>OU342743.1:518794086-519291276 GCA_910589775.1 Avena eriantha | reverse complement strand
CAAGCACTAGAGCTTCATCATAAACATTATCAAGAGAACCTCAGAACATAACAATAATTCTCCTTTAGTAAGCAAGGGGGACGATCAAATAATGTAAGGATAAAGAGTTACTCTCATTAGAAGGTAGGCATGGGTATCTAATCCATTCTTCCCCCTTTCGTTCATCACTCTCCTCCTCTTTTTCATCTAATGAGATTTCAGGTTCATCAATTTCTTCTTCCATAGGATCCTGCAAGGCATTAGTCTCTTCCATTTGTGGAAAGCATCTATTAAAATATTCAAGAATATAGAAATTTTCATCCTTGTAATTATCAAAGCAAAATTTAAGTATACCATACACCTCATACTTATAAGGTGAATCATCAATATTTTCAAGCAAACTAGCCAAGTTCAAAAGCACCCTTCCAAGCAATAAATTCCTCAATTTGTTTCCACATCATAAAAGTCATAAATTCTTTAGCATAGAAAGATATGGTATCATTATCACTATACTCACATTGAAAATGGAGGTGTTTATACCTCTTTGTACAACGAGACTCATCATAGCAATAAGTAACATATAAGTAGAGCACACGTTCCTAGCAATGGTATACAATCTATCAATTTGTTCCCATAAGTGTTTCCCTTTTTGTGACAAGCGGTGTTCCTTATAATAATATTTTATCTTCCGTGAACCCACCTTGCCAATAGCTTCAGTTCAAAGAAAACCAACCATTGCCAACAAGAATGATAAAGCAAGACATAACAGACCAACGAAAATAAGCAACTAGAGTAGGAACTAATTTTTTTTGTATTTTTGATAAAGAACAAGCAAACAAGGAGAAATATAAACTTAGCTCGAACAATAGTGATTCCAAGTGGACTTGATAAATAAAGCTATGCTCCCCGGCAATGGCGGCCAAAAAATAGTCTTGATGACCCACAAGTATAGGGGTGTATCGTAGTATTTTCGAGGGAAGTAAAACCCAATTTATGATTCGACACAAGGGAGCCAAAGAATATTTATAAGCCTTAACAACTGAGTTGTCAATTCAGCTGCCACCTGGAAACAATCTTGCTCACAGCAGTTTATCAGTAGCAACAGTTTTGTAGTAGGAATAGTAAAGTATAACAGCAGTAGCAAACAAAGACAGTAGTAACAAAAGCAGTAAAAGGGGATTCGAGTGTGGTAGGCATAGGGATGGATGGACGGGCGTTGCATGGACAAGAAAATTCACATAGCAATCAGGAACATAGGGCAATTGCCAGATAAATAAGATAAGCATCTAAGTACTAGACAATCCTAGGCATGTGTTCCATAAATAGTCATACGTGCTCGCAATGAGAACTTGTCACACCATCTTTTGTCCTGCCATCCCGTTTGCAGCGGGGGCCTCTAGGGAACTACTGGCAATTAAGGTGCTCCTTTTAATAGAGCAGCGGAGCAAAGCATTAACACTCCGTGAACACATGTGATCCTCACATCAAAGCCTTTCCCTTCCGGTTATCCAGATTTCTGTCACTTCGGGGCCATAGGTTTCCGGACAACGACGTGTGTATACAACTTGCAGATAAGACCAAGAACAATACTATCATAATGAATCAATATAAGTTCAGATCTGAAATCATGGCACTCGGGCCTAGTGAACAGCATTAAGCAAACAAGTTGCAACAAAGTCATAAAGCACTCATAAAGATACTAGGCACCATGCCCTAACATTTGATGGCATTACCTGAACGATCTCATCCAATCCCTACCATCCCCATAGCCTACAGCGGGGGATTACTCACTAATAGATGGGGGAAACATGGATGGTCGATGAAGATGATGGTGGAGATCGATGGAGATGGCTCCGGGGGCACTTCCCGTCCCGGCAGGGTGCCGGAACAGAGACTTGTTGTCCCCCGAATCTCCCCTTCGGTGGCGGCGGCGCAACGGAACTTTCGTGGAAAAACGTCGACCCCGCGGAGTTTTTAGGTCAGAAGGCTTCTTATTAGGCGAAGAGGGAGACCGAGGGGGTGTGCCTAGGGCCACCCACACCATGCCCTGGCGCGGCCAGGCCCAGCCCGCGCCTGGGGGTGGTGTGGCCAGCCCCTGGCCTGCATCCGTCTCGTATTCTGGCTCCTGGAGTCTTCTGAAAAAAATAGGCACTTTGGATTTTGTCCCGTCCCAATTCCGAGAATATTGATTTTTTGACTTTCCTGGAACCAAAACAGCAGAAAACAGGCAGCTGGCACTGTGGCTCTTGTTAATAGGTTAGTCCAAGAAATCATATGAAAAGTACTCCAAAGTGTGGCAAAACACAAGAAAGTGGATAAAACTAAGCATGGAGTATCAAAAATTATAGATATATTTGCAATGTATCAATATTCTACACTGGTGACGTCCCTGAAAGATACTACGGAAGGATCGAGGAGATTTGGGAGCTCGACTACATTACGAAGAAGGTTCCGATGATCCGTGTCAGGTGGGCCAAGAGCATCGAGAAAGAAGGCCGATATTTCACCACCATGGTTATACCATCAAAGACCACCAGCGCGAACGCACCCGCGAGAAATGAGCCTTGGGTCTAGCTAGCAAGGTCGACCAATGCTGGTACATCACAGACCCGTCAACCTAGCCAGGTATTGTCAGGAGAGGCAAAGGAAACATCATCGGAATGGACGTAGTCGCCAACGAGCAAGACTTGACCAGAACGGTGACCCGAAGATGGAAGACGGATATGACAACAAAGCACCATACACCACAACCCTACCTAAGAAGGACTCCGTTCAAAAGAAGTAGTGAAGACGGTCCCGTACCTAACCTATGCAACCACGACAAAGAAGGGCAAGAAGACAACCATTGTCTTGAAACGCTAGCGTGCTCCAACCATTGTCAAGAACCGTCATGTGTGTGGCATACTATTATGTATCAAATATTCATAATTATCATTTTTTGTATGTTATAATATTGCATTGAGAATATTATGTATCGACGAGACACATTCATAATACTCACTTGTGTATTTTGGCAATATTTGAATTTTAAAAATATTTGCAGTATATTTTATAGTTTATATTGTGTTTGTACAATGTTTTTACATGAAAAATGGCCTTTAAGTTTTTTTTACAAAAATATGTTTGCCCCAAGGATTCGAACCTGGGTGGCTAGGGTTCAGAACAGGACAAGGGGCGATACGAGTGGCTAATGTGTGTTTGTTGTCAGATACCAGCGCAGCGCGCTAGTTGACTAGTAGTGAATAATAGTCGAGGCGCATATGGCCAGAATGCGCTTCGCGTAAACTTATGCGAGGCGCATTTTCAAATATGCGTCTCGGATAAGCTAGTACCTGTCTATGATTGACTGAGCCTTTTTTCTCTTTCACTTTTTCTCTGGATCGGACGAATTGACTGTAACCTCTCCGTTGCCTTCGCTCTGCCACGCCGTCGCCTTCGCTCTGCCGCCGTTGCCTAGGAGGAGGAGGAGGAGGAGGATCCCGCTCGCGCCGCCGTGCCCAGAAGGAGGAGGAGGAGGAGGCCGCCCGCGGCCAGGAGTAGGAGCCCGCCCGCACCGCCCCGTCGTCGCCCCCTTCCTTCCGCCGTACGCGCCCACCATCCACCGTCGTCGAGGTGACCCCCTTCCCCTCTCCCTCCCCTTCCCCCTACCCCTCTTCCCTCCCCTCTCACCTAGCCCTGTGATTTAGGCCAAGTTACTGCTAGATCAGGGAACTCTAGGCTAGTAAATATTTGCAGAAAACTCTAGGCCAAGTTACTCTAGGGCAATTCTACTGGCCAGTAAATATTTGCAGAAAAACTACTGGCCAGTAAATCCCTAGGTTGGCAATCTCTACTGGCCAAGTTACATTTTTGCCAGGGGCTCATGGAACTCAGAAAAACTCTTCTGGAAACGTTTGTAAAATTCAGGTGGGCAAAGGGGATAGGACCAGTTTCTGGATTGATCATTTGTGTGGGGATAACAATTTCTCTATGAAATTCCAGACTTTTTAGTGTTTCTCTCTGAACCAGGATTTCACTGTTGAACACTTGTTCAAAAAAGGGCTTGGTTTGCTAAATTCAGGAGAGCTCTAGTAGAGGGTCTTGGAGAACAGTGGATTGCTTTGCGGCAAATCTTGATGGCTGTAGGACTCACAGAAGAACCAGATAAGCTTGTTTGGAAGCTAAAAGATTTTCGAAAATTTTCTTTTAAATCTCTCTACCATGCCATGCAATTTGGGCAGACTGTCCCTTATAAGTTTATATGGAAAATCAAAATTCCCTAGTGTGTCAAGATCTTTATCTGGCTACGACTCAGGAATAACATTTTAACTAGGCATGTTTTGAAACATATGGAGGAGGTTGTGAAAAATGTTGTTTGTCCTGTGGATAAAATGATACTAGGCAGAGATGTTCAATTCCCTATAAATTAACAATAGCTCAATAATTCTGGAGCTCCTGGGGTTTGGAAGGATTTAGTGGACCACATCACTAAGAGTTGGAATTATGTCCAAACATTTTATGGTTTGGCCTAGAGAAAATCCTAAAAGCAAATTTTTTCTAGCTAGTTTTGTTATTTTTGCTACAGGCAAACTATGAAGCAACTTAGGGTGAGGAAAAATTTACATGCAGATTAATTGGACACGTGTTTGACTGAACTTGGACATGTGTTTGACTGAACTTGAACAATAGCACCAATAGCATAGCACAGAGAATATTTAATCAAAAAGGGGTTGTGTTTTCTATCATTGGTGCTTCCTAAAACTCACAAAAATATATAGTACGTGTAAAAGTAAAAATGTGACAATCCTAATGACATAAGAGGCTATATGTGGAGGAATACTCCCAACTGCTTGTACTAATGAACTATAGGTAGTGGCTCTTATTCTCTGTGATGTACATCTGGTAATAATGAACTGATTGTACTGTTTCAACACCTGATATTATTTTATGCATATATTGTGTATGCTGTCCAGCTTTTGCATAGATTGAATTCCCTTTTGGGTTTAGCTAAATTCTATGGTTGCTGCTACTATATCTGTGACTATGATGCCTCCATTTGGAGTGTACATAGTGGTAGTGCTTGTGTATGCTGGCAGCAAAATGGCTGTGTTTGTGCCTATTTAGGCTTTTTTGTGCAGGTTTTTTTTGTTGCCAATGTTTCACCGGAATGTTGATTCATTTCCGTTCCAGCGAATTTCTAGCACTCCAAAACGTAGAAAATTAGCAAAGGTTATGCCAAAATTTTCTGTGAATTTTTGTGCTTATTAGGTCCATTTATTTGTGTGTTTAGAAATGTTGGCAGAGCCATGCCATTCTAGCAAGAAGCCCTTTTGGGAGCAGCAGGCGGAGAAGGAACCCCAAGAGGACCCGGAATTCGTTCCCCGGGACGACGAGATGGAGGCGGAAGAGGATACCTCGTCGGGCGATGAGGAGATGGGGGACGCCGATGGCGACGCCACTACCACTGATGGTGGCGGTGAAGCTACTACGGACGGTGGTAGCACATCCAAGAAGGCCCAGAAGGAGCAGACCCCGTTCGTGGTCGACATCAAAAGGTCCATCATCACAAGCGGTGAACGCTGAATAGGGGTTACTCAAATCAGCTCGCGGCAATCCTCCAGAACACCGTCATGATCAACACGGAGAACCTGAAGCCCGAAGAGAATAGGGGTTTCCTCATCCAGCTCTTCCGGAAGCTGCACGCAAGATACACGTTCCGGAGTGATGAGGAACACAAGTACAATAACGACCATCTCAAAGGGAATCCGGTGAACAAGTATGCCCTCAAGAAGATGACCAAGGCCTTGTTGAATTGGAAGGTCCGGGTGAAGAAGCTGATTTTCGAGGACGAGCTAAGTTATTCGGAGGTCATCAAGAAGGAGCCTCTTGTCACGGAAGAACACTTCAAGGTGTTCAAGGCCAGATGTGAATCCGCCATGGGCAAGGCCAAGAGTCAGTACTTCAAGGAGTTGTATGAGAAGAATATTGGTACCCACCATCTCGGCTCCGGCGGTTATAGAGATATGATTCCCAAATGGGAGAAGGAGGACACCGACGCTCGTACAAAGGGGGTGACACCTCCCTTTGATGACATAAAAGAGCCACATGCAAAGCACTTTATCAGGGCCCGGTTTGCCAAGCCGAAAGGGAGTTCTGGTTATTCCTCGGAGCCCGTCGGCCCCGTTGCTACGAAGGTGATGGACTTCATGAGAAAATACGTAAGTAGTTTGCATGCAAGTCGATTAATTGCATTCATGATTAATCAATGAAGTCCAGTTTTCTGATCAAATGCTTCGCGTTCCTTGTGCGTAGGACGAGGAATGTAGGAGCTCCTCATCCCAGGGGTCGGCGCCTATCACCAAGTGGGACACCACTTTTAACAGGGCCCTGAAACGAACCAAGAATGTCGAGCCCCGGGTGGCCCCGTCGTCGGCTGGTCGTGTGGTCAGCTTTGGCGGCATAATATGGTCCAAGTACTATGGCACCACAGAGCAGAAGGGCAGGAAGGCCGAAAGCGCCGAGGTAACACACCTAAAGGAAACAGGTGGAAGCCTTTCCCAATATAGTCCAAGATGCCGTGAACCAGGCTGTGTCGGCTACCGAGACAAAGTTCCAAGAACAAATTCATACACAAGTCTAGACACAAGTCCCGTCACAAGTGAACGATAAGCTCGACACCATCCTTCTCGCCTACATGGAAAAGTACAGCAAGTGGCAGAAGGGTGGTAAAGGAGGGCCGCCACTGGTTCCCAACCTCAACAGTGCCCAATCGGACAACATGCTGCGGCCAGACGCGCTAGTGACTCCTCCAGCAGGGCTGGTGGTGGTAGAGACTTCTCCAGCTCCGGAGCTTAACTTGCCCGCTACGGCAAAGGCACCGGCCCGCACCACCGTGCCATCAGGCAACCACTGCGCCACCTGCGCGCTCAAGCCTTCCGGCGGCGGTGCCTCGACCTTGGCCGAGTTCGAGGCCCTCAAGGTAACTAACTAATTAAAGCGAGAGTTGGGAGGCTTAACCACACCAATGACTTGATCTTCGTTTTACTGATTCCTGGCCTACATGCCTTTTGCAGGGAGACACTCCTTGCACTCTAATGCACTGGGTGGGTGGCCAGTTGAAGGATGTTGCCAAGGGTACTATCGTTCAACCGGAGAACCGCAAAATGCACAATGTCACAATGCCACCCGACATGATGAGGGTCAGATACAGTATGGTGCTTCCGGGATACGAGCAAGTGGAACCTCCCTCTCAACCTCAAGGATGGGATGATGGGGAGATGGCGGTGGTCCTCAATACCGACTTCGGCTACTTTTACCTATGGCCGAAGAGCTAGATCCGTTTGGGGATGGAGCACCAGCTCAACATCGCCCCATAGGCAGCACAACCAGCACAGCCAACACATGATGAAGACTTCGAGATGGCAGACTTGGACAACATGGCACATGATCCCTATGATGATGATGGAGAAATTGATCCGAACTTCGGCGACTAGTTCGTTAATACAAGGTTTTCTGATTGGTATGAGCCGGGACCATCAGGCACACATCAAGTTGCCGATACCCAACCAGCACCAGCGAAACCCCCTTGCCAGGTGCGTCTCTTCCCAACTAGTCAGGAGACACCGCCACTCATCCCCTTCAACGAGCCTCCGAGGCTAGCAGTTCCTTTGATCAGCCCTAGCACCCTTCATAAGGTGATCGGTGAGGTGAACGCGGTGGCCGACGCCCCAAAGGGTAGGAAGCAGGGTCGCAAAAGGAAGCCTAAGGGTGACCAGAGCAAGGGTCCAAATCTTGTTCCCCAGGCTCAAGACGGCCCCTACTACTAGGAAAATGCACGTCTGTGGCGCACCTACTTTCCCCTTCCGTGGCGCACTAGGGGTGCGCCACGACTTCTGCGCTACGGCTAAAAAGTGCCCGTAGCACACTCCCAGGTGCGCTACAAGTATCTCGAGTTAGTAGTGGTGCACAACACAGTGCGCTACCACTGTTTTTCCTGTGGCGCATGACCAGTGCGTTACTAGTGTCTAGTTAGTAGTAGCACATTGGCTGGTGCACCACTATGGTTGTTCCTGTGGCGCATGACGTAGTGCGCTACTAGTATTTGACTAGGTGCGCCACCAACGTAGTGTGCCACTAACCACGTATATGTGCGCCACGGCTTAGCTTTTCAAAAAACAAAAAAATACTCAATACAAATTATATACAATACAGCTGATATACACATATATACAGTACAGAAATAAATACACAGATATACAATACAGAACTAAATACACAGACAAGATAGAAACGAATACATATAGATAAGTCACATACATAAATACACAGTATAAGTTATATTATTTCGATCAAGTTACAAAGTAGCTAGTGATGACATGAATACATGTCTCAACCAAGTTAGAGCTCGCGGAAGCTCGCCTAGACATCTAAAGTAGGAACATGCAGGACAGACAACCAAGGACAATAACCATCACCGCGACGGAGGTATATGTCTTCATTCGATTCCTCGTCCTAACTCCCGCTAGATAGCACGCGTATCTAGCTTCCGCCTCCGCCATAGTATTGTACCCTTTGTAGCTATTGCCGCTGAAACGGTGCACCTGTCTCCGGCAGTCTTTCCAATCATCATAGACTCCAGGAACCCGTCCCTTGTACACGACGTACCACGTCATCTAAAAGTTGCCAATAATAATTAAATGGTGGTAAAAAAACAAGTAAAAGTCACATATAAATATATACTTATCAAATAAGGTAACAAAGTAAGCAAAAAAATACCAAGTAGTAGCATGTACATGTCGACACACAGAAGTACACGTGGGGATAAAGAACTACAACTAGACCAACACATCAAGACTTCTGGCTCGGCTCAGGGAACGGGAGGACGCCTTGTTTCATCATGAACGCCCTATAGTCACTGTGCATCTTTAGGCGATCTACTACGTCACGGTTATTCGGGGGATTGCCTCCGTAGAAGACCCCCCTGAAGTCATGACATCACGGCTGATGATTGCTCCAAACTGTTGCTGGATGCGATACATCTCTTGTCTAATATCTGAATCATTGATCCTGGCCTTGACTTCGTCCCACCGTTTGAGATGATCTGGCAGCGTAGAATTATGTTGCTCTAGTAGGAACGCCCTCATGTGATGGAGTGCATAGTAGGCTTCCTTCTGACTGCCTGCCGGCTGCTTCACGCAGGGGAATTCCGTCACATGGGTGAAGACGTGTCTGCCAAACTTGAGCTTCTTACGCACGAAGGTGGCGCCTTCCACTGAGGCATAGCCGGTGAGAGCATCATCCAGAACTTCCTTGATCTTGTCGTAGTTTTTCTTCTTTTCTTGACTCCCTGAGTCGAAATACGTGGCTTGCGAATGTTTCGGCGACAAGCAGATGAGTGTGCAATGTTGATCTCTGCGCAAAACAATTCAAACGGAATGTGTTGGAAAAAGAATGATGAAAATCTAATAAAGCATGTTATGGCGGCGAGTGAATAATGACTTACTCGGGAAAGAAAGGCACGAGAATGTATTCCTTTGTCTTGTTCGCCACCAAGATGCCTTGGACATATGAGGCCACGAATCTTCATTCAATGGCGCTTCCCAAGCAGCCATCACGCATGTAGTAGGGGTCCACTATAGCGCAGGCTAAGAGAAAACAGGCGTACCATGGTATAGTGCAGCGGATACAGGTGGAACATATTGAAGATATCGTCAAACCGCAGGAAGAACAGATCCGCGGGGACATTATCAACGAAGCCCAAGCCTCGTGGCACCTTAACCACGAATACCGGGTGCGAGGGATCTTTCTCCGCAAGAAGGCGTCTCTCTATCGTCAGCACACCGTCATGCACACTCCTCATTTCTGAAGTGGCGAGCCTAAGCAATTTCTTAGTTAGAAAGGGCTCACCCGCCACATGCATCCTCCACATAATACCCTTTGGTCTTCGTGGCCCGTCCTGAAACATGATCGGATTCGCAGTTGACGCCACCGGCTGGCTCGAGCTGCGAGATTTTCTTTTCCTGGTCTTCTTGCCTTTTGGGAAGTGGGTAGGCACCACAATCAGAGCATCGGTCGCCCTATGTAGTGTGTCAGGGCTTAGAACAAAGGGCCGGTTGGATGTATCCGCTGCCTCGGTGAAGGTGCAAGCTGGAGGCGTCTCTTCAGAACCAAAGAGACGTTTGTTGTAGGTGGCTTTCTCTGCGGGGCCACCAGTTGGGTCTTCGTTTAGGTCACCGGGGAAATGATTAGTGTTGATGAAATCATCAAAGTAATCTTCGTCATCCTCGTTTGGATCCTGCGCCATGGTCATGTCAATATGACCAGCCGAACAATCGCGTGGAGGTGATGGTGTGGGGGTCTTGCCATGGCTGAAGGAAATATGCCCTGAGAGGCAATAATAAAGTTGTTATTATATATTCCTTGTATATGATAGATGTTTATTTTGCATGCTATAATTGTATTGATAGGAAACATCAATACATGTGTGTTTAATAAACAAAAAGGGTTCCTAGTTATGCCTCTCTTATAGACTAGCTTGTTGATTAACAAGATGATCAAAGTTTCCTGATCATGGACATTGGATGTTGTTAATAACAAGGTCACAGCATTTGTGAAATGATGTGATGAACATTCATCCGAAGTATAGCATTACGATCAAGTCATTATGTTTATATTGCTATAACATCATACAAAGTAGTCTTAGTCCTTAGACCATGAGATCATGTTAATTGCTAACACCGGAAGAGTATCTTGATAACATCAAACGTCACACCGTAACAGGGTGACCATAAAGGTGGGTTCAGTGCTATGAAGGTGTTATGTTGAGGCTCATGGATCAAGAGTGGAATTTGTCAATCCCGATGACGGATAGATATACTCTGGGCCCTCTCGGTGATATCACATTAAGATAGCTTGCAAGCAAGTGATGTGATCACTAGAATGTTATATCACGGGAACGAGAAAAGAGTGCATGTCGGTAACGAGATCAAACTAGGTATTTGGATACCGATGATCGAATCTCGGACATGTATTATATCATGAGACAAAGGGATTAAATTGCTGACGTTAAAGGTTCTCACGATCATAGAAGTCATCGTTGAATGTGCAGGAGTCAGTATGGATCTCCAGGTCCCGCTTCTGATTATTGATATGAGAGGAGTCTCAATCATGTCTGCATTATTCGCGAACCGTAGGGTGACACACTTAAGGGTTGCCGGACACCATTTAGGAGCACATATGTTCCAGACAAAAGGTTTGCAAAGCGCAGGAAATGTTTCGATAGAAACAGGAATTGTTTCGATAGAAACCGGAATTGTTTCGAGTGAAATTGCAGAAAGTGGTTCTGCATGTGATATTGAAATGTTGCAAGGGGTTTTATGTGAATGTTTGTTAATTAAAGTAATTAACAAAATTCTGAATAAAATAAATAAAAGAGTTTTATTAATTGAGAGTTGCATTTAATTTGGTGGGAATTAAATACATGTGAGTGGGATTTTGGGTGGAGGCCATGTTTATGTGAGTGGAGGTCCACCACATGAATGAAGGAGGGGAGGAGTCCCCCCCCTCATGCGCCGGCTATGGGAGGGGAGGGGTCTCCCTCCCTCCTATATAAAGCCCCCCTCTCCCCTCTCACAACACACACCTCCTCGTGAAGGATCTCTCTTCCCCTCTAGATATTCCCCCATGGTCTCGGATTAGCGAGATACATGTTCCCGGTGGCCTTGCGTCTGGAAGGAGTTGCTGCTTCTGCTGATTCGCTGGAGCGAGGAGGTGGAGGTTGTCCGGTGGCTTGAACGTGTGTGCGAGGACGGATGTGCTACTGATTTGCGGCGCTCGGACTTCCACACGATCTTGAGATCGGCAAGCGTACGACTACATCAACCACGAGTTCCTACTCGTTAACAAAACTCGTTGTCTTCGAGGGTAAGTTCTCCATGGATGTATGTCCACCCGTTGCTCTGTATGTAGTAGATAGATCTTGGCGTATAGTTCTCATCGTAGGAAATTTTTTGTTTTCTATGCTGCAGACCCAACAGTGGTATCAGAGCCAGATCTATGCGTAGGTGCTTTGCACGGGTAGTACACATATGTTTATATGTGGGCGATGATGATCATGTTATTGCATCTTCTATCTACTTTGGATATTGGTGGCATAGTGGGATGAAGCGGCCCGGACCAACCTTACATGTCATCGTACATGAGACCGGTTCCACGACTGACATGCAACTTGTTTTGCATAAGTGGCTGGCGGGTGTCTGTCTCTCCTACTATAGTCAATATCTGATTTACAACGAGTTGCTAATAACTTGGTTATCCTTGTTGTGGTTCATGTTCGTAGGGAAGACCGGTTCTATCTCCGAAAGCCCTAAGCCACGTAAAACTTGCAATTGATAAATTAGAGGCGTCTAGTTTAGATCGTTGCTGGGCTAGTGTCTTGATATGGTATTGTTGTAAGTAGATGTATGATAGATACTCTTACAACTCACTTAACGTGTAAGTTCCATAGACCTTGGCCTTACACACAAAGGAATGATAGAGATCATACCACGATGCAAATGATAGAGATCAAATGCATGGACCATATCACCTCACTTCACACATTAGAGGTTAGCATCTTATATTGCTAGTTTGGCGCTTTTGGTAGCATTATAAGATGATCCCTCATTTAGATATCAAGATAAAATGTGTTCTTCCTTAAGTATGCACCGTTTTATGGATCGTGTTTTGAGGCATCACGTGATGATCGGGTGTTCTCGACTCTACGCTTTCATACAACGGGTGTAAGACAGTTTTACACACGCGAATACTAAGGTTCTTACTTGACGGGCCTAGCATGTACAGACATGGCCTCGGAACACTGACCGAAAGGTTAAGCATGAGTCATATAGTTGATATGATGCCTATATAGATACTCGCCTTTGAAGCTACACCGACTCACGTGATGATCGGACTTGGTGTGGTGGATTTGGTTCATGTAATCACCAAAAGGACACGAGGGATGTCGTTTTTGAGTGGGAGTTCATTAGTAATTTGGATTAGTTGAACTCAATCTATCATAAAATTAGTCTAAATATATTTTACAAATTCTATTGTAGATAGCACCACCTGCTTTTAATTTCAATGTGTTCATGGAGAAAGAGAAGCTTGCTGCGAATGGTAGCAACTTCACCAATTGTGCTATGAATTTGAGGATTCTCTTCACTGCTGCACAAAAGCAATATGTGCTAGAGGCGCCGCTAGGCTCCCCACCAGCTCCTGATGCCCCTGACGAGGAAAAGAACGTCTATATAACTCGTCAGGAGGACCACAACTTAGTTCATTGCGGCATACTGTATGGGCTAGAGCCAGAACTTCGAAAACGTTTCGAAAATGGCAATGCCTTTTATACCATGGGAGAATTGAAAATGATTTTCGATACTCATGCTGCCGTAGAGAGTTATAATGCTTCTGAAAAGTTCTTTAGCTGCATGATGGAAGAGAACAGCTCCGTTAGTGAGCACGTACTCAAAATATCTGGGTACGCCGATAAGCTTGTGTCCTTGGGAATAACGATTCCCATTGACTTAGGCATACATCGCGTTCTCCAATCTCTGCCACCTAGCTACAAGAGCTTCGTGATGAACTATAATATGCAGGGCATGAAGAAGTCTCTTCCCGAGCTTCTGTCAATGCTTAAGACTGCAGAAGTGGAGATTAGGAAAGAACATCAAGTGTTGATGATCAATAAGACCACCGGTCTCAAGAACGACAAGAAAGGCAAGCAGAAGGGAAAGAAGGGCGGCAAATCTGTTGCCGCGCCTAAAAAGAAACCTCGAGCTGGCCCTAAGTCTAACACCGAGTGCTACTATTGCAAGGGGACTGGCCATTGGAAGCGCAACTGCCCCAAGTATTTGGCGGACAAGAAGGCCGGCAAGGCAAACAAAGGTATATGTGATATACATGTTATTGATGTGTACTTGACTAGTACTCGCAGTAGCACCTGGGTATTTGATACGGGATCAGTTGCTAATATATGTAACTCGGTTCAGGGGCTGTGGAACAAGCGACAACTAGCAAGGGATGAGGTCACGATGCGGGTCGGCAATGGATCAAGAGTTGATGTGATCACCGTCGGAACGCTGCCTCTCCATATGCCGTCGCGATTAGTTATAAACCTAAATAATTGTTATTTGGTGCCTGCACTGAGCATGAACATTGTATCCGGATCATGTTTGATGCAAAGTGGTTATTCGTTTAAGTCTGAAAACAATGGTTGTTCGATTTATATGAATAATATCTTTTATGGTCATGCACCTGCGTTGAATGGTTTATTTCTATTCGATCTCGATAGTAGTATTACGCATATTCATAATATTGATGCTAAAAGGATTAAACTTGATAATGATATATCTACATATATGTGGCACTGCCGTCTAGGTCATATTGGCGTTAAACGCATGAAGAAACTCCATTCTGATGGACTTTTGGAATCACTTGATTTTGAATCATTTGATACATGTGAGCCATGCCTTACGGGCAAGATGACTAGAACGCCGTTTTCTGGTTCAATGGAACGGGCGACAGATTTATTGGAAATCATACATACTGATGTGTGTGGACCAATGAGTGTGTCGGCGCGTGGTGGATATAGTTATTTTGTTACTTTCATAGATGATTTGAGTAGATACGGGTATATCTATTTGATGAAACATAAGTCTGAAACCTTTGAAAAGTTCAAAGAATTTCAGAATGAAGTGGAAAATCATCGTAACAGAAAGATCAAATTTATGCGGTCCGACCGTGGAGGAGAGTATCTTAGTTACGAGTTTAGCACACATATGAAAGACTGTGGAATAGTTTCACAACTCATGCCTGCTGGAACACCACAACGTAATGGTGTGTCAGAACGTCGTAATCGTACTTTATTGGATATGGTTCGATCTATGATGTCTCTGACTGACTTGCCACTGTCATTTTGGGGTTATGCACTGGAAACCGTTACATTCACTTTAAATAGGGCACCATCTAAATCCGTTGAAAAGACACCGTATGAATTATGGTTTGGAAACAAACCTAAGCTGTCATTTCTTAAAGTTTGGGGATGTGATGTTTATGTGAAGAAACTTCAACCGGATAAACTCGAACCCAAAGCGGAAAAATGCGTCTTCATAGGATACCCTAAGGAAAAAATTGGGTATACCTTCTATCACAGATCCGAGGGCAAGGTCTTTGTTGCCAAGAATGGATCCTTTCTTGAGAAGGAGTTTCTCGCGAAAGGTGTGAGTAGTCGGAAGGTAGAACTCGAAGAGGTTATTGAACCTTCTCTTCATGAAATGGCGAGTAGCGCAGCACCGGAAGTTGTTCGGAGTTGACTTCACCTAATGAAGACAGAGCTAATGATATTGATCATGAAACTCCGAAAGAGGACACTATCGAACCTCGCAGGTCAAGCAGGACACGTGCAGCTCCTGAACTGTACGGCAATCCTGTTATGAATTTCATGATTGATGAAATAGATGACCCTGCGACGTATGAAGAAGCGATGATGAGTCCTGATTCCAACAAATGGCTAGAAGCCATGAAATCCGAGATGGAATCCATGTACAAAACTAGGTTTGGACCTTGGTGGACTTACCTCACGATCGAAAGGCCGTTGAGAATAAATGGATTTTCAAAAGAAAAAACTAATGCTGATGGTAATGTAACCATCTATAAGGCTCGACTTGTCGCAAAGGGGTTTCGACAAATTCAAGGAGTTGACTACAATGAGACATTCTGTCCCGTAGCGATGCTTAAGTCGGTTAGGATTATGTTAGCAATTGCTGCATATTTCGATTATGAAATATGGCAGATGGATGTCAAAACTGCGTTCCTCAATGGTAATATTGAAGAAGAGTTGTATATGATACAACCAAAGGGTTTTGTCGATCCTAAGGATGCTAATAAGGTGTGCAAACTTCAGCGATCCATCTATGGACTGAAGCAAGCATCCCGGAGTTGGAATCTCCGCTTTGATGAGGTGATCAAAGAGTTTGGATTTGTCCAAACTTATGGAGAGGCTTGTATTTACAAGAAAGTGAGAGGGAGCAATGTGGCATTTATGATATTATATGTGGATGACATATTATTGATTGGAAATGATATAGATCTTTTAAACAGTGTTAAAAGTTATCTAAATAGCAAATTTTCGATGAAGGGCCTTGGTGAAGCTTCATATATATTAGGCATTAAAATCTATAGAGATAGATCAAGACGCCTAATTGGGCTATCACGGAGTACATACCTTGATAAGATATTAAAGAATTTTAATATGGAAGAAAGTAAGAAGGGGTTCTTACCTATGTTGCAAGGCAAGACATTGAGTAAGACTCAAAGTCTGGCTACGACGGAAGAAAGAGAGATGATGGATAAGATCCCCTATGCCTCGGCCATAGGCTCTATTATGTATGCCATGCTATGTACAAGACCGGATGTGGCACATGCTATTAGTTTGACTAGTAGGTACCAATCTGATCTAGGTTCGGAACACTAGATAGCGGTAAAGAACATCCTCAAGTATTTGAGAAGGACTAAGGATATGTTTCTTATATACGGAGGTGAAGAAGAGCTAGTCGCTAAGTGTTATGTCGATGCTAGCTTTGACACCGATCCGGATGACTCTAAGTCTCAATCCGGATACGTATTTCTCTTGAATGGAGCAGCAGTTAGTTGGAGGAGTTCCAAACAACCTGTGGTGGGTGGATCAACAACGGAGGCGGAATATGTTGCTGCTTCAGAAGCGGCGCAGGAGGCAGTTTGGATGAAAGAGTTCATTACAGAACTGGGTGTGGTTCCCAGTGCGTTGGACCCAATGGTGATCTATTGTGACCACAATGGAGCCATAGCCAACGCAAAGGAACCAAGGTCTCACAAGAATTCCAAGCATATTAAGCGCCGGTTTCACTCCATCCGCGAGCATGTCAAGGATGGAGATATAAAGATTGGTAAAGTGCACACGGACCTAAATGTAGCAGATCCGTTGACTAAAGTACTCCCTAGGTAAAAACATGATCAACACCAGAACTCCATGGGTGTTAGATTTATCACTATGTGAACTAGATTATTGTCTCTAGTGCAAGTGGGAGACTGAAGGAAATATGCCCTGAGAGGCAATAATAAAGTTGTTATTATATATTCCTTGTATATGATAGATGTTTATTTTGCATGCTATAATTGTATTGATAGGAAACATCAATACATGTGTGTTTAATAAACAAAAAGGGTTCCTAGTTATGCCTCTCTTATAGACTAGCTTGTTGATTAACAAGATGATCAAAGTTTCCTGATCATGGATATTGGATGTTGTTAATAACAAGGTCACGGCATTTGTGAAATGATGTGATGAACATTCATCCGAAGTATAGCATTACGATCAAGTCATTATGTTTATATTGCTATAACATCATACAAAGTAGTCTTAGTCCTTAGACCATGAGATCATGTTAATTGCTAACACCGGAAGAGTATCTTGATAACATCAAACGTCACACCGTAACAGGGTGACCATAAAGGTGGGTTCAGTGCTATGAAGGTGTTATGTTGAGGCTCATGGATCAAGAGTGGAATTTTTCATTCCCGATGACGGATAGATATACTCTGGGCCCTCTCGATGATATCACATTAAGATAGCTTGCAAGCAAGTGATGTGATCACTAGAATGTTATATCACGGGAACGAGAAAAGAGTGCATGTCGGTAACGAGATCAAACTAGGTATTTGGATACCGATGATCGAATCTCGGACATGTATTATATCATGAGACAAAGGGATTAAATTGCTAACGTTAAAGGTTCTCACGATCATAGAAGTCATCGTTGAATGTGCAGGAGTCAGTATGGATCTCCAGGTCCCGCTTCTGATTATTGATATGAGAGGAGTCTCAATCATGTGTGCATTATTCGCGAACCGTAGGGTGACACACTTAAGGGTTGCCAGACACCATTTAGGAGCACATATGTTCCAGACAAAAGGTTTGCAAAGCGCAGGAAATGTTTCGATAGAAACAGGAATTGTTTCGATAGAAACCGGAATTGTTTCGAGTGAAATTGCAGAAAGTGGTTCTGCATGTGATATTGAAATGTTGCAAGGGGTTTTATGTGAATGTTTGTTAATTAAAGTAATTAACAAAATTCTGAATAAAATAAATAAAAGAGTTTTATTAATTGAGAGTTGCATTTAATTTGGTGGAAATTAAATACATGTGAGTGGGATTTTGGGTGGAGGCCATGTTTATGTGAGTGGAGGTTCACCACATGAATAAAGGAGGGGAGGAGTCCCCCCCCTCATGCTCTGGCTATGGGAGGGGAAGGGTCTCCCTCCCTCCTATATAAAGCCCCCCTCTCCCCTCTCACAACACACACCGCCTCGTGAAGGATCTCTCTCCCCCTCTAGATATTCCCCCATGGTCTCGGATTAGCGAGATACATGTTCCCGGTGGCCTTGAGTCTGGAAGGAGTTGCTGCTTCCGCTGATTCGCTGGAGCGAGGAGGTGGAGGTTGTCCGGTGGCTTGAACGTGTGTGCGAGGACGGATGCGCTGTTGATTTGCGGCGCTCGGACTTCCACACGATCTTGAGATCGGCAAGCGTACGACTACATCAACCACGAGTTCCTACTCGTTAACAAAACTCGTTGTCTTCGAGGGTAAGTTCTCCATGGATGTATGTCCACCCGTTTCTCTGTATCTAGTAGATAGATCTTGGCGTAAGTTCTCCACCCGTAAGTTCTCCAACAATGGCTTGGCGCTGGCACGACAGGCAGTATTGTTGTCTATGGGGTGATGGTCCCGGCCGTCCCCAAACGAATCATGCTCTTTGGCCATAGCAGGAATAAGCCGAAGCAACTTGTGAGTACAGCCGGCTCTTCTTCAACCGCTCCTGGGGGTTGAATGGGAGGTTCCAGGTCATCGCAGCCCCTTAGCACCCGGATAATTTTAACCCTATGCATGCTATCTGGCATATGCTTTGAGTGGAACGTGCGGTGCAAGGGTTGAATAATGGTACCCTTGGCAACATCCCTCAACTCGTTGTTCACGAAGCTTAAGAGAGTGCATGGAACATCCGTCTGCGAAAAACATGTATGGCATTAAAAAGATGCCATAAGAGTAATAAATGGCAAGGCGGTAAAGTATTTGGTTTACCGTGATGGCGTCGAGCTCGGATAATGTCGAGGCACCACATACGACAACAAGCGTGCAAGAGATGGAGGGGCTGCTTGATGGCACGGTGTCGGCCGCCGATGTATTCTCCCTATCAGTTGCATTAAGCTCCGGCGCCGCGGTGATGGCAGGGGGAGTCACCAATGCTTCTGGCGCCGCTGTGCTAGCGGGCGGAGTCACCAATGCTTCTGGTCGCCGCTGCACTAGCGGGCGGAGTCACGAACACATAATTCACCGGGATCGCCAGCGCCGCATTTTCTTGAGTGGCTACTAACCATGCTTGGAATCGGGCATGGCCCTTGTCGACCACCCGCACTCCAGTTCGCTATTAACTCCACCAAGGTAGGCAGGATGGAGGTGAGGGTGATTGCCAGGTTGTCTTGGACGATCTGCGGGATCTACGCCACTTGTTCCTTAAGTTCCTGAACCTCGCGGTTTTCCTCATCGCTCCTTTCCTCCACACGCGTCCTCGGGGGTGGACCAAAATGATCCACCCAATTCTTAGCCCCGAAGCCGGCCAGACGGCCAGCCGACGATGGCTTCTTTGTAACCGGCGTGATTTTCTTGGCCCGGTTCATCGCCGTATTAAAAGGATTATCCCACCGGGTGGCCGCCATCGACCCGTGGGATGAGGAACCATGGGATCCCTGACTAGCAATTTCCTGGTCCTGCAGAAGAAGTAACGTGAACCGTTTAGAAATTCGAATTGATCGATTAGAATGTAATCGACTTGATCCGTGGTAATTAAATTACTTACCGCAAGAACCTTGAAGTCCTTCACCTTAGTTTCTGTAGTGAGTTCTTTGGTTTTGGGGTCCACATGGTAATGAGCCCTGATGAAGTTTCGAAGCTGCTTGTTTTCGAATTTCAAAAAGGGGTTAGGTATCCCCTTAGCTCTATACTCGTCGTCCTCCTTATCCCATTTGGGCTCCGCAGCTCTGTAACCACCAGATCCGAGATGGTGGTGACCTATATTCATCGTGTGCAATTCCTTTCCCCGCTTACTCGAGGCCTTGGCTGCTTCGGAGGTGCACTTGGCCTTGAACTCCTGGAATTGATCTTCGGTGATCTGCGGGTCAATCTTGTGGATCTCCTCGAGACTTTTCTCTTCTTTAAATATCTTCTTCTTTATCCGGGTTCTCCAGCTGGCCAGGGCGGTGCTCATCCTCGTGAGGGCGGATTTATTTACTTCATTCCCATGATAATGTGTGTTCCGATACTGAAGGGGGAATTTGTATCTTGCGTGCAGCTTCTGGAAGAGGAGTGTGCGCAAATGGCCATTATATTTATGCCGGAGATTCTCGGTGTTGATCGAGATGGTGGTCCGGGTGATAGCCGCCACTTGCCCACCGTACCCTTTGACCACATGGTCGGGCGCCAAAGGAACCCGTGTTGGGCTCACTTTGGTAATTTCCTCTCTGACGATGCCGACCGTGTTTGGGCGCCTTTCCTTCTTCTTCTTAGGCGGATTACTACAACTTGTTGTTCCCTCGCCGCCATCAGTGGTTTCATCATCCGCCGTTCCTTCGGCCGCTTCTTCTTCCTCCGCGTCTTCCATCTCATCGGCGTCGCTCTCGGAAGGGTTGTATTGTTCATCACCCTCTGTCATTCTTTCTAGCCGCTCGACCTCCTCCCAGAATGACAAGGGTTTTTTTTGAGGTCTCACTTCTCCTTCAGCATTGATACGCTGAGAAGATCTAGCCTCGTCGTTGTCACACATGTTTGCACTAATAAAAGGCAAATAATGGTTAGTAAAGTGCGCGGAAAAATCCGGCATGACCATTGCTCATTTTTGTTAAACTAGGAGTGCCCGATTTCTGCCGAAACGGAAGTTAATCAACATTTCGGTGAAAATCGGGACTCATTTCATACAAGCACCTGCATATGAATACAACTAGGCAGGGTATTTTCCTGTATATAAGCCTAACAGCAGACCTGGAGCACCTGCATATAAGCCTAACATCAGACCTGGAGCTACACAAAATAATGCATTATTTCTTTTGTTATAAAGGGTCAAATATAGTAATGTTTGATTGGTAAAATACTAAAATGACCTACATTTGTTATCAGATATACTAAGCTTCAAAGCTGTATTTCATTTAGGATCAGAAGTCTAGCATGCTACTCAGGGACCCAATGAGAAGAACAGAACTGGTGTAGTAGTATGAATGTTAGGAGTACTTTATTTAGGAACCTGACCATGAACAAAAAGATATTGACAGATTATCTTTTCTTTCAACAAGAATCACTGTAAATATGCACATTTAGAACAGATAAATATGCACATTTAGAATTTACACTTGCCTTTTCCTTCATGTTTCACTCAAAAGAAGAAACATAGTTCCACTTAGACTTGAATTAGCGGATGCAATGCAGCACTGAGAGATGCATGTTCTACTGAAAGAAAAAAGAAAGATGCAATGCATGTTCCATCTAGATTCAGCAAACTACAGTAGAGCTACTGTACAGCAATTGTAATAGAATATGAATCAGTATAAAGTGTCTTAAAAATAATAGATCAGCACAGCTATTGTACATCAATTGTAACAGATGCTAAGATTGCTACTAGTATGTGTGTCCTTGTTGATATTCTGTCACTCTTTGCTAAAGCTAAACTCTTTCGGAGCCTGAGGCAAACTAGCAGTAATGGTTGCTAGGTCTTTTAATGGGGAATGTTCATCTATTGTCACTGCTGTTTTTTGGGGTGCCTATAAGTTATATAGTGAGCGAGACATTAACATTATAGTTAAATATGTGAGGCTGTCAAATGATAAATGAGGTTAGATTTGTGAACAAACTAACTTAACTGTGAGTGCAATTAATATTATATTACAATCTACCAAAAAGAACTTGTATATTGTCATGCATAAAGAAAAAGAATGCCCTCATCATGTTATAGTTAGATTATATATAATCCTAAAGCACTTCATTGCTCTATTCGGAGATGGAAATTGTTTTGCAATTGTCCCCTTTATAATAAACCTTTATCGATCATCCACTATATGAACCTGGTTTGAAGTAGTAATTAGTATCCCGTTCTACCTTTTTGCATTTACAGGACGTCTAACTTGCACACTTGCTTGTTCTGGAAGTATCACTGATATAGCTTTTGATGATATGATATATAATACTGCATTATATGATCATACAACACTACAAGAAATTTTCTAACCCGTGACCCCAAATATTAGTCATAGTAAGGTTATAGCAATCCATCTATGACCTTTCTATGACCAAAAGTAGTAGGTCACATATCGAGGGTCACTATAGACAGCTAACGACCTTTTTTTAAAATTGGTCATGGACGACTATGACCAAAATAGAAGGTCATAGAGCCCATGACCAAAATTTTGGTCATGGGTAATCTACCATGTCCACATCAGATTATCCGACATGGCAAGCATGTAGCCCAGCCCATGATGGTCGTCTTGTTGGGCCAGGCCCAATAATTTGGCCCACATGCTAGAGCCAGTCCATTTTTTCCATTATTTTTTGTTTTTGTTTTTTAGAGCTGGTCCCACATGTCAGGTAACCCAGCTGGCCTAATTTTTCCATTATTTTGTGTTTTTATTTTTTATTTTACCACTGGAGCCACTTGTCAGGTCACCTAGCAAGTCCCATTTGTTGTCATTTTTATTTATTTAATTACAACTCCCATGGATCATGGGGGTCCATCATATGAGCTTTTTCTGTCCCACAAGTCAGTTCATCAAAGATATAGTAACAGATAATTTGATTTACATAGAGCAGATAAGAATATTTTTTATAATATCAGCAAAAGGTACTTACAATCATGCACGGCATATATCAATTTACCAAAATATAGTTTCAAATACACCTAGTTGTCAAAATAACTAGCTCCATTGAGCTAGAACACATTCACAGTTCACAGTACAAATCAGGTTGTCAAAATAAAAATTTAAATACAACTAGGTGTCAAAATAACTAGCTCCAATGAGCTAGAACAGATTGTTGGGAGCAGGTTTTATTCGCACTTCTTCATCCTGGAGCTATTGTACGCCAATTTTAAATGAGCGCAGATATCTATAGGTTACAAATCAGAAAAAGTTAGGAACATACAGAAATTTCTAGACAACCATTATACAAATATAAAAAATAATAGAACAGTCATGCGCACACTGCTTAAATATGTTATAAAAAGCATCAGCATGTAGTGATGGGACTAATGTTAACAAAGTTAATATTGCAACATTATAAATATTTGTAAGAACTGAATAATAGTAGATAGTATAGCAGATCTCCAGATGGCATCACCAAATTAAACAAGTTGATTTGTTCGAGGAAATCAAAATGGCAATGAGAACAATACCGAACTATTTTTTTCCAGATATCTATATATATTAAACTAAAGTCACCCAACAGTACTAACTCAATGAATCAACACTTGTCATCAGGTATAATGGAACATATGGCCAAGTAAGCACTTGGCAGCCCCCGCAAAAAAGTAAGCGCTTGGCAGAGGAGAAGATGGTATGGGTACCTTGGAAGAGGAGAACGGATAACTAGTAGCCTCGGGTCTGCACGAATATTGCCACCGCCCGGCAGGATCCTCGACACTGCATGAACTAAGAAGTTTCTCAATACAACATGAACTAAAGACTCGCAAGTACCATCAGGAACATGAACATGAGCTAAGGACTAGTAATACAAATCATTCATTCTCCATGAAATTGCAATTAACTGCACAGCAATCTATTCACACTATGCTTCAGAGATATGCATATAGTCATATGGTAACATAAGCAACATGTTGATGAACAAAATTATATGAGAAGCATCTCTAAACATATAGCACCAACTGTGTTCTATTGGCAAGAACCAGCACTTAGGAATGTAAACCATTCACAACACAATATTTTAAGAACCAACACTTAGGAGTGGTCACAATGAACACCTAGGGACCAAAGAACAATTCAGGAACATTAAACTTCAGGCCGATGGCCTACAATAGAAAAATAACAAAAAGTCAGAAATGGGGAATCAGATAATATATAGCAACTAAAGCTTCACCAGTTAATATCATCGATGATGTAACTTAGCGAACAATAAACTTAAAGAAGTTGATAGCTTTTGATGGGACAAATAATATAGGGTAGTGAAACAAGGTTGCCACACAGAAGTACATAAACCTAATAGGTAGAATTTGAGATAGCCTAGTTTTATGTGGACAAAATTAAATTACGTACTTAAATATTAGATGGAACCAGCATTCTTCGAACTCAAATGAAGTTCAAGTATGGTCTATTTCATTGGTGTTTGGCAAAATGGCTACCAAAATGAGTATCTGAGATTTGGTTGTATCACTCTAAAATGTTGCCTCACCTAGCGAGTAGGGTCTTAAAACCATGCAAGGAAAATACTGCGTGAGGTAGTCAAAATGGTAATTAAACTAGAACATGTATCATCCCTAAAGGAAAGGCAATTCTAAAACCTACTCCAATTTGCACCTGTTACCAGAGCCATGCCCAGCAAATTGCAGAATTTCAAAGACACCACATTATTCTAAGACCTACTCCAATCATAGTTTCATCTCAGTATTTCAAAGACACCACAGTATTTTAAAATACTACAGTTTGTTCAGCCACACTAGCACCTGCTGTCATGTACCAGAGGAAGATCTAGCTGGAGACCAGAGGCACGTACCAGGTGAGGAAGACTACGATGGCCTGGGTTGAGATCTGGGCGGCTAGCACGAACACGTCGATGATGAAAGCCTCCTTCACCTTGCTCTCGAGATCCGACGTGCGCGTCGTGGCTCCCTCTCCACTGTCCCTACGCGCCGTCCTCTGGAATCCTCCCGCTCCACTAAGTCGACGATGGCGGAGTGCTTCCTCTTGTCCCCGAGCGCCGTCTGCCTGCCTCCTCCGAGGAGCCCAAGACCTCCACTAGCTCCCTTCACTGTAGAGACCTCGTCACAAGATCCGGGGTAGTGGGACACCACGCGATGGTGGCCTATGCTCCGCACTACTTCCTTGCGGCCACCGGATCTGGCCACGCCGATGCCGGATACGGCGATTCATCCGGCCACGCATCCGGCCTCGCAGCGTGGAGGCAGGCGACGTACACGCATGCTGGGAAGATACACTGGGGAGATACGCTCCCCGCCGCCACCGGGGGAGAAGCTAGGTTTCGGTGAGGAGGCGGTGGACTATGGGAGAGAGGTGAGGGTGGTGGTGGCCGGATGGAGACCTGGAGGGAGGTGACGGGGTCGGGGAGAGAGGCGGCAGGGTCTCGCGAGTGAGGGGTTAGGGTTTGGGGCGCCGATCCCTCTCGATGGCGATCTGGATTCTGGATGGGTGGCGTGGGGATTGTACGAAACTACCCCTATGCACTTGTGGCGCAAGACTGGGAATTGTAGGGCATTTTCATCAATTCATGTCCAAGTGTGAGGGACGGGTCGGCGGCAGAAACTGGCGCAGTCATTTTCGACGGTTGGATGGAGGACATCTGAATGGTTGAGAGCTCCTTTGATAATCTGTGGTTAGTTGGTTCTCTTTTCTGATTGGTTGGCTCTATTTTCTATTTTTTGAGTTTTAAAATGGGGTGTTTTGCGAACCAATCATCAAAGAAAAGTTTCAAAATGGTAGCACCATATTTTTAAAAATACTAGTCCATATTACATGGATAATATCCTAATCGGTGTATCTCAAACCTTTCCATCCATCTCTGGCGAAAAAGACAAATGCCTGCTGAATCGTAGGAAGTGGGTCCGATTTGAACTACACGTATATTATCTAATACTCATGATTTTTTGAAAAAGTCATTTTTGGGCTCACAATATGTTGTTTTATCAGAGATCCACTCAACGTTTTGCGAGCCTCATCCCCTAGTTAAAAACCTTCGTACCCGCCATTTTAACCATATTTTGAAACGGGCATAAGAAATTCAAAAACGGTCCTAACAATGTAAGTCCTTCGCGTTGTGTCATATTATGTGACATAGTTGCCAGAAAAAATACCAAACTTGGTATATCGTAAATATCTCAAAAAACCTTCTCAGAAATGACCTATCAAGTTCGAGGTTCCATGGCTTTCTGGCCAAACAACCAACGTTGGTCAGAATCGTGGTATAGTTTATGATACTGAGCTCATATTATGTATGCATGTGCATATTGGGATGGCGAACAGTGTTGCAGCAGGAAGTTTTCCTTTTCGTTGCATGGAAAGGTCATTTTCTATTTTCCGAGTGTCAAAATCAGGGCGTTTTGTAAAGCAACACCAAATGTTCAATTAAAAAATGCTACCACCCTATTTTTCAAAAATAATAGACCCACCTTACATGAACAATGTCCCAACTAGGTTATATAAAACCTCTTCGTTGTGCCCCTGACAAGAAAGACAAATTCCTGCCGAATCGGTAGGAAGTGGGTCTGGTTTGAACTACAGGTATATGATCTAATGCTCACTATTTTTTGCAAAAATGATTTTTAGACTCAAAATATGATGTTTCTTTAGAGATCTAGTGCAAGTTTAGCGAGGCTCGTCCGCTATCTTCATGCCCACCCTTTTGAGCATAGTTTAAAACGGAAAAAAATTGAAACGGGCATAAGAAATTCAAAAATGGTCCGAACAATGTAAATCCTTCGCGTGACGTCATATTATGTGACATAGTTTTAAGGAAAAATAACAAACTTGGTATATTTCAAGTTTCCCGAAAAAACCTTCACAGAAATGACCTATCATGTTCGAGGTTTCATGCCTTTTAGGCTAAACGACCAATGTTATGGCTAGAATCACGGCATAGTTTGTGAAAATGTGTCCATATTGTGCACCCGTGTGCATCTTGTGATGGAGAACAATATTGCAGGAGGAAGTTTTCCATTTCGTCACACGGAAAATGCATTTTCCATTTTCCGAGTGCCAAAATCGGGGCGTTTTGTGAAGCAACCACCAAATAATAGTTTCAAAATGGTACCACCCTATTTTTCAAAAATAATAGACCACCTTACATGAAAAATGTCCCAACTAGGGTATATAAAACCTTTCTGTCTGCACCTGGCAAAAAAGACAAATTCCCGCTAAAATCGGTAGGAAGTGGGTCCGGTTTGAACTATAGGTATATGATCTAATGCTCATGATTTTTTGCAAAAATAATTTTTAGACTCACAATATGATGTTTCGTTAGAGATCCAGTGCAAGTTTAGCGAGGCTCATCCTCTATCTTCATGCCCACCCTTTTGAGCATAGTTTAAAACGAAAAAAAATTGAAACGGGCATAAGAAATTCAAAAATGGTCCGAACAATGTAAATCCTTCGCGTGGCGTCGTATTATGTGACATAATTTTAAGGAAACATAACAAACTTGGTATATTACAAGTTTTCTGAAAAAACCTTCATAGAAATGACCTATCATGTTCGAGGTTTCATGGCTTTTAGGCTAAATGGCCAATATGATGGCTAGAATCACGACATAGTTTGTGAAAATACGTCCATATTGTGCACCAGTGTGCATCTTGTGATGGAGAACAATATTGCAGGAGGAAGTTTTCCATTTTGTAACACGGAAAAAGCATTTTCCATTTTCCGATTGCCAAAATCGGGGTGTTTTGTGAAGCAACCACCAAATAATAGTTTCAAAATGGTACCACCCTATTTTTCAAAAATAATAGACGCACCTTACGTGAACAATGTCCCAACTAGGTTATATAAAACCTCTTCGTTGTGCCCCTGGCAAAAAAGACAAATTCCTGCCAAATCGGTAGGAAGTGGGTCCGGTTTGAACTACATGTGTATGATCTAATGCTCATGATTTTTTGCAAAAATGATTTTTAGACTCACAATATGATGTTTCGTTAGAGATCTAGTGCAAGTTTAGCGAGGCTCATCCTCTATCTTCATGCCCACCCTTTTGAGCATAGCTTAAAACGAAAAAAATTGAAACGGGCATAAGAAATTCAAAAATGGCCCGAACAATGTAAATTCTTCGCGTGACGTCATATTTTATGACATAGTTTCAAGAAAAAATAACAAACTTGGTATATTGCAAGTTTCCCGAAAAAACCTTCACAAAAATGACCTATCATGTTTGAGGTTTCATGGCTTTTAGGCTAAACGACCAATGTTATGGCTAGAATCGCGGCATAGTTTGTGATAATGTGCCCATATTGTGCACACATGTGTATCTTGGGACGGTGAACAATGTTGCGGGAGGAAGTTTTTCTTTTCGTCACACAGAAAATGCATTTTCTATTTTTCGAATGTCAAAATTCGGGGCATTTTGTGAAGCAACCACCAAAGTGCTCATTCAAAATGCTACCAACATATTTAAAAAAAATATTAGACCATATTAAATGGACAATGTCCCAATCGGAGTATCTCGAACCTTTCCATCCACCCTTGGTGAAAAATACAAATATCTACCGAATCGGTAGGAAGTGTGTCCGATTTGAACTACAGGTACATAATGTAATGCTCGTGATTTTTGAAAAATATGTCCTTGTATTTTTCATGAAATTTAAAAGTGTTCCATAATGCCCTTAAAATATGGTGTGAAATTTTACAAGTTCTATGAATTTTGTTTGACTCTATTTGAATTTATAAATAAAAAGATACAAAAGAATTTAGAAACAAATAAATAGAAAAAAATTGGAGGGCCCGACCATGTGAACCTGCCAGAAACCACGCCCAAACCTAAGTTCTGCACCTAAATTGGCCTCCTAATTGCCTATGGGCCCTAGGCCCACTTCGTGGAGCAAAATAAAAATGAAAGTCGAAGCCTCGGAACTGAGGCCCAACAGCATTGCTAACTGTTTAAAGTAAATCCGTGGGGGAAACATGACAACAGTTAGCGAGTAGTGCATTGGTTGTGGAGGGGTAGCACAACAAGAAAGATGGAGGCGTGGGTTCAAGCCCCATTGATGCCCTTTTTGCTTCTTAATTCACACGTCCAGTCAACTTGTGGATATTAAGTATACGTAGACCAACTTGCTGAGGTGGCGATCTTTATTTTTAAGTAATCATACATAGTATTCACGACCATTTAAATTGGTCGTAGTTGTCTAAAATTAAGGTCTTAGACCAATGTTATTTATGTTATGACCAATTAGTGTAAGCAAGTTATGATCTTCCTATCGAGAAAGGTCGTAGTTTTTTAGAGTTTGGACCCTCTCAAATGGTCTACGATCAACTGGTTCGAAATGGTCATAGATCTATGACAAAAAAATCATGGTCATTAAGAAAAGGTCACTAGTCAACACATTTCTTGTAGTGCAAACAGAACTTTGTTTTGATACATTGATATATTGATCTGCAGTTCTGTCTCTCTATGATGCCATGATTCGAGTGGATGGAGCCAGTTGTGGACGCGAACATGAAAGCATATTCACAATCCATAAGAACCCCCATTGAGTTCAGTTGAACCAATCTAACACCAATAGCATAAAAATTTGACAACATAATAGTGTAGCGCACTACTTGACTACATTGCAAATGTGGGTGTAAAGAGATTCAGTTCCCATCATCAGAAGTTGTCACATTTATACCCTGACTTACTAAGATAAATAGACTGTTTAGCTGAATTTTATTTGATCCAGAGTGCTTATCCCAATTCAGGAGAGAGAATGCCCATGAAATCTTGCAATCACTAGAATGTTGTCATTTTCCTCCGTGTAGAATGTGTAGCCGTTGATATCATACGCCTAATAGGTCACCAGGTTGTGCATGGGTCCCTGCGACAAGGTGAATATGATGTTTTCCTCCACAGAATGCGATTGCGGGGGATTATCTAGGAGCGTATGCCTAAACCAACGCGTGAAATCTGAGTTGTGCTCTTTGATTATTTCTCCCTACGTCCTCTGTATGCCCCGGTCACTATACTTCATCTCGATTGACCTTTTGTGCTTTTGTACCCAAGGATCGACCAGTTCTAAATGTTGTAGCGCGACTATGTTGCTCTATCAAAGTCTGCGCGTCGACAATCGTAGTCTGCATGCAGTACGCGACGACCCTCTCGGTGTTCCGATCCATCGAGCTTGCCAAGGTGCCTATTGACGGGAAGACCAACAGGGTTCTCGATGCCTAGATAATCCGTACAGAAAGAGATGCACTCTTCGGCCAGAAAGCCCTTGGCTATGCTTCCATCTGGACGGGACCTATTGCGAACGTATCCTTTGATGTGTCCGTTCATCCTTTCGAACGGCATCATGCTGCGGAGGAACATCGGCCCGAGTTGGATGATATCCTCCACGATATGGACCAGCATATGCACCATAATGTCGAAGAATGCGGACGGGAACTAGATCTCGAGCTCGCATAGTATCACCACGATCTCCTCTTGTAGCCTCCCGAGCTGTTTCACGCTAATTGACTTTCGAGAGACGACGTCGAAAAACTTGCAGAACCCAAAAAATGTTTCTCAGACATGCTCGTCCATTATACCTCGTAGTGCAACCGGAAGTATCTGTGTCATTAGCACGGCACAGTCGTGAGACTTCATCCCACTAAACCTCTGCTTAGCCTCATCTAGGTACCTGCTTATCTTGCCCGCGTAGCCGTAAGGAAATTTGACTCCTAGTAGGCACTTGAAAAACTGTTTGATCTCATCCTGGCTTAGAGTGAAGCACAAAGGGGGGCAGTAATATTCGTTCTTCTTGACCTTTTTATCCTTTCGACGACCTTGTGTCGCCTCTGACTAATGATCATCGTCATCTTCATGATCATCAGGAGTAGGGCATCCTCCGTGAAGATCCTTCCGGATGCCCATGAATATCAAGTCGTTCCTTGCTTTAGGACCATCTTTCGTCCTATCTGGCATGTTGATTAGGGTGGCGACTAGACTCTCGCACATGTTCTTCGTGATATACATGATGTCAAGGCTATGAGGCGTGCGGAGAAACTTCCAGTATGGCAACTCCCAGAAAACAGACCTTGTTTTCCATACCTTCATCAACGGCTTGTCTTGCTGCCTCTTTCGCTTCTTTCTCGGTTTAGGACACTCTTTCCTGTTTTTCAGCAATTCATCCACTTCTTTACTGCTCCTCCGCTCTGGGATTCCTCGGGTCTCGGATTTTCCATTGAACAGATCTCCACGTTTTCTCCATGCATCATTCTTTCCAAGCCACCTTCGTTGCCCCATGAACACGGTTTTCGAAGACCCTGGATCTTTCTCTAGTTGGAGATAGGTCGTGTTATCCATGCACCTAACGCATGCGTAGAATCCTTGGATAACCTGCCCCAAGAAATATCCGCAACCTGGATAGTCTTGCACCGTAGTGACCAACGCGGCTCTCATAGTGAAATAATCTTGTGCGACAGCGTCATACGTATTGGCTCCGGATTCCCATAACATGGCTAGCTCCTCTTTCAATAGCCCGAGATATAGATTGATGTCGGTACCAGGTTGTTTTGGCCCTTGAATTATCATACTCATTTGTACGTACTTATTTTTCATGCACAACCAGGGAGGGAGGTTGTACATCCATACAAACACGGGCCAAGTGTTGTGTGTGCTGCTCTGGCTACCGAACGGATTGAGTCCATCAATGCTTGCACCTAGCCTGATGTTTCTCGAATCTCCACCGAATTCTGGGAATTCAAGGTCTAATGCTTTCCACTAGCTACCATCTGAAGGGTGCGTCAGCAGCTCGTCCTTTTTATGGTCATCGTCATCTGCTGGCTTCTTTCTTTCCGCATGCCAACGCATGAGATTTGCTTCCTTAGGGTCTGCGAAATAGCGCTGCAGACGAGGAGTGATAGGAAAGTACCATACCACTTTTTGAGGCGCTTTCTTCCCTTTCTTGTATCGACTAACGCTGCACACCGGGCATGTGGTTTTCTCCACGTCCTCGCCCCGATAAATGATGCAATCGTTTATGCAAACGTGGTATCTAATGTGCGGTAGATCAAGAGGACACACGATTTTCTTGGTGTCCTTGATACTAGTTGGACACGTGTTCCCCTCCGGGAGACGATTGTGCCAGAATGCCATCATATCGTCGAAGCTTGCGTCGGTCCATTTGTGTTTTGCCTTCATCTCCATAGCCTTGAGCGTTACATTCAACCGGGTATCATCGGGCTTGCATCCTTCATACAATGGAGTAACCGCGTCTTTCTCAAGTTGCGCAAGCTTGGCTTTCTCTCTAGCGGCAGCCCTGGTGTTACTCGTCTGCTTGATAAGTAGTTCTTGAACATAAGGGTCCCGCACCCATCCTGACGTTGTTCCATTGTCTGCTCTGGCATCTAGATCATCATCATCCTGGTCTGCTTCCGCACCTTCACCAGCTCCAGGAGACTCTTCTTCATCTCGCCCGTCCTTGCCATGATCATGATCATGTTGCCCGCCTTCCTCATTTTCCACCGCCCCATTTACGGCCTCATCGTCTTTGTCATCACTTATCCACCGAGTGTAGCCATCCATGAAACCATGACGGAGCAGGTGTGCCTGCAGATTTCCGGAATCTGGGTCAATCAACCAATTGAGTTTGCATCTTCTGTATTGACATCTTATCTCCGTCATGTTATTTCGTATCATGTCGGTCGTCGCGCATTTCAAAAATCTAGCCACAATGCCTTCGCTCATTATGCGAACCATGGTTGCCTGCGCGGTGTACAAGGCAGAATTAGAAGTTTATTACAACCACAGAACCAATGCATGCATGCAATGGTTGATGGAAAATTTCGGCATGACCTATCCTAAAATTAGGACCTTTGCGAAATGCCAAAGTCTTGCCAAAATGGAAATGAATCAACATTTTGGCAAAACAATGCCAATATATGAGAGAGAATACAATGCATGCTCTCCAAACACATGAGAGCATCGATCCTCTCCATAGATATGTGACCATATCATCCATACACATAAACACATCCTCTTACATAGACAACTTACCGAGATGAGAGACCGAGAAGATCTCGAAGGAGAGGTAAGAGACCGAGAGGATGGTGGCCGGAAGGAGAGATTTCCTCTATTATGTATGTAGCATCCAAGATAAGTTTTACATGCTACAAATGGTGAAAGAGTGGAGAAATTGAGGTGGAAGGAGGAGGGGGCGAGATCCAAGGAGGAAGGAGGGAAAAGTGAAGTGGGAGATGGTGAGATCTAGTCAAATGTGCAAAGGTATCTGCCAAAAAGTAGTAGCAGAACGCACATCCGTGGCGCACAGGGGGGGTGCGCCACAGGAGTAAAGAACATCCGTGGCGCACATACCAGCAGTGCGCCACAGACGTGTTTTCCCATTTACACAGTAGGGTGGTCCGATCTTGCCTGTAGCGCATGGAGGCCATGTGCGCCATGACTACCGGCCACACCTGTAGCGCACTTCACATGGGTGCGCTACGGCTATGTGGTCTACGGCCGATAGTGGCCTGGCCCACACATGACCGTGGCGCACCACCTGCATGTGCGCCACTATTACGGTAGATAGCCGTAGGGCACCTGTGGCCAGTGCGCCACGCCTATTTTAGCCGTGGGGCACCACTAGCACGTGCGCCACGGATGTGCGGATTACCTATAGCCATTTTCCTGGTAGTGCCTGCGGGGCAAGCCAGGAATTGGCAGCACGTGGCAGGTGCACCGATGATGTGTAACTCTTTGCTCGAGGTCACAGGCTCTCAAATGCGCAATCTTCATTATAGTTGTCTCACAATTGAGGAGCTCCGCATTCGCGAGAACGATCAGTCGTACCTTGTTTTCAAGGCTAAGGTGCCTTCTGTGTCGTGCTTCGTCAGTGTACCCCCCGGGGATATCTTCTACCCGCGGCATTCCGACATCTTCGACATGTTGAACAAGTTCCGGCTGCACAATACCCTGGTCTGGCTATTCTCTCTCAATATGGCCATGTAGATCACCAGAGACAAGATCCCGGGCATTCAGATAGTGGATCCCTACTTCATGCGTGACGTCGTCCTGAAAGATGTCAAGGACATAGCGCTGGCGATCGACTACCTCTCAACCTTCCTGCAAACATACTCGGACAAGGATGTGATTCTCCTTCCCTACCATCCCATCACGGAGGATGATCACACAGGCTGTGTGCTCATATGCTTGAATTTGAAACACTCAACAGTCGTGTACGTCGACTCAAATAGTGTGATCCGGAAAAACTACACCAATATCAAGAACATTCTTGATGGTGCTCTCACCGGCTACGTCCCAGCGGGAGGTGTCAAACCGGCAACGCCACATGTGAAGCTCGGCGCGCACGTGTTTTGCCACAACACCAACTTCGCCTGCGTCAAGCAGCCGTCTGGCAGCAGGAAGGATGCCTTCTACGCCATTTACCACATGAAGGCGTTCTTCAATGACATGGAGATCAAAACAATGCCATCTGACCTCGCGAAGTGGGCTGAAAGGCTTTCAATTATACATGATTGCAACCTCAGGCAGCACTTCTTCGACATCCAGGAGGAGATCACGACAATCGTGCACCAGGGAGTCATGAAATCCAGGGCACCTTCTACGGCGGCCATACACCTCCCAACAGGGAGATAAACAAATCCTTAGCACAACAGGGTGACCGCAGGACGTTCATGTAGATGGCGAAAACTCGGCCGGGCTTCATCAATGCCCCCTAAAGCCGACTCAATAGCCAAAGAAGTCTTGATGATTGCATTGCCTGGGTAGCTAGCTATTAGTTCTGAACTCATGTTGTAACCTCTTATCACTATGTTAAACTTGCCTATAAAAACCTCTAGAGTATGTTTCGTCAATAGTTGAACTTGATTGTGAGTGACACTAGCTAGTTATTTGTGTTATGAACTATTTTAAGTGCTTGTTGCTTTTCATTCCTTATTGCCACCCTACTTCTTTTGGTTTGATTTTTTGTGTTTCTTCGAAATGCCAATGATTAAAACGTGTTGTGGCATCACTAATGTGTGTGACCATGCCGTTGCTAGATCTGGTGTGCCAAGTAGACTAGAGGTTTGTGCATATACTCTACTTGCCGCACCAGATCCATCAGCGGCATTGTCATTTTCTGTGCCCAACCTAACTATGAGCAAACTATTTCATCTCGTAGCCCCAAAGTCGAAAGAGGACAGATATTTTCGAGATTCATATACATAAGACATAATATGTTCAATGGTAGGCCAAGGAAAAGGGTTATGGGTCCACGACAACAACTCCTTTCGACAAACCAAACTCTAAATGAGTCGTTGTCGTGGAGACCAAATCCTTTCCTTGCTTTGCCATTGGACATATCATGCCCATGCTATATGAATCATGGAAGTATTTCTCTTCTTTTGTCTTTGGCAATATGAATAGATTAGATAGCATGAATTAAATCAAATGGTGAAGTATTTAGTTTCAAATATCTCATTGTAGCCCCAAAGTCGAAAGGAAAGAAATTGCTTCACTATTCGTCTTTGGCAATACAATGAAATGATAAACTATTTCATCTCGTAGCCCCAATGTCGAAAGAGGACATATATTTTTGAGATTCATATACATAAGACATAATATGTTTAGCGGCAAGCCAAGGAAAGGATTTTGGGTCCACGACAATGACTCCTTTAGACACACCAAACTCGAAATGAGTCATTGCCGTGGCGACCGAATCCTTTTCTTGCTTTGCCACTGGACATATCATGCCCATGCTATATGAATCGTGGAAGTATTTCTCTTCTTTTGTATGTCGCGATACGAATAGATTAGATAGCATGAATTAAATTAAATGGTGAATTATGTAGTTTCAAATATCTCATTGTAGCCCCAAAATTGAAAGGAAAGACATTACTTCACTATTCGTATAGCACTGTTGACATTGTTATATGAATCGTGGAATGATTTCTTTCCTTTCGTCTTTGGCGATACAATGAAATGATAAACTATTTCATCTCGTAGCCCCAAAGTCGAAAGAGGAAAGATATTTTCGAGATTGATATACATAAGACATAATATGTTGAGTGGCAAGCCAAGGGAAGGGTTCTGGGTCCACGAGAACAACTCCTTTAGACACACCAAAATCGAAATGAGTCGTTGCCGTGGAGACCAAATCCTTTCCTTGCTTTTCCACTCGACATATCATGCCCATGCTATATGAATTGTGGAAGTATTTCTCTTCTTTTGTCTTTGGCGATACGAATAGATTAGATAGCGTGAATTAAATGAAATGGTGAAGTATTAAGTTTCAAATATCTCATTGTAGCCCCAAAGTCGAAAGGAAAGACATTGCTTCACTATTCGTCTTTGGCGATACAATGAAATGATAAACTATTGCATGTCGTAGCCCCAAAGTCGAAAGATGACGGATATTTTCGAGATTCATATACATAGGACATAATATGTTCAGTGGCAAACTAAGGAAAGGGTTCTGGGTCCACGGCAACGACTCCTTTAGACACACCAAACTCGAAATGAGTCGTTGTCGTGGAGACCAAATCCTTTCCTTGCTTTGCCACTGGACATATCATGCCCATGCTATATGAGTCGTGGAAGTATTTCTCTTCTTTTGTCTTTGGCGATACGAATAGTATGAGGCACGAATCCAAGTTATTCTTGGTTTTCTTTTTTTGGTCTTTCTTTGAAATGCCGATGATTAGAACGTGTTGTGGCGTCATGTGTATGATTATGCTACTGTTTGATCTCGTGTGCCAAGTAGACTAGTAATTTGAGCATATACTCTACTTGCCGCACAAGATCAAACAACGAGCATTGTTATTTCCATGCCCAACCTAAGTATGAGGCACTAATGCAAGTATATTTTTGGTCTTTCTTTGAAATGCCGATAATTAGAACGTGTTGTGGCGTCATGTGTATGACTACGCCGCTGTTTGACCTCGTGTGCCAAGTAGACTAGTAATTTGGGCATATACTCTACTTGTGGCACAAGATCAAACAGCGAGCATTGTTATTTCCATGCCCAACCTAAGTATGAGGCACTAATGCAAGTCATTCTTGGTTTGCTTTTTTTTGTCTTTCTTCAAAAAGCCGATGATTAGAACGTGATTTCTTACATCTTGTTGCACCCATATATATATATATATATATGCATGATCTTATCTTGTGAACTGCTATTGCTTTGCACTGACATAGATAATATCATCTATCTTGTGTATAGGAGATGGCGAAGAAGTTCTATATCGTGTACGTCGGCAAGGTTCCAGGTGTGTACGAGAAGTGGGAAGACTGCCAAAAGCAAGTGAACGAATTCTCGGGCAACAACTACAAAGGCTACAACACTAGAGAGGTGGCGGAAGAGAAGTGGAGGAGGCACATGAGGAAGAAGTGGAGGAACTTCCTCGTGATCACAACCTTGTTTCTCTTCATGGTAGGTTATGTACTCTACTTCATCTAGATAGAGCTCCGTCGTCGGAGTTGTAATGTGATTGTGAACTTGTACTCGGAGGTGTGAACTTGTGGCACAAACACTTGGTGTTGTGTGAAAACTTGGCACTTGTTGATGTATGAACTCGTATGTCGTGATTGATGTGTAATGTACTTGTATTCATGTTGGTTCTATTATGCTTTTGCCAATTGCAAGTTTCTGAAAAAATTTATGCTGTTTATACTGTATTCTAGACTGTATTGTATATTTGAATACCTGTAAACTGTAATTTCAAAATTGCTGTAAAACTTGAATTTCGAAAATATACCCGAGGCGCATATGAGAAGTATAGGAGGCGCATATTGGATACTACCGGAGGCGTATATCACATGCGCCTCCTATACTTCATATACACGAGGTGCATATACTGATATGCGCCTTGCGTATATGAAGTATAGGAGGCGCATGTGATATGCGCCTCGCATAACAGATACTAGAGGCGCATATGATATGCTCCTCGCGTAGCAAATACTAGAAGCGCATACCATATGCGCCTCGGATGAGGTTCCAGGTGCGCCTCGGGTAGGGTTTTCTCTAGTAGTGTAGGACCCTTCTACTTCTTAGCTCTTGCATTCTGCCCACCATCATACCTAACATTGTCATTAGCCTCCTGAAAATCAATGTTCCGAATAGCAGCAGGCCCTAACACAACAGCGCCATTCTGGTTCGCAACAGCCGCTACCGCTGCAGGAGACGCAGCAGGTTGTCTTGGTAGTTCTGCAGGCTGCCTTTGGGGCACTGTCGGCTACCTTGGGGGTGCGATTGACTATCTTGGGGAAGCGAAAGACTGCCGCAGTAAGGTAGCAAATTGTTGTGGATTGACAGGGTTGGCAGCAGTAGGATCAGGTGACGATGAATTGTTCAAATTTCCATCCTGAGCAGCAAACTGTTTTGCGATTGCCGCTGCTGTATTCCTAACAAACTCATCTTACAACGACGTGAAGCCATTTTCTTGAGCACCATATTTAGGTGTTCCTCTTGATCCACATTCTCCAAAACCCGAACAGAAATTGCCATTGTTGCTTCTATTTTCATACCACTGAGGATTTCTGCTGCCGCTACCATACATCCTCCTGTGGTAGCCACGCTGGAGTGCCGCACCATTGTTGAAGCGGCGCAGACCTCCATCAAAACCTTGCTGGCCACCATTATAGCCACTGAAATTCCTTTGAAAACCTCCCACATCATCCTCTATAGAAGTACCACTCGGGCCACCCTGATAGAAACGGCCAGAGTTGTCCCAGCGACCCTCATCAGGGCCGTCAGCACCTTGCCCACGACCGTCACCACAGCCGCCGCCAGAACCTTGACTGCGACCTCGGTTATTATTGCAACCGACATGGTTCGTCATCGCAGCAGCGTGATCGCCAGGTACCACGAGCGCCGCCGCCTGAGATTGTTTTTGCCAGATGAAACCTAGGAGGCGATGTAATCCTCCCTCAGTTTGTCTATAGGGTTTTATTTTTTGGGCTTCGATCCTCTGGGCCACAACAACATTACGGGGTAAGAGAGTCGAGGAAACCGAATTTGCGATTGAACCAGCACGGCCCACCGACGCAGAACGGGGAGGCAAAAACTCTTTTTTTCTATTGGTGTTGCCCTATGCGTTTTTAATGAAGGTTGTTTTGTTTCTTATTTTTCTATATGTTGCAAAAACGATTTTTTTTCTGCAGGGAGTCGCCGAAACGATGTTGCATTTTCTGGTGGTACTATAAGTCTTTTTAGCAGGCTTATATTGTGGAACAGAGGTAGTACTAACTGTAATACCCTTCTGTTGTCCGGTATGCCACTGGTAGAAAGAGGGCTTTTGGTCCAGCGCCCAAAATTCATTGGTCCCGGTTCGTTTCTATAATCGGGACCAATGCCAGACACCGGTCCCAGTTCATGCCGCCTGGGCATTGGTCCCGGTTTATCTCGAAGCATTGGTCCCGGTTTGTGGCATCAACCGGGACCAATGCCCCACGACGCACACGTGGTGCTCTGAGGGGCATTGGTCCCGGTTCATGCCATGAACCGGGACCAAAAACCCCGCGACGGCAGCAGTTCAGGACAATTAATGTAAATTAATTCGGGGCTGAAATTAATTTGAGGTAGAAATTGAATTGATCAGTATTTTTGAAAAAATCTTTCACAAATTAATCGAAACAAAGAGCTAAACTGAGACATTTTATTATTTGACCACAAATTTTTTCATACAAAGATGCGACTTTACAAATTTTTCTAGTCGACAACACTTCCGCTGCCGCTGTCCTCCAAGCCGCCGGCTTCCTCGTCGTCATCGGACGAAATCTCCACGATTTCGGCGTTGTTCAGGAGACGGAGCTCCTCTGCGCGTGTAGCGGCGTCGATGGTGGTGTAGATGGTCCGTCCAGGGACGGACCAGAACATCTCCTGCCCTTGGTTGCGGCGATCCAGGTGCACCAGGCGCCCGTCCACGCTGCGGTTGCTAAGCTTGGCCTTCGGCTGCTTATTGAACAGTCGAGGCCAGTACTGGCTAGCCTCCACGTACCGGGGCAATGCCCTCATCCACGCAAGTGCGCATTGGTCCCGGTTATTGCCACGAACCGGGACCAAAGCCCCTCTCGCACGACACGTGGCGGCCCAGCAGCACGCCCCCCACCCAGGTCATTGGTCCCAGGTCGTGCCATTAACCGGGACCAAAAACCCTCCCCTGGCTATATATAAGCCTAGCCCTTTGCCCACCAAATTTTGCTAGATTGTGTGTGAGGTGTGGGTGCTAGCTTTTTTTTTCTTTGATTGCACACAAGGTGTTCGACGAAATGTCCGAGCCATACTTTAGTTCGCACAATACGGTATCCTCGGCTGAGGTTAGCAACCTAATATTCTTTATCTGTAACTGATACAAAAATATTGCATGTGTCCATGTAGGGTGGTCATTTTACTATTCATGATGTTATTGTAATAGTTAATTATTATGACGCAGATCGATGCACGGATGCGATGGATGTATGGCGACCGATGCCATTCCGATTTTATTGCAGGCCTGCATAAATTTATTGATTTGGCTAAGGCAAACAAAGTGGATAATTTTATGCCTTGTCCCTACGTCGACTGTCGGAACAAGGCGGAGCACTCTGCCCCGAGAATCCTTCAAAGCCATCTGCTTCGGAGAGGTTTCATGCCCGGATATTATTGTTGACCCATGCACGGAGAAAGAGGGGTTAGGCTTTAAGAAAATGAAGAAGAGGAGGATGATGACAACTATCCTATGTCCCCTGAAGAATACGGTGATACTGCAATGGAAGACAATGAAGAAGAGGGAGGTGGCAATGAAGAAGAAGAACAACGGGCATCAGATAAGCCCGCTGATGGTCTTGGTCGGGTCATTTCTGATGCAAAGCAACAATGTGATACAGAAAGGGAGAAGCTTAAGTTGGAGGCCATGCAAAAGGATCACAAAAAATTGTTGTACCCAAATTATGAAGATGGCAGCACAAAGCTCGGTACCACACTTGAACTGCTGAAATGGAAGGCAGAGACTGGCTTATCTGACAAGGGATTTGAGAAGTTACTGAAAATAATGAAGCCAAAGCTTCCAAAGGATAACGAGCTACCCGAGACAACGTACGAAGCAAAGAAGACTATCTGCCCTCTAGGCTTAGATGTGGAGAAGATACATGCATGCATTAATGACTGCATCCTGTACCGCGGTGAGAAGTACGAGAATATGGATAAATGACCGGTATGCACTGCATGTCGATACAAGATCAGACAAGATGACCCTGGTGATGTTGAGGGCGATGACGAGCCCTCCAGGAAGAGGGTTCCTGCTAAGGTTATGTGGTATGCTCCTATAATACCACGGTTGAAACGTATGTTCAGAAATAAAGAGCATGCTAGGTTGTTGCGATGGCACAAAGAAGAGCGTAAGAAAGACGGGAAACTGAGACACCCCACCAATCGGTCGTGATGTCTACGCACTTCTATTCTTGTAGACAGTTGTTGGGCCTCCAAGTGCATTGGTTTGTAGAACAGCAACAAGTTTTCCCTTAAGTGGATCACCCAAGGTTTATCGAACTCAGGGAGGAAGTGGTCAAAGGTATTCCCTCTCAAGCAACCCTGCAAGCAAGATACAAGAAGTCTCTTGTGTGCTCAACACACCCAATATACTTGTCAGGTGTATAGCTTCACTAGTTTGGCGAAGAGATAGTGAAATACAAGTGGTATAGATATAAGATAACGGTGCCAGTAAATAGCTTGCTGGCGTGGAAGAGACTAAAGGCAAACTGACATAAAGATGGAAGCAAGCAAATATGTAACAGATCTAATTACAAACGGTCTTTCAATGCTTAGAAACAAGGCCTAGGGATCATACTTTCACTAATGAACACTCTCATATAAATATCTTATCTTTATGATACTACTCTTAACTACTCTCCTGTTGGACACTCTAATCGATGGTAGGGCTATAACAGCACACCTCAAAGTAAGCCTTTCCCATCTAGAAAACCCCACACTGTCACCTTGAGCACTAGATGAGTCCAACAAACACCACAATTTCATAAAGACATCCAACTCCAAATATAACTCATAATAAGTATTTGTAATCTCTAGCCTAAGTGCCACCATGGTGTGCACGCTGTCACTTTCACACACATGGGGAGAGCATAGATCTATTAAAGCACTTGAGTAGCAAGGTAGATCTATAGATTACAAGCTCATGATCACAATATGTTCACGCATAGAGAGAGAGATGAACACATAGCTACCGATAGAACCCTTAGCCTCGAGAGAGAACTACTCCCTCCTCATCATGGGAATCAGAAATGGTGATGGAGATCGATGGAGATGGCTCCGGGGGCACTTCCCCGTCCCGGCCGGGTGCTGGAACAGAGACTTTCTGTCCCCCGAATCTCCCTTCGGTGGCGGCGGCGATGTGGAACTTTTCGTGGATTTCTGATTAACGATTTAGGGTTTATGCATCGGGAGGCTTCTTATAGGCGAAGAGGCAAGGTCGGTGGGCGGCCAGGGGGCCCACACCACCTGGTGGCACGACCAGGGCTAGCCCGCGCCATCACATGGTGTGGCCGCCCTGTGGCCCCTCTCCGTCTCGTCTTCTGGCTCCGTGAGTCTTCCGGTAAAATATCAACTTTGGCTTTTGTCCCATCCAATTCCGAGAATATTCATTTTCTGACTTTCCTGGAACCAAAAACAGCAGAAAACAGGCAACTGGCGCTGTGGCATCTTGTTAATAGGTTAGTCCAAGAAATCATATGAAAAGTACTCCAAAGTGTGGACAAAACATAAGAAAGTGGATAAAACCAAGCATGGAACATCAAAAATTATAGATACATTTGCAATGTATCAACATCCCCAAGCTTAACTCATGCTCGTCCTCGAGTAGGTAAGTGATAAAAAGAAAGCATAATTTTTGAGGTGACATGCACCATTAAAGACTTGATCAAAGTATTTGTAAAACATTCAAAGCTGGGATCATAGTACTTCAATCATAACATGAAAGACAAAGTTCTAGCAATAAGACAAAGAAACTATGTTGCAACATGAAAAGGCACAAACAAAAGATTCATGAAGAACAATGCTTTGCAAGACGTTTGTTTGTTTGACATAAAGAAAACATAGCATAGTGGCATTCAGCTTGTCCCTCACAGCGTAGCAAACATAAATGGATAGGACACCTTCAAAGTTCATAAGAGTGACTAGATACAAATAGTTTAAAACAAGCAATATCAAAGCTATGCATCAATCAACAAGTCTTGGGACAATGCACATAGAACTAAGAATGGCCACTATGCTCTCAAAGTAGGTGCATAAAGGTAGAAGGTGGAGACTCAATATAATGGTGGAAGAAAGGCCTTCATAGAAGGAAGTAGGGATTCAAGTCTCATAAAGAGCTTCCAAAAATTATGGTACTTATAGCTTTTAGCTCTCATTGCCCCTATCATAAGCATCTTGAAGGTGATTAAGGTTAAAGTGACAGAACTAAGAGGATATGCTTGACAAGTTATAAACCAAAATCTCATACCCCTTACTTACGAAGACCGAACCTCATGCTACTCAACTTTAGTCACAAGTAAGCTCTTGTCATTGTAAGTACATGTGTATCATAAAGAACCGCCAACGGGGTACCCCTTGCACATGATACAGGAGCTATCCCATAATCAAAATGACAAGGAAAGCAGACAATGAGCACCTCAGCGATCTTTTTATTTGCTAGTTGCATAGGTTTTTATTGAGGATGCTTCATAGAGTGCTCATTATGGTTATGCTGCAAGTTTCCACCATGATTAGGCATGGCTTAGGCCAGCGGCCTAGGCGTTTCTCTAACACACATACAAACTCCATGATCTTAAAAGTTCCACTTTTATTTCACACCGCCGGGATCCGTAAGCAAAAGAACATGATATCAACGGGGTACAAAGTACAAGTGCAATGTTGAAAGCGTTCCCCATGAAACATGGTTCTGCTAATTTCAACTTATAAAGCGCAAGCATATACGCAACAAACAAGGACCCAATGATTCAATTTTATTTGATGCAAAAAAGTAAAGTGTGGCATCAAGTTCGTGAGAACTTTAATCACTAGTTTTCTCATAAAAAGTTTAATTTGGAAGGTAAACAAAAGCATGAATATACTTGGAATAGCATAAGATAGTAGGTAGGTATGGTGGACTCTTTGGAATAACTTGGTTTAGGGAGTTGGATGCATGAGTGGAACTCATACTTGGTTGTGGAGGCTAGCAAAAGACTGGGAGCGACAAACTAAGAGAGCAATAATGGCCATAATCATGCAGAGCGACAAAACATCATTGATCAAAGCATAAAGTGATACTACAAGTTGAAAACTAAAGGATCATCAAGGCTATGGTGACTTGAGATAGTCATAACATGGTGTGAGCATGCGCCAAGTCAACCCAAATAAAGCATCAAAGGAGAATACCACTATACTATGCTTTAATATGCTAAAACAACGCATGATTCATCCAAGGCACATTAAGCAATCTCAATTGTTTATAACAAGTCATGCTACAGCAAAGAATACTAAGCATAAAGCCAAAAAAATATCAAGCATGGCATGACAAAGCATAGGCCACAGTAAAAAATGAGCTCTTTTTACCACATAAGCATGAACTTTCCTACTCTTTTCCAAACCAAACAAAAATATTTGCAAACCAATGTATGAAAGAGGGGGTCCAACAAATTTATTTAGAAAACTGAGCAAACCAAATCAAACGAAAAACTAAAACAAAAACGAAAAAGAAGACGCTCTAAGAAAAACACAATTGTGCATGAAACAATAAAAATGAAGCGTTTGGAAGAAACCTGGGATTTTTATTGATGAAGAAGGGGATGCCTTGGGCATCCCCAAGCTTTGACGCTTGTACTTCTTGGATAATTCTTGGGGTGACACGCGTGGCATCCCCAAGCATGAGCCTTAGTCCATCCCTCATCTCATTACTCATTCCTTCCATACACCTGAAATTTTTCCTTCATACAAAACTTCACACAATCTTTATTAGCCACATTAGTGCACTCAAGATAATAAGTCTTTAGGTTCAGTTCTAACACCAAGAAACTTCCATTAGAACACTAGCTACGGAAGCACTTCCCTCAAAAAGCTCAATTCCCCAAAATAACTCAAAAAGGAACCAACAAGAAGCAAATGCAGAAAATGGCAGAAATCTGTCAAAACAGACCAGCATGTAAAGACCTTCTATTGCTCAAATCAAAAAGTGTTGAACTAACGAAAGTTAGATAACAACCTGGGGCAGAAGCACAAAAATTCACGCCTCAAAAAGACGTACAGATATTTTACATGAATTTTTACGGTGAAGAACAGAAATCTGTTTCGGGACAGCAAATTTCCCAATCATTACTTCTCTCTCATTAGAGGTTACTCTTGGCACAAAAAGCAAATAAAAAGGATAAGGAGCGGTTATTACAGAGGTAATAACTTCCAAGACTCATCTAAAACTTTTGGGTTATCTCCCAATAAGTACTTTTCTTTAACGCCTTTAAGTTAGGCATGATAGTTTGAGAAGATGCTCACATAAGAAATGTGAATTGAAGTAAAAGAGAGCATCAAGAAGCAAATTCAAAACACATTTAAGTCTAACCCACTTACTATGCATAGGAATCTTGTAAAGAAACAAGTCATGAAAGCACAAAGAAACAAGCATAGGAAAGCAAAACAAGTGCAACTTCAAGACTTTCAACATAAAGAGGGGAAACTTAATATTATTGAGATGCATAAAACCATGTTTCCCTCTCTCATAATAACTTTCAGTAGCATCATGAATAAAATTAACAATATAACTATCACATAAAACATTCTTAGCATGAGACACATGCATAAAATAATTAATACTCTCCACATAAACATAGTCATTCTTATTAATTGTAGTGGAAGCAAATTCAACAAAATAGCTATCATTATCATTCTCATCACCATAATCATCAAATATAGGAGGCATATTGTAATCATAATTAATTTTCTCCTCAATAGTAGGTGGACTGAAAATATCATATTCATCATTGTAATCATCATATATTGGAGGCATAGTATAATCAAAGTAAATTTTCTCCTCCGTGCTTGGGGGACTAAAAATATCATGCTCATCAAAACTAACTTCCCCAAGCTTAGACTTTTCCATAGCATTAGCAATAATGGTGTCCAAAGAATTCATACTAACCACATTGCTATTAGCATGCAAATAAAGTTCCATAGGTTTTTTAATTTTCTCTTCAAACACTTCATGTCCTAACTCAAGATAAATACTATAAAGATCTCTAATTTTGTTGTTGTTTTCCATTAAACCTAACTAGTGAAAACAAGAAACAAAAAGAAAAAATTGCAGAATCTAAAGGAAATAACTTCGAGCACTCACACCGGAGGATGTGAGTACCTTTTACCTTACCTCCCCGGCAACGGCGCTAGAAAATAGGCGTTTGCCGTGGGAGATTCTTCTTCTTTAATCCTCCGGTGTGAATACCTTTTACCTTACCTCCCTGGCAACGGCGCCAGAAAATAGCTTGACGTCTATGCACTTCTATTCTTGTAGACAGTTGTTGGGACTCCAAGTGCAGAGGTTTGTAGAACAGCAGCAAGTTTTCCCTTAAGTGGATCACCCAAGGTTTATCGAACTCAGGGAGGAAGTGGTCAAAGGTATTCCCTCTCAAGCAACCTTGCAATCAAGATAAAAGAAGTCTCTTATGTCCCCATCACACCCAATATACTTGTCAGGTGTATAGGTGCACTAGTTCGGCAAAGAGATAGTGAAATACAAGTGGTATAGATATAAGATAACGGTGCCAGTAAATAGCTTGCTGATGTCTACGCACTTCTATTCTTGTAGACAGCTGTTGGGCCTCCAAGTGCAGAGGTTTGTAGAACAGCAACAAGTTTTCCCTTAAGTGGATCACCCAAGGTTTATCGAACTCAGGGAGGAAGTGGTCAAAGGTATTCCCTCTCAAGCAACCCTGCAATCAAGATACAAGAAGTCTCTTGTGTCCCCAACACACCTAATACACTTGTCAGGTGTATAGGTGCACTAGTTCGGCACAGAGATAGTGAAGTACAAGTGGTAAGATAATTATAAGTGGTAACGGTGATAGAAAATAACTTGATGGCATGGAAGAGACTAAAGGCAAACATAAATAAAGATGGAAGCAAGCAAACATGTAACAGATCTAATTGCAAATGGTGTATCAATGCTTAGAAACAAGGCCTAGGGATCATACTTTCACTAGTGAACACTCTCTCATAAATATATTATCTTCATGATACTACTCTTAACTACTCTCCGGTTGGACACTCTAATCGATGGCAGGGCTATAACAGCACACCTCAAGGTTCATCTTTCCCATCTAGAAAACCCCACACTGTCACCTTGAGCACTATATGAGTCCAACAAACACCACAATTTCATAAAGACATCCAACTCCAAATATAACTCATAACAAGTATTTGTAATCTCTAGCCTAAGTGCCACCATGGTGAGCACGCTGTCACTTTCACACACATGGGGAGAGCAGAGATTCATTAAAGCACTTGAGTAGCAGAATAGATCTATAGATTGTAAGGTCATGATCTCAATAAGATAATGCATAGAGAGAGATGAACACATAGCTACCGGTAGAACCCTTAGCCTCGAGAGAGAACTACTCCCTCCTCATCATGGGAATCAGCAATGGTGATGGAGATGGTGGTGGAGATCGATGGAGATGGCTCCGGGGGAACTTCCCCGTCCCGCCAGGGTGCCGGAACAGAGACTTTCTGTCCCCCGAATCTCCCCTGTGGTGGCGGCGGCGCTGCGGAACATTTCATGGCTGAAGGCTTGATGATTTAGGGTTTTGGTGTCGGGAGGCTCTTATAGGCGAAGAGGCAAGGTCGGTGGGAGGCCAGTGGGCCCACACCACCTGGTGGCGCGGCTAGGGCCAGCCCGCGCCACCACATGGTGTGGCCGCCATGTGGCCCCTCTCCGTCTCGTCTTCTGGCCCCCTGAGTCTTCGGGTAAAATAGGCACATTGGCTTTTGTCCCGTCCAATTCCGAGAATATTCATTTTCTGACTTTCCTGGAACCAAAAATAGCAGAAAACAGGCAGCTAGCACTTTGGCTCTTGTTAATAGGTTAGTCCAAGAAATCATATGAAAAGTACTCCAAAGTGTGGACAAACACAAGAAAGTGGATAAAACCAAGCATGGAACATCAAAAATTATAGATACGTTTGCAATGTATCAACATCCCCAAGCTTAAATCCTGCTCTTCCTCAAGTAGGTAAGTGATAAAAAGAAAGAATAATTTTTGAGGTGACATGCACCATCAAAGACTTGATCAAAGTATTTGTAAAACATTCAAAGTTGGGATCATAGTACTTCAATGATAGCATGAAAGACAAAGTTCTAGCAATAAGACAAAGAAACTATGATGCAACATGAAAAGGCACAAACAAAAGATTCATGAATAACAATGCTTTGCAAGACGTTTGTTTGTTTCACATAAAGAAAACATAGCATAATAGTATTCAACTTGTCCCTCAATAGAGTAGCAAATATAAATACATAGGACACCTTCAAAGTTCATAAGAGTGACTAGATACAAATAGTTTATAACAAGCAATATCAAGTTATGCATCAATCAACAAGTCTTGGGACAATGCACATAGAACTAAGAATGGCCACTATGCTCTCAAAGTAGGTGCATAAAGGTAGAAGGTGGAGACTCCATGTAATGGTGGAAGAAAAGCCTTTGTAAAAGGAAGTAGGGATTCAAGTCTCATAAAGAGCTTCCAAAAATTATGGTACTTATAGCTTTCAGCTCTCATTGCCCCTATCATAAGCATCTTGAAGTGATTAAGATTAAAGTGAACAAACTATGGTGTACATGCTTGACGAAGTATAAGTCAGAAATCTCATGTCCCTTGTATACGAGGGCCGCTCCTCATGCTACTCAAGTTTAGTCACCGTTAAGTTCTTGTCATCGTAAGTACATGTGTATCATAGAGAACCGCCAACGGGGTACCCCTTGCCCGATGATATGGAAGAATCCCCATATCAAAATGACAAGGCTAGCAGACAACGAGCATCTCAGCATTCTTCTTATTTACCATGGGAATATGGTGATTTTTTCTCTCTTTCCTCTTTTCATAGTATCTCTTTTTTTGCTTTTTTCTCTTTTTTCTCTTTTTTCTCAATATAGGACTCTTTTTTATAAGAAGAATGCTTCATAGACAGCTCATTATGGTTACGCTGCAGGTTTCCACCATGTCAGCATGGATTAGACCAGCGGCCCAGGCGTTTCTCTAACACATATACATAACTCCATGGACTTACAAGCTCCCCTTTCATTTCACACCGACGACATCCATATACAAAAGAGCATGATATCAACTAGGTACAAGTACCAAGTGCAATGTTGAAAGCGTTCCCCATGAAAGCATGGTTCTGCTAATTCCTGACAAATAAGTGCAAGCATATACAACATAGAAGACACAATGTTTCAAGTTTATTAAGGGCAAGAAAAGTAAAGTGTTCCATCACGTTTGTGAGAGCTTTAATCACTAGTTTTCTCATAACAAGCTTAATTTGGAAGGTAAACAAAAGCATGAATATACTTGGAATAGCATAAGCTAATAGGTAGGTATGGTGCACTCTTTGGAATAACTTGGTTTAGGGAGTTGGATGCATGATTGGAACTCATACTTTGTTGTGGAGGCTAGCAAAAGACTAGGAGCGACAAACTAAGAGAGCAATAATGGCCATAATCATGCAGAGCGACAAAACATCATTGATCAAAGCATAAAGTGATACTACAAGTTGAAAACTAAAGGATCATAAAGGCTTATGGTGACTTGGAATAGTCATAACATGGTGTGAGCATGTGCCAAGTTAACCCAACTAAAGCATCAAAGGAGAATACCACTATACTATGCTTTAATATGCTAAAACAACGCATGATTCGTCCAAGGCATATTAAGCAATCTCAATTGTTTATAACAAGTCATGCTACAGCAAAGAATACTAAGCATAAAGCCAAAACAATATCAAGCATGGCATGACGAAGCATAGGCCACAGTCAAAAACAAGCTCTCTTTACCACTTAAGCATGAGCTTTCCTACTCTTTTCCAATCCAAACCAGACTATTTGAACACCAAAGTATGAAAGGGGAGGTCCAACCAATTTATTCAGCAAACTAAGAAAACAAAGCAAACCAAAAACCAAACCAAAAAAGGAAAATAAGACGCTCCAAGAACAACACAACTGTGCATGAAACAATAAAAATAAAGCGTTTGGAAGAAACCTGGGATTTTTATTGATGAAGAAGGGGATGCCTTGGGCATCCCCAAGATTTGACGCTTTTACTTCTTGGATATTTCTTGGGGTGACACACGTGGCATCCCCAAGATTGAGCTTTAGTCCATCCTTCATCTCATTACCCGTTCCTTCCATACACCTGAAATTTTTCCTTCATACAAAACTTCACACAATCTTTATTAGCAACATTAGTGCACTCAAGATAATAAGTCTTAAGGATCAGTTCCAACACCAATAAACTTCCATTAGAACACTAGCTACTATAATACTTCCCTAAAAAAGCTCAATTCCCCAAAATAACTCAAAAAGGAACCAACAAGAAGCAAATGCAGAAAATGGCAGAAATCTGTCAAAACAGACCAGCAGGTAAAGACAAATTTTTTCGAAGACCTTATGTTACTCAAATAAAAAGGTGTTGAACTAACGAAAGTTAGATAATAACCTGGGGCATAAGAACAAAAATTCACGCCTCAAAAGGACGTACAGAGATTTTACACGAATTTTTACGGTGAAGCACAGAAATTTGTTTCAGGACAGCAACTTTTCCAATCATTACTTCTCTCTCATCAGAGGTTACTCTTGGCACAAAAGGCAAATAAAAAGGATAAGGAGCGGTTATTATAGAAGTAATAACTTCCAAGACTCATCTAAAACTTTTGGGTTATCTCCCAATAAGTACTTTTCTTTAACGCCTTTAAGTTAGGCAAGATAGTTTGAGAAGATGCTCACATAAGAAATATGAATTGAAGTAAAAGAGAGCAGCAAGAAGCAAATTCAAAGAACATTTAAGTCTAACCCACTTCCTATGCATAGGAATCTTGTAAATAAACAAGTCATGAAAGCACAAACTAACAAGCATAGGAAAGCAAAACAAGTGCAACTTCAAGACTTTCAACATAAAGAGGGGAAATTTAATATTATTGAGATGCATAAACCATGTTTCCCTCTCTCATAATAACTTTCAGTAGCATCATGCAGAAAATTAACAATATAACTATTACAAGAAACATGCTTATCATGAGCCACATACATATAATCATTATTACTCTCCACATAAGCACAGTCATTCTTATTAATCGTAGTGGGAGCAAATTCAACAAAATAGCTATCATTATTATTCTCATCACCATAATCATCAAATATAGGAGGCATATTGTAATCATAATTAATTTCTTCCTCAATAGTAGGTGGACTGAAAATATCATACTCATCATTGTAATCATCATATATTGGAGGTTTGGTATCATCATAAGCAATAGAATAGCTATCTTCCAAAGCTGGGGAACTAAAAAGATCATTTGCATAAAAACTAGATTCCCCAAGCTTAGAATTTTCCATAGCATTAGCAATAAAGTTGTCCAAAGAATTCATACTAACAACATTGCTATTAGCATGCAAATAAAGTTCCATAGGTTTTTTAATTTTCTCTTCAAACACTTCATGTCCCAACTCAAGATAAATACTATAAAGCTCTCTAATTTTGTTTTGTTTTTCATTAAGCCTAACTAGTGAAAACAAGAAACAAAAAGACAAAATTGCAGAATCTAAAGGAAATAACTTCGAGCACTCACATCGGAGGATGAGAGTACCTTTTATCTTACATCCCCAGCAACGGCGCTAGAAAATAGGCGTTTGCTGTGGGAGGTTCTTCTTCTTTAATCCTCCGGTGTGAATACCTTTTACCTTTCCTCCCCTACAACGGCGCCAGAAAATAACTTGATGTCTACGCACTTCTATTCTTGTAGACAATTGTTGGGCCTCTAAGTGCAGAGGTTCGTAGAACAGCAGTAAGTTTTCCCTTAAGTGGATCACCCAAGGTTTATCGAACTCAGGGAGGAAGTGATCAAAGGTATTCCCTCTCAAGCAACCCTGCAATCAAGGTACAAGAAGTCTCTTGTGTCCCCAACACACCCAATACACTTGTCAGGTGTATAGGTGCACTAGTTCGGCGAAGAGATAGTGAAGTACAAGTGGTATAGATAATTATAAGTGGTAACGGTGATATAAAATAACTTGATGGCGTGGAAGAGACTAAAGGCAAACATAAATCAAGATGGAAGCAAGCAAACATGTAACAGATCTAATTGCAAACGGTGTATCAATGCTTAGAAACAAGGCCTAGGGATCATACTTGCACTAGTGGACACTCTCTCATAAATATATTATCTTCATGATACTACTCTCCGGTTGGACACTCTAATCGATGGCAGGGCTATAACAGCACACCTCAAAGTTCATCTTTCCCATCTAGAAAACCCCACACTGTCACCTTGAGCACTAGATGAGTCCAACAAACACCATAATTTCATAAAGACACCATTGTTTGCACGCTGTCACTTTCACACACATGGGGAGAGTAGAGATTCATTAAAGCACTTGAGTAGCAGAATAGATCTATAGATTACAAGCTCATGATCTCAATAAGATCATGCATAGAGAGAGAGAGATGAACACATAGCTACCGGTAGAACCCTTAGCCTCAAGAGAGAACTACTCCCTCCTCATCATGGGAATCAGCAATGGTGAAGGAGATGGTGGAGGAGATCGATGGATATGGCTCCGGGGGCACTTCCCTGTCCCGGCAGGGTGCCGGAACAGAGACTTTTTGTCCCCCGAATCTCCCCTGCGGTGGCGGTGGCGCTGCGGAACTTTTCGTGGCTGGAGGCTTGATGATTTAGGGTTTTGGTATCGGGAGGCTCTTATAGGAGAAGAGGCAAGGTCGGTGGGCGTCCAGGGGGCCCACACCACCTGGTGGCGTGGCCATGGCCAGCCCACTCCACCACATGGTGTGGCCGCCCTATGGCCCCTCTCTGTCTCATCTTCTGGCCTCATGAGTCTTCCGATGAAATAGGCACTTTGGCTTTTGTCCCGTCCAGTTCCGAGAATATTCATTTTCTGACTTTCTTGGAACCAAAAAGAACAGAAAACAGGCAGCTGGCACTGTGGCTCTTGTTAATAGGTTAGTCCAAGAAATCATATGAAAAGTACTCCAAAGTGTGGACAAAACACAAGAAAGTGGATAAAACCAAGTATGGAACATCAAAAATTATAGATACATTTGCAATGTATCACTTGCTGGCGTGGAAGAGACTAAAGGCAAACTGAAATAAAGATGGAAGCAAGCAAACATGTAACAGATCTAATTGCAAACAGTGTTTCAATGCTTAGAAACAAGGCCTAGGGATCATACTTTCACTAGTGAACACTCTCATATAAATATCTTCTCTTTATGATACTACTCTTAACTACTCACCGGTTGGACACTCTAATCGATGGTAGGGCTATAACAGCACACCTCAATGTAAGCCTTTCCCATCTAGAAAACCCCACACTGTCACCTTGAGCACTATATGAGTCCAACAAACACCACAATTTCATAAAGACATCCAACTCCAAATATAACTCATAACAAGTATTTGTAATCTCTAGCCTAAGTGCCACCATGGTGTGCACGCTGTCACTTTCACACACATGGGGAGAGCATAGATCTATTAAAGCACTTGAGTAGCAAGGTAGATCTATAGATTACAAGCTCATGATCACAATATGATCATGCATAGAGAGAGATGAACACATAGCTACCGGTAGAACCCTTAGCCTCGAGAGAGAACTACTCCCTCCTCATCATGGGAATCAACAACGGTGATGGAGATGGTGGTGGAGATCGACGGAGATGGCTCCGGGGGCACTTCCCCGTCCCGGTAGGGTGCCGGAACAGAGACTTTCTATCCCCCGAATATCCTCTTCGGTTGCGACGGCGCTGCGGAACTCTTCGTGGATTTCTGATTGACGATTTAGGGTTTATGCATCGGGAGGCTTCTTATAGACGAAGAGGCAAGGTCGGTGGGCGGCCAGGGGGCCCACACCACCTGGTGGTGCGGCCAGGGCTAGCCCGCACCACCACATGGTGTGGCCGCCCTGTGGCCCCTCTCCGTCTCGTCTTCTGGCTCTGTGAGTCTTCCGGTAAAATATCAACTTTGGCTTTTGTCCCGTCCAATTCCGAGAATATTCATTTTCTGACTTTCCTGGAACCAAAAACAGTAGAAAACAGGCAACTGGCACTGTGGCATCTTGTTAATAGGTTAGTCCAAGAAATCATATGAAAAGTACTCCAAAGTGTGGACAAAACATAAGAAAGTGGATAAAACCAAGCATGGAACATCAAAAATTATAGATACATTTGCAACGTATCAGGTCGCAGTGGAGAAACATCGAGAGAAAGTACTCGAACTTTGCAGGTGACGCGAGGAACTTATGGTTTGGTCTAAGTACAGACGGCATGAATCCTTTTGGGGAGCAGAGCTATAGTCACAGCACCTGGCCAGTGACTCTATGTATCTACAACGTTCCTCCTTGGTTGTGCATGAAGCGGTGTCGTCAGATTGAGGACAAGTACGCCATGAGGGGGTTCTCAAGGCGTGCGGAAGAGAGGGGTGTGAGACGTACGGTATTCCGGGACGGTGAGCACACAAGTTTACCTAGGTTCGAATCCGCCGGCTTTGGACGTATCCTACTCCTGCTAGCAATCCAGTAATACGGCAGAGCCGGAATATGGGTTACAAGGGTATCGCCTGTGTGAGTTAAGATTGTAGACTATTGTGTTGCCCTAAAGGCTCTCCCTAGGCCAGCTTATATAGATATCCGGCCTAGGGTTTACAGGAGAGATCAATCCGGCTACGACTAAGAGTTGGTTATAGAGTGCATCTTGAACTACAAGTAACATTATGGGCCTAAGTCGGTAAGTCTTCTAGGCCTTCCTGTAGCCGGATTAGACTCCGTCTTCTCTCCCTGACTGGGTCGCCCGTGAAGCAAAGCTCTAACCCGAAGTGGGCCACCCTGGTCAGTGAGGAACTGTGAGGATACCCGGAAAGTATATCCCCAACAGCAGCCCCCGGAGGCCTCCAAGATCCATAGTCGGATTTATCATCGTCTAGCTTGATATCCGGCTTGCAGAATCTTGAAGGGTTCCTGAAACTTCACAACAAAAAATACAATCCGGATCTTAAAAGTAAGTCGGACCTATCAACAAGTTACTCGGATTTTCCAGCTCGATTTTAAACTAAGCCGGAACTTGGTTTCTAATGCCACCTGACACAAGCATGGTCAAGTCACGTCATCTGACAGGCGTGCCGTCAGCACGACCGTTGGTGGGTCCGCGGTTCGCAGAACCGAGGCGCCGTTTCAATTTGTGCGTGGAGATCGAGGAGACGCAATCATCGCGTGGGTCCTTCCTAGTTCTTTCCACGACGCGTGGCGGTTACACTGTAGCATTTGCATGAATCTTGGCGCAGTTAGGTGCATATAAAGGGTTTGGATTTCTCCTTCTCCTTTCCACCAGTCCTTTACCGATTCCTTTCCTCCCAATCCTCCTGCGCACACATAGCTCCCTCGTCCTTCCCCCAAAGAACTCCCACCGCCGCCACTTTCAGGTCATCTTCTCACCGGAGAAATGGCTTCATCATCTTCTTCCTCCGGTTTGGCGGCAGCAGCGGCGGCAGCGACGGCGGAAGAAGCAGGGGAGAAAGAAAGCTTTCGGGGAATCTTGATCCCCTGCACCCTCGGCGAAGACGGCCTCAAGAACATGGAGAAGGAGGGGCTTCTCGCTGCCGGCGACTGGCGGAGCGGCTCCGGCGAAACCGTCCCCAACCCGCGCGACGGCGAGCGGGTCCACTTCGACACCCATCTCGACCGAGGTCTGTCTTTTCCTCCCTCGGAGTTCTTCTCCGAGGTGATAGATCATTACGGAGTTCAACTCCACAATCTTCCTCCCATCTCTCTCTTAGAGATGAGTGCGTATGCATCGCTTTGCGAGGGTTTTCTCGGCATTAGGCCGAGTTTGCTTCTCTTCCGGTACTACTTTCATGTCCGGAGAAATTCCATCACTACCGGTGTTCCTTACATCACCGGCACTATTAGCTTCTCACTTAGACGTGACCGGGCATATCCCAAAATTTCTGCCAGTGACTCTGTCAAACAATGGCCAGCCACCTTTTTCTACCATAGGGATATTCCGGCTCCTGGCAAAGCTACTGCTTTGCCGGCTTTTATCGACGGAGCCGCCACAACCCATCCTTCCTTGGACGAGGCTGCTCCCGCTCTCACCGACGATCTGATCCTCGCTAAGAGGCGGATCAAATATTTGATCAAGCACAAGGGTCTGAAGGGATCCGACTTGGTCCAGTGCTGGGTCTCACGTCGGGTCCAGCCACTTCAGTACCACGGGGATAGACTGATGCACTCCATCACGTCATCCAAAAAAGATTCCCTCCGCATCAGCCCCAAATCCTACACCACTCAAGGCTACATCAGCCAGATCAAGTGGCTGATCAAGGAGCGGATTGAAAGGAGAATTCTGGAGATTTCTCTGGATATGTACACGGCGGAAACCCCGTGGTGCCGGTAAGCCTCCATCAATACACCTTTTATGTGTTTTAATCTTCAAGTTATACTACAATACTGATATGCTTTCTTGTTTTCAGCTTGCTGACCTCCCCGAGTCGGAGCTTGCTCCGCTCAAAGGATATCCTCCTGAGTTTTCTCAGGAGACAGAAGTGGTCCCATTGCCGGACCTTGCGCTCAAGAAACGCAAAGCTCCGACAGTGGTTGTTGGCATAAAGGAAGTGCCTGTTGTGAAGAGGTAACTTTCATTCACAATTTCCGCCTTTGTACCTTTCTCGAATTTCTTTCTGAGATGTAATGTTTCCGACTTTACTACATTCTCAGAGCAAAGCCTCTCATCAAGGGTAAGGGGAAAGGGATTCGTTCGAAGCCCCTGCGATAGACGAAGCTCACCATAGCTTCCCCTGCCGTGGCTCCTCCAACTCCTGCCCCTGAACCTTCTGCAACTCCGGCGATCATTCCTTCTCCGGTGGTTGCAGAAGATCTGGCTCCTCCAACAGAGCCTGCGATCCTTGGGTCGCAAACTGACGTCACTGTGGGTGCGTCAGATCAAGATAAGGGTGAACCCTCTTCGGGTAATGATCCCTCGGCTGAAGTCTTCGCTGACAACCTCATCAGCAATCCGTGACTTGCCAAGTTTGGCCTGTCCCAGAAATCTGCAGAGGAAATCCAGCGGCTAGCCAGGCAAGTCCTGGACAAAAGCCATTTATCCCCTAAAGAGGAAGCGCAAGAAGCAGAGGACGTCAAGTTCTCCGACCTTCTCGCTCAAGTCCGCCTTCGCGACGAGAGGATTAGGGCTGGCGAGCTTTCGACAGTCCCAGTGATCCCTCTTACTCCTGCCGAGAAGGTGGCAGTGGAAGTGAACGCGGGTTTAGATAAACTCATCTGCGAGCAATATGTAAGTCGGAATTCCAACTCTTGTTTTTACATTATGTTATATCATATCCTCTATCCCCCAAGCATGAAGTAGGATACAGAATCCGGGTTTATGCTTTCATTAGGATGCCAAAGAACGAACTAGTGTAGCCCCCCAGGCTCGTGCTGATATTTAGCAAAAAATATTAGCCCGAGTCTTAAGTAGCTTTCTGACTTTGGGTATTCTGACTTACAGAAAGTATGTTCCTATAACCAGGAATTACTGACCAATGTCTGCAATAAGCGGAGAGAGATCAAAGGTCTCTGGCTTAAAAATGCCGAACTTAAAGTGGCCAAGGATGAAGCCGAAGGTAAACATTCCGAGATTCAAACCTTGTCTTTTGCTTTTTCAATGTCGAAATTTTTCTGAACTGTTGTTCTTTTTTGACTTCTAGCACTGGTGAAACAATCCACCGCTATGATTGAAGAGGCCGAGAACCTCAAGACCCTGGTAGTGGAGAACAAGGGACGTCGCAAAGAGCTGGATAAGCTCAAGGCGTATCATGAAAGGAGCATAGCTCAAGTCCTGGAATCCTCCTCCATGGCCACTGAAGAGTGTGATCGTAAGATCGCTGCTCAAGATAAAATTATCTCGGACCTCAAGGATGAGCTTGGCAGAGAGAAGGACATATCCCAGGCGCTCCGGGCAGAACTCCAGAGTCTCCGGGAGGAAAAGACCAAGATTGACGACGTCATTCTTGGCACGTTCCATCTGTCTAACTTATCATTTCTTCGACTTTCATCAATGTTGGATTTTTCTTGACTTGTTTTGTGTATAGGTCCTCTGAACTTGACGGACTCTTCCTCCTCTGAGCCCCGCACCCACCGGCTTACCCAAGTCGGTGATCTTCTTCATGACTTCCGCTAGTCCCTTGAGGACATTGGCGAGTCTCTCAGGATTCCGGACATGCCAAGCATGTCGGATTTTCAGGTGCGCGACAAGGCCAAGGAGATGCCACAGCTTGTTCGGGACTGGAATATGTCCTACTCTCACCATGGTCATGAGCCACCATGGAAACATGGAGATATGGCAAGTGACCAGAGGGTACTGCAAGGTAGACGAAGAAGGCTAGGAGCAGGACCTTCAAGCCATCATGCACTCCTGCGCTAGATACGGGTGTCACGTAGCTCATCTGACCAGCTACGAGATCCCCTTCTTCACCCGCGTAGCTACTCCTCCACCTCCTCCAGAAGAAACCGAAGAAGTTTCCGACGATGAACGGACTACCTCAGATCCGGACATCTCGAAACGATATCAAGGCGGAGTAACCAGCGAGCCGGCAGCTCCTTCATCGCCTCCTGCATCATAGACCAGAAAATTATGTATTAATCCGGAAAGAACATGATGCATTTGTAAATATTAAGTACTATTGATTTTGCTAGTGCCAAGTTTGTGATCTATTCAGCACTTTTGGCTTTCTTTTTTTGTGTGCTTGAAATATTTTCATAAGCACTTGAATTTTTTCGTCTCTACTTATCGTTTATCTGGCTTTCCGCCTCGTCCCTTTCGTGAGCCGGCTAAACCTTCAGCCGGAAACTTTGCCGAGCAACGGAGCTCACTTGCTAAACCAGTTTAAACTCAAAAACAAAGCCGGCTTCCAGTACCAACAATTCACTACTCGGAAAATTCCCGCATCCAACAATCAGACAAATAACCAAAGCAAAGACTAGAAATTTTAGAGGTATACCCGAAGGTAGCAGTTTTAGAATCGGAAATCTGAACCAGAACGAACATGAGCATAAAGTACTTTCAGCATTCTGGGATTTTCGACTATAACATGATCATTTGGAAATAAGATGGTAAAAACTTCTCAGAAAAACTTGAGGTAACCAAGACTTTTATTTCTCAAAGAACATGTACATATATATGATTACAAAGAAGGATAAACTAAGAATAAAAGGGACGTAGCTGAGCAATATTCAACGGTCTGTCTAACTCATCCGGATTTGTACTGACTCTAGCTCTCTTTCTCTTCTTAGTAGCAGGTCTTTCTTTCACTGGCCTCATGTCAGTTAAGTAGTACGATCCATTGTGCAATACTCGACTAACTAAAAAGGGCCCTTCCCATACTGGGGAAAGTTTGTGCTTTCTTTGTTGCACAAGCTGGAGAACCAAATCACCTTTATTGAAAGGTCTATTTCGGACTCTCTGGCTATGATACTTGCGCAACTTCTGCTGATAGGCTGTAGATCTCATTTCAGCAACAACGCGGACTTCTTCGACTAAGTCGAGATCATTTTGTCGAGAAATCTCGGCATCCTCTTTGATATACGTGGCCACTCTAGGAGAAGTATGAATTAAATCACTAGGAAGAATTTCTTCTGCGCCATAGACCAAGAAGAAAGGTGTGTATCCTGTTGACCTGTTCGGAGTTGTTCGTAAACTCCAAATTACAGAGGGTAATTCCTCTGCCCAAGCCCCCGCAGCACGTCATAGTGGTGCTTCGAGTCTCGGTTTCAGGCCTTGTAAAATTAAACCATTAGCTCTTTCGACTTGTCTGTTAGCCTATGGATGTGCGACTGACGCAATGTCAAGCCGGATATTTTGCTCGTCGCAGAATTCAGCCAATTCTCCCATAGAGAAGTTACTCCCGTTGTCCATGATAATGCTATGCGGATAACCATACCGGATTATAACATCCTCGACAAATCTTTTGGCTGTTGCTCCATCACAACTAGTGACAGGTTTAGCCTCAATCCATTTGGTGCATTTATCCACCATCACTAAGAGGTGAGTAAATCCACTTGGAGCTCTTTTAAATGGTCCTACCATATCAAGCCCCCAAACCGCAAAGGGCCATGTTATAGGTATTGTTCGCAGCTGATCAGCCGGAACATGAGCTTGCTTGGCGTACTTTTGGCAGCCTTTGCATGTCTTGACTAATCGTCGGCATCTGCCTGAGCTGTAAGCCAGAAAAATCCGTGTCTAAAAGCTTTTGCCACTAAAGATTTGGCTGCAGCGTGGTGACCACACTCGCCTTCGTGGATTTCCCTTAAGATTTCCACTCCTTCTTCTGGAGATACACAGCGCTGAAAGACCCCAGAAACACTCCTTTTATGGAGCTCACCTTTACAATAGTATAGGCTTTTGCTCGTCGGATGATCTGCCGGCTCAGTACCTTGTCTTCGGGTAATTTGCCATCTACCAAATAATCGAGGTAGGATTGAGTCCAGCTGGGAATTACAGCCAGGACTGCTATCAAAGGTGAGTTAGATTTGGTCGGATATTCCTCATCTACTCCCTTTATCGAGGGGACTTTGAGGTGCTCTAACAAAGCGCCATCCGGGACCTCTTTCCGCGCAGAGCCTATGCGAGATAGTGCGTCTGCTTCCTCATTTTCTGCTCGAGGGATGTGTTGTACTTCAAACCCTTCGAACGATTTAGATAAATCATCCACGATAGCTTTATATGCTGCCATGTGTTTATTTGCATTACAAATATCCGATACCTACCGAGCAACAAGATCCGAATCTCCGTAACACATCAAACGTCGGGTGCCAATATCCTTAGCAATCCGGATTCCATGCAGCAGTGCTTCATACTCGGCAATGTTGTTTGTCGATGTGAAGTGGATCTGCAGCACGTATAAAATTTTATCTCCTTGGGGTTATTTGGGCACCACGCCAGCCCCTGAGCCCCCTCGAGCCTTAGACCCATCGAAAAAGAGGGTCCAATATTCCGACTCAGGGAGGATCATGTTCTCCTTCGTCTTTGTCCAATCAGCGACAAAGTCAGCAAGGATCTGGGATTTGATTGTTGTCCGAGGTTTATACTCAATGTCGAAAGCTGAGAGCTCTTCCCCATTTGGCGACGCGTCCTGTGGCGTCACTATTATTGATTATGCCTCCCATGGGAGACTTGCTCACCACGGTAATTGGATGCTCCTGAAAATAGTGTTGTAACTTACGAGATGCTAGAAAAACACTGTAAGCCAATTTTTCATAGTGCGGATACCGCTGCTTTGATTCTGTCAGGACCTCGCTAACAAAGTACGTCGGACGCTGCACCAGGTGTTCCTGATTTTCCTCTGGTCTCTCCACCACCATGACGATACTGGCAACTTTATTTGTCGCAGCAATGTAAAGCAACATCGGTTCCAGAGGTTCCGGCGCTGCAAGGATAGGAGCAGGTGAGAGTACTCTTTTCAGATCTTGTAGTGCAGCTTCAGCTTCGTCGGTCCAGACAAAATTCTTGGTTTTTTTCAGGAGTTTATACAATGGTGCGGCTCTTTCACCAAGCCGGCTTACAAATCGACTGACTGTAGCAATGCAACCAGTTAGTCTTTGTATGTCCTTCAGGCGAGTTGGCCTGGAAATATTGAGTATAGCCTTTATTTTGTCTCGGTTCACCTCTATGCCTCTTTGAGACACGATGAAACCTAACAATTTTCCGGCTGGTATTCCAAAAAAGCATTTCTTCGGGTTAAGCATGATTTTCTATTTTCGTAGATATGCGAACGTCTCCTCCAAGTCGGAAATCAGTGTTTCCTTCTTTTTGGACATCACCGCGATATCATCCACGTATGCATGTACATTGCGTCCGAGTTGGTCGTGGAGGCAACGCTGCATCGTGCGCTGGTACGTAGCTCCTGCGTTCTTTAGCCCAAAAGGCATTGTAACAAAACAGAAGGTTTCGAAGGGGGTTATGAATGAAGTTTTGACTTTGTCAGATTCCTTCATCCGGATTTGGTGATAACCGGAATATGCGTCGAGAAAACAGAGGAGTTCCGAGCCTGCCGTAGAATCAATGACTTGATCAATTCTAGGCAGAGTGAACGGATCTTTTGGACAAGCCTTGTTCAAGGAAGTATAATCAACACACATCCTTAAATCAGTGGTGTCGTTTTTAGGGACCATTACAGGATTGGCCGACCACTCAGTGTGGATGACCTCTTCTATGAATCTAGCTAACTCGAGCCGTGCTAGTTCCTTAGCTATTTCCTTACGCTTTTCATCGCCAAACCGTCGTAAGGACTGTTTGACGGGTTTAGCGTTCGAGTTTACATTTAGAGAGTGCTCGGCAAGTTCCCTAGGTACTCCGATCATGTCAGAAGGCTGCCATGCGAAGATATCTTAATTTGCTTGGAGGAACTTGACGAGCACGCTTTCCTATGTGCTACTTAGGCCTACGCCTATCTGGGTCACCTTGGAGGGGTCAATATCCTTCAACGGCGTCGTCTCCGTCTCTTCTGATGCCTTGAACTCCGGATTTGGCTTTGTCACCTCCTTCGTTGCGGGCATCTCGGACGGATCCATGCTCTTCTTGATCTCCTGGTACTCCTGGGCGTGCAACACGGCTTCGGCAAAGGCGGCATTTCCATCTTCGCACTCTCGCGCTTTCTTCGGGTCTCCCCTGATGGTGATCACGCCGTTGGGACCTGGAATTTTCATCATATTGTAAATGTAACACGGCCGAGCCATAAAGGCCCAGTAAGCCGAACGTCCGAATATAGCGTGGTATGCACTCTTGAACGGGACCACTTCGAAGGAAAGTGCCTCCATCCGATAATTCTTTGGAGTTCCAAAGGTAACATCCAAAGTAATCTCTCCCAGGGAATTAGCTTGTCTTCCCGGGACAACTCCGTGAAATATCACAGAGCTATGGTTCAGTTGTGTTTCCGAGATCTTCATCCGGCGTAGCATTTCGACATAGAGAATATTGATGCTGCTACCACCGTCCATGAGGGTCTTGGAGAAACCATAACCGTCAATAAGTGGATTGACTATTAAGGCGTATTTTCTTCGCCTGTGTAGCTTAGGCGGATGATCAGCGCGATCAAATGTGATTGCCCCTCCAACCTGTCCAGATAATGAGGGACAGCCAGAACTGTTGCATTGAGCTCGTGGAGAACTTCTTTCTTGACCTTTGCTGGTTGAGATCCAAGGAAGGTGACGTAAGTGTCCTTCTTGGTGGGAAAAGTCTTCTTCCCTTCCGACTTGATATTTGAGGCATCAGCTTCCTCCATGTCAGAATCTTCCTTGTCTTTTTTGGGATTTTTCTTTCCCTTCTTTCGCTTAGCTTTGTAGCCCGCGGTATCATCTCTCTTGATGTTGTCATTAAAACAACATTCAGCATTGGTGTGGGACGAGCCCCCATTGGTGTCCAAGTGATGCACACATGGGTTATTGGCAATGTCGGCCCAAGTGTAGGTTTTGCCTGGTTGTTGCTCTCCTCTACCTTGGACCCTTGATGTCCCACGGCCACGCCCGTGGCCTCCGCCACGACCTCCTCGTCCTCTAGACCCGGAAACAGTAGTGACCACTGCTGTCTCCGCGTTGGGTTTTTCTTCCGAGGTATTTTTGCGCTTCTGAGCTTGTTGCTTTGGTTGTTTTACCGACAGAGGCACAGCCAGGACATTGAGTAATCCTTCTGCGTCGTCGTCAGCATCTGCAAACTTGCTCGCTGTTTCTATAATCTCTCCCAAATCAGTAACCTTGTCACACTTCAAGCGATGGCGCAGTAAACCAATAGGAAGACCCGCGATGAAAGCTTCAATCGCAGTTTGATCATTTACTCCTTCGCAGGAGTTCTTGGTGTCTATCCATCGTCCGAGGTAATCCCGGCAAGTTTCTCCGGCTTTCTAGGTGCAACGCTGTAGGTCTCCAACCGTACAGGGCCTCCGATTTGTGCCTTCGAAATTCCGAAAGAACGCACTTTGCAAGTCATACCAGTTATGGATGGTGTTTGCCGGAAGTTCATTGAGCCATGATCGTGCCGTCTTCTGCAACATAAGTGGGAGATATCGGGTTGCGACCAGGCTGTTTCCGCCTTTAGCGATGCAGCAAGCTTGGAAGAAGTCCTGTAACCAGGTGTCTGGCCGAGCAATGCTGTCGTAGGCTTGGATATGTCTTGAGATAGCAAATCCTTCTAGGAATTTTGTAGCTCTGATGCGTGGTCTGAAGCACTTTGGGCCCACGTACACGTCATCGTTTTCATAGCGCCGAGCCTCTATGTTGGAGTTGATCCTATGCCTTGCGTCGTTCAGGGATAGAGATCGTCCCGAATGTCAGCTGTGGTTGTGGTGCCTTGGAACCGGACTTCGGCTTCTGCCACCACCTCCTCCGTCATGTCGTCCTCCTTGCCCTCCTTGGGGGCCGTTGTGATAACTGTGTGGTGGAGAGGGTGGTGCAGCTGGATTATTTCCGGCTAATCGCCGGCCTCCGTCCGGAGCGTCATTATTCCGGTTCTGGGGAGGTTCTTGACTACGACGAGCCCCCTGCTGGCTTGTTCCAGCATGGTTTCTATCGTTCCTTCGTCCGTCGTTCCCACCATGGTGAGGCACAGCCAGACGGCTCTCATGTCTAGGAGGTGGCATTCCCTGACGATCCTCCTCCCGACGTTTCTCCTTATCTTCTCCCTTTCGATCGTTGAACTCTCATCGGGGAGGATTCCTCGGATTCAGTGCAGCGATCGCGTCTTTCTCAGCCGCTGGGGCGACATTGCTCCAGTTATGTGTAGCTCTGCGATGCTGTCCCGATGATCCGGTTCTTGAATAATTGTCTTCCCTGCGTTCGGGGTGATGGTACTGCGCCCGAACGTAATGGGATCTTACGTTAGCCCATGCCGGATCTGTGCGACATTGGTCAGAATCCGAGACCAGCTTTTGACTTCCAGACAGGGCGACCTTCTGCTAATCCAGTCCCTTGTTGAGTAACTTGATACCCAAACGGATCTCCTCTGGTCCTGGATTAGCCGATAGAATTTCTCAGGCTGCCACAGTATTCTGTACTAGGGTTGGGTATACCCAATCTCCGTTGCTGTCTTTCTGTGGCTTTCCCATCTCGTCCCAAAAAAGGACGGCACGGACACGTGGGAATTGGTCATCATTGGTGTGATGCTTCCGTGACTTTTGATGCAACCGAGACATGTATTCCTTGGTTGACATGTGTTTCTTCTCTACCTCGATGTTTTTGGCTTCATCGAGGAGTTGTTGACGACGCGCTTCTAGGGCTTGGGCCCTTTCGTCCAGCTCATCTGCAGTAAGTTCTGCAGCTGTAGGGATAGGTGTGGTTAATGCGGCATCGATGAGTTTACGCGCACCTTCTGTGATCACGTGTCCATCCACCGATGCTTCTTTTATCGGCTCGTCTGGGATAAGTGCTCTATCCGAGTCTTCCTCATATTCCTTGGCAATCACCTCCTCTATCAGAGGGTCTTTTGCCGGGATCTTGTTTTTCTTGTTCTTCTTCTTTGCCTTCTTGGCAGCGCCGGTAGCAAATACGGCTTTGGGTCCATTTCCTGGAGTCAAGCTCTGATCGGTACTTTCAGACATCTGAACTTCGGGATTATCTCCGACGTCCATGTCATCCTGCGCTTTGGGAGAGTGTTCCCTGGATCCTTCATCCATGGCTTCTCCTTCTTCTGTAGCTTTGGAGTTGTACTCCTCTTCATATTCCGCGGAGAACTTTTGGAAATCTGCCGACGTCATTGATTCATCCGAGGATGCGGGTACGTCGGCATTTGTTCCAATTGCCTCCAACACAGAGTCGGTGTTTTCTCCAGCATCGGCAGAGCCGGATCCAGATCCCACGTATCCGACGAAGTGCGATGCGTGCTTCCTGAGGTACCTGCGGCTTTCGCGATCAGCCATATCGAAACTTTTAATGGTCTCGAGGATTGCATCTGCGCTTTCGCCTTGCAGTATCATACGTCTTAATGTGTACCTGAGGAAAGGCCTGTCTGTCCCGGCATCGTCAGAGCCAGAATCAGTGTCATTGATATGCTCCTCCTGGATTTTGACCTCCACGGGTGGGTCGATCTGGGATCTGGCTTCTCCAGGGAGATCCACTCAAGATTCAACTTGGACCGTGAGGTCTTCTTCAGGCTCAGATTTCTCCACTATCTCTGCAACTGGTGTGGGCTGGGTAGGATTAGGGTTTTCTGACATCCGGAACTCTGCCGCCTCCGTGGACAAAGGGGACCCAGAAGATTCTTCTGCCTCTATCATCAATGCTGGGGTGGGTTGGGCAGGTTCAGCGAAACCGATGTAAACATCGATCTCGCCAAAAGACATGATTGTATAGGCAGTCACGGCCTCCCTAGCCGGAATCCAAGTCTCGTCAAGAATGATGAGAGGGACGTTTCTGGCGTAGAGGATGCGACCGACGGCGATGGTCTCGCCGATTCCGATGAAGTTCATTATGATGTCAGTGCTCATCCAAGGACCGAAGCAACCCGGCAACGACATTGATGTGTACCTAAGGCCATTAGTCGATGAACTTTTGCAGTTGTCGGCAGAACCAGGTGTAAAGGTGTGGGATGAGCACAAACAGGAGCCATTTGACCTACGAGCATTGTTGTTCGTAACCATCAATGATTGTCCCGCTCTTAGTAACATTTCAGGGCAGTCACACAAGGGATACAATGCATGCACGCACTGTTTAGATAATACTAAAGGTACATATTTGGATAAATGTAAGAAGGTTGTGTACCCTAGGTGTCCTAAATTTCTTCCGATCAATCATCAAGTAAGAAACAAAGGCAAGAATTTCAACGGTGAGGCAGATTACCGGAAGAAGCCTAAGCTCCCTAAAGGTGCTGATGTATTTGATATGGTGAAGTACCTAGAAGTAATCTTTGGAAAGGGTCCTGGTGGTGAATCTGTTCCAAAAGACCCCATTACCGGACACATGGCCATGTGGAAAAAGAAATCTATATTTTGGGAGCTTGAGTATTGGAAAGACCTAGAGGTCCGTTCTTCAATCGACGTGATGCACGTGACGAAGAATCTTTGGGTGAACCTGCTAGGCTTCCTGGGCGTGTATGGGAAGACAAAAGATACACCAGAAGTACGGGAGGACCAGCAACGTATCAAAGACCCATACAATAAGCATACTGATAAAGGACGTGAATACTTAAGCAGCTACGCTCTCCAAAGTTCTACCTTCGTGGCTCCGTATATCGAGGAACACATGAATGTTGTACGCTCCAAGTTCCCGGGGAAGGATGACTACTGGATTAAAGAAAATCACATGGAGACTTTCGACACTTGGTTGTAATTACATCTCATGAATGACACCACTATTGGAGATCAGCTCTACTTGTTGGCCGCGACACCATCTGTGACTTTATGGACTTTCCAAGGGTACGAGATAAATGGAAATATATTTTACACGATTGCCCAAGATAAAAACAGCACCAACCAAAACAGTGGTGTCTGCTTTGATGCAACATGCGAGAATGGGAAAAAGGACACATACTATGGTTACATAGAGGAGATATGGGAACTTGACTATGGACCTACTTTTAAGGTCCCTTTGTTTCGATGCAGTTGGGTCAACATGAATGGAGAAGGGGTAAAGGTAGACGAGCTGTACGGAATGACAACAGTGGATCTCAAGAATCTTGGTTACAGAGACGAACCATTCGTCCTAGCCAATGATGTGGCTCAGGTTTTTTATGTGAAGGACATGTCCTCTGGACCGAAAAAAAGAAAAAATAAGGAAACAAATACATCAGACGATGAGCCCAGGCGTCACATAGTTCTTTCAGGGAAAAGAAACATCACGGGAGTCGAGGACAAGATAGACATGTCAGCAGATTATGATAAGTTTGATGAAATTCCGCCCTTCACCGTGAAAACTGACCCAAGCATCCCGTTAAGCAAAGAAGATGCTCCATGGTTACGGCCTAAGAAACGATCATAGGCAAGGGATCGACATACGCGACGAAGGACTCATATCCTAAACCCTAAACCCTATGTAAATCTATGTAATGTATGGAAACTTTATGTGATGTATCAAAACTTTATGTAATGGAGTCTTTCACGGGCTTGCAGGGAAAATTTTCCGAGGCGGAGCTTCCGAAGATGCCGTAGGGCATGTGCACCAACGATATCTTCGAGAAGCTCCGCCACGGGAGATTTCCCAACCCTTTCCCCAACACTGTTAGAGGAGATGGAGTCTTTCACGGGCTTGCAGGGAAATTTTTCTGAGGCGGAGCTTCCGAAGATGCCGTAGGGCGTGTGCACCAACGACATCTTCGAGAAGCTCCGCCACGAGAGATTTCTCAACCCTTTCCCCAATACTGTTAGAGGAGATGGAGTCTTTCACGGGCTTGCAGGGAAAAAAATTCCGAGACGGAGCTTCCAAAGATGCCGTAGAGAGTGTGCACCAACGACATCTTCGAGAAGCTCCGCCACGGGAGATTTCTCAACCCTTTCCCCAACACTGTTAGAGGAGATGGAGTCTTTCATGGGCTTGCAAGGAAAAAATTTCGAGGCGGATCTTCCGAAGATGCCGTAGGGCATGTGCACCCACGACATCTTCGAGAAGCTCCGCCACGAGAGATTTCCCAACACTCCATCCATGGGGATGAAACTCTCTGTACCTATGTTGGCTTGTTGAGCTGCTTGCCATGGCGTATCGATGGTCCTTTTATAGGCACGGCGCCGCTTCTACTTTGTCTTGTTCCTCCGATAGGGCGTCATGTACTACATGCTTTATCTCATCGAGCAGTGCGTCCACCCACACGTCCTTATCCCGCCGACAGCTTTAGTCTCAGTTGCACCCACCAGCCGGGACTAAAGGTTACCCACGCGTCCTTATCCCACCGACAGCTTTAGTCTTGGTTGCACCCACCAGCCGGGACTAAAGGTTACCCACGCGTCCTTATCCCACCGACAGCTTTAGTCTCGGTTGCACCCACCAGCCGGGACTAAAGGTTACCTATAAATAATTTTTTTTTAATTCACAAGCATTATATTATGTACTTGTAGTTCAAATCTTGGCAACCTCCTGCCGATTCGGCAGGAATTTGTCTTTTTCATGAGGGATGGACCGAAAGGTTCCAGATACACCGGTTGGGAAATTGTCCATATAAGGTTGTCTAGAATTTTTGAAAAATGGGTTGGTACCAATACCAAACTTTAATTTGGTGGTTGCTTCACAGAACACCCCGATTTCGGCACCTCAAAAATGGAAATTGGCTTTTTCATGCGTCGAAAGCAAAAACTTCCTCCTGCAACATCGTAAGCCATCCCAAGATGCACATGTGTGCACAATATGGGCACATTATCACAAACTATGCCCAGATTCTAGCCATAACATTGGTGGTTTGACCTAAATGCCATGAAACCTCGAACATGATAGGTCATTTTGTGAAGGATTTTTTATGATGTTTGCAATTTTTCAAGTTCAATATTTTTCCTTGCAACTATGACACATAATATGACACGACGCGAAGGTTTCACGTTCTTTGGATCATTTTTGAATTTCTTATGCCCGTTTCAAACTATATTCAAAATGGCGGGTATGAAGCTTCTTAGCCCGGGGCTGAGCCTCGCTGAACTTGAAGTGGATCTCTAATGAAATAGCATGTTGTGAACCTATAAATGATTTTTGAAAAATTCACAAGCATTATATCATGTACTTGTAGTTCAAATCTTGGCAACCTCCTACCGATTCGGCAGGAATTTGTCTTTTTCATGAGGGATGGACAGAAAGGTTCCAGATACAACGGTTGGGAAATTTTCCATATACGGTGGTCTAGTATTTTTGAAAAATGGGTTGGTACCAATGCCAAACTTTAATTTGGTGGTTGCTTCACAGAACACCCCGATTTCGGCACCTCAAAAATGGAACTTGACTTTTTCGTGCGTCGAAAAGGAAAATTTTCTCCTGCAACATCATAAGCCATCCCAAGATGCACATGTGTGCACAATATGGGCACATTATCACAAACTATGCCCTGATTCTAGCCATATCATTGGTGGTCTGACCTAAATGCCATGAAACCTCAAACATGATAGGTCATTTTATGAAGGATTTTTTAGGATGTTTGCAATTTTTCAAGTTCAATATTTTTCCTTGCAACTATGACACATAATATGACACCACACGAAGGTTTCACATTGTTTGGATCATTTTTGAATTTCTTATGCCCGTTTCAAACTATATTCAAAACGGCGGGCATGAAGCACTTTTCCTGTTCAAAATTGTATAGTTCAAATAAAATATTTCAAAACACAAAGTGGTTTTTGATTAGTTATTTAAATTGAAGCACTTTTCTTGTTAAAAGTTTTTTGAAATTCCAAATTATGTAATAAATATTTGTTAATGCAATTTTAATTGAAAATAGTAAAATTGTATAGTTCTAATAAAAATATTTGAAAACAGAAAATGGTTTTTGATTAGTTATTTAAATTAAAGCACTTTTCCTGTTGAAAGTTTTTTCAAATTCCAAATTATGCAATAAATATTTGGTAATGCAATTTTAATTGAAAATATTAAAATTGTATAGTTCAAATAAAAATATTTGAAAACTGAAAATGGTTTTTGATTACTTATGTAAATTGAAGCACTTTTCCCGTTGAAAGTTTTTTGAAATTCCAAATAAATAATCATCTTAAATTGAAACATCTTACTAATTAAAGAAGAAAACAAATTTGAAAATGGCGGAAAGACCAAAAGGCTTGCCAAAATCTGAAAAATGGGTCAACGATCCCGGTTTGTCCCACCAACCGGGACCGATGACCCTGGATGTGCACGCTGCCATTAACATGCCTTTGGTCCCGGTTGGTGGCACGAACCGAGACCGTTGATCCTTTGGTCCCGGCTGGTGGCACGAACCGGAACCAAAGGCCCGCACATGTGGCAGCACAGAAACGCTCCTGCCCAGACCATTGGTCCCGGTTCGTCCCACCAACTGGGACCAAAGGATCAACGGTCCCGGTTATTGGGACGACCCGGGACCAATGGTCTGTACAGTTAACAGCCTCGGCCCTTCCTCCTCCCCAGCTCCCCCAATTCATAGAGCACATCGACGCGTGGCTAAGGAAAATTTGCGGCAGAGCAAAATCACGCCGGTAGGCTGCCCAAATCCAGAGCGGCCGCTTCACGTCATCAACGCCCGTCGCCGAGCGCCACTGTCCGCCGGCGCGAGCAAGCAAGGAAGCTCTGCCTCGCTGCAATCGACCCCACCGTGCCCGACTCCGGCCGCCACGTTCTCCACTGATTCCGGCAGCGCCCGGCCTCCCCTGGCCTCGCCGCACCCTCCATCGGCCTCCTAGTGAGCCACTAGTGCTCCAGCACCACTCCTACGTCTCCCTCCCTCACTGTATCGTCCTCCCCACGAGCACCTGCCGCCGCCGGCCGCCGGCCACTGTCAAACAGCTTGCTCCGGCGCACCTCCCATAGCGGCGCCACCCATTTTAGGTAGCCCGCATCGCGCTGGTTCGAACCAGGACAGTGGCGTCACCCCGCGTGCTTCTCTCCGCCGTCTTCCACCACCGCCTGGCAGTTCGCCAGCGAGCCTACGTGGCGCCACGGTGGTGTCTACATGGCGTCGCGTGTGCGTGACGTGGGCGCTGACTAAGCCCCGCCAGCGTGGTATCTGACGTGGTTTGGGCCCCCCGCGTCAGTCTCTGTGGCTAGTTTAGCCGTGGAGCAAAAAAAATCCCACCCCGAGCTGACGTCATAATGACGCAATAAAAGTTTAATAATTGTTTAAATAATTTCAAAAAAGAGTTTAATCTTATAAATTTAATAACTAATTATTTCTAAGTCAGAAAACTATGTATAATATATCAAAATGTTCAGAAAAATGAGATCTACACAATAGACTCATAATCATGCATTGTTCAACAACTTTAATTACATGTTTAATAAGAGAATGAAATCAACCCCTCGTAGGTGATTTCGGGGTCTCTCCTGTACTAGGGTCTGGACCCTTCGGATCCCACTGAAATTGCCAAGCATGCCTTAGGGTTAAATTTCAACTCTGTTTAACTTGTCATATCATCATCGATGCCATGTGTTGATTGTTTTTTCCCCTTTCTTGTCATAAACTTAATATGTAATTCCAAAACATCATCTTTGCAGATACTATGGATCCAACACATCAGGAAAACATCCTCCAAGGAATGATCTGTGAAAATGAAGATATCGATATCGATGTCACCAGTGAGTTTCTGAACGATTCCGGTCAGGGAGATTAGTCTCTCAACCGAGGAGACAGCTCCGGTGAGGTAGAAACCGAAGCCTGGGACAGAGGAGAAGCCAATTAGGAAGAATGCGACGGCTCCGGCGGAACCTTAAATCTCACAAACACTAGCGAGGTGTATATATATATATTTTTGTAATTAAAATGTTGTTGTCTATATATATACATGCATATATTCACACTCTTTCTTCTTTTAGCCCTCCGGATCGAGAACTTCTTCCGTAAGAACGAAACGATGCCTAACAAAAAAGTTGGATGACACTATGAGGTATAGGATCGAAGTGGTCGGTGTAGATGGCGAACCGCAAGCTCCTGTCGATGTCGCAAGAAAATTTGTCAAGAAATGCGGAGTTCTTGCGAGAGACTACATCCCGATCACCGTTTAAGAATGGAATCGGCCAAGCGGTGGTGGAGTCCCGTATGTCGGTGATGCCGCCAAAGATAAGCTTTTTGACAAGCTCATGACTAATTTCTCCTGCCGATGCCAGATGTGAATCCAGATGAGGAGGAGAGAGCAAGAATGGAGCTTGTGCAAAGAGTCAATAAGTTTGCTCTCAGCAAGATGGTCGATGCATTCAAGAACTGGAAGAAGAAACTGTACCATACATTTGTCAAGGTAGAGAAGACTCCGGATTTCACTCAAGGCGGCTATGCTAAGTTAAGACACTAGTGGGAGGATTTTGTGAAGTACAAGACATCAGAGAAAGCTAAGGAAAGGTCTAGAATAAATACGAAGAACGCTGCTAACAAACTGTACCATCATAACATGGAGCCTGCTGGCTACGTCGGTTGCATGCCTAAGTGGGATGCACTTGAGGTCAATTACATAGCTGCCGGGATCAGACCAGAGCCCGCAACATGGACACCACGGGTGAGAAACTGGTTTTACGGCCATGGGGGCACGTTGGACAAAGAAGGAAGGGCAATATATAATCAAAAACACAAAGATGATCCCCTACTCCCCATCGACGATATTAGAAATGCAGTAGATGATGTTGCAGCGGAACGGTTCGTTCTCGATAGAGAGAACGACGAGCTCACACGCGCCCTTAAAAATCCTGAACACGACGGACGAGCACGAGGCACACCAGGCTCCAAGCCGTGGAAGGTTGCCTTCCCCCGGAAATGAAGAGATCTCCCGATAAAAGCCATCAGAGGAGAAAGGAAAGGGAGGCAGCTGAGAAAGCAGCCGCTGCAGACTGGCTGCGCAATGTAGAAGAAGCATTAAAGCGGCACCAGGATCAACTCGACAGACTTAGCCAGCAAGGTACTAGCGGCCAATCTCAGCGGCACGTGGTAGAAGCTGCATTCAAGGGTACCGGCGCCCTATCGAATAAGAAAAGCAGCGTCACTTCCACGCAGCTCCATGATGTTGATGATGATGCACCGACGACATCTCCTCCTAAACTCTACCAAGTGGATGATATCACGGAGACCACAACTTGTGAGCTAAAGGTGCATGTTATGAACTTAAGGGTGACGGCGGCAGTCGGCATGGCGGTACCAATTGCGCCTAACCCAACTTGGCATTGTAGACCGGTTCCAAAAGGATAAGCTGTCGTCATGGTGGATGAGGTGAAGGAAGATTTTGAGAAGCTGAAGCTAGACCACCCTACAGGGGAAGATATGGAGCTGTCTCAACTAGGAGAAGCCAAATGGGGGACTATTCTATGGCCAAAGGAGCGCATCATGCTTCCAAATTATGTGCCGCCAAGGCCACCCACTCATCAGAGCAGCAATCCACCTTCACCGCCACCTCACCATTCTCCAGCGCAACCGTCGCCTTCACCGCCTCATCATTCAGCGCAACCGTCTCCATCGCCGCGTCAGCCATCTCCGCCGCCGCGTCAGCCGTCTCCGTCCCCTGAGCCTCAGAGACAAAAGCGGAAGTATACTAAGGGGGGTAGCACCACCAGCAGCAGCAAGAGCATGTTCCGATCATCGAAACGTAAGCTATCGCCCTCCCAAAAGTACCTCATCAGAATATGAAGAAGCTACCTTGCGAGAAGACAGATGAGGAAACTGATGCGGCCGCAGCTGCCTATTATGAAAAGTGGAAGATTGACATGGCTAACAAGAAAAAGGCGATAGAGGCATATTTCTCGGTCACCGCAGAAGATAAAGCCAAAGTAGCTGCGCTTAAGATTCAGCTTCACCAACCCATAGCGCTCACATCAGACTATAATCGCTCTATTACCAAGTCGGCTGAGCCAAAAAAGAGCGGAGAGTCGGGAAAGAAGTTGCCCAGCTCGGACAACAGAAAAATCAATCGATCGAACCGCTCAAAGTGTACGATACCAATGAGTGGAGAGCCCATGAGCGGCATGATCCGAACATTGATCCGGAGTTTGTTCGACTGTACGGAGAAAAGGCCCAATTATATGGACTATCTATTACTGAGTACATGAGCCATATGCATGAGTTCGAGGAGTACCAAGAAACAGCATACATGTACCAGTATGGGGCTCCTCTCGTCAAACCCGAGTTAGTCAAAGATCTACCAACAAAAATGCGAAGATTGCATAACTGGTACATCCAAGCCTATGCTGATTCCAAAAACTGGATCTATGCTGCATATAAACACCACCATTATGATCATGGAGATGGCTTCCTACTGATGGAATTTCCAGAATTATTTCAGTTTTACCAACAAGACGCCCTCGACAAAGCTACCATCAGTGCCTATTGTTCGTAAGTATTATCAATTTCTATAATTAAGTCTTTCTAGCTCAGCTCATTCGTTGCTTGTATAATCTTACTAATCACTATACTAATTATATATGTAGAATGAAGATTCAAGAATGCAACAAAGGACAAATATATGACCTTGGGTTTGTTTACTGTAATTTCGTTCATGAAGTTACTCTAAAAACAAAACCCAAAGAGATAGAGGATAACTTGTTCCAAGCGTTGAAGCATTTCAGCAACAGAAGGGAAATACTATTTCCTTACAACGCTGGGTGAGTGTTACTGTCTTGTACACATTCTATTTTCGCTTACTCGATGTTAAGCGTATAATTGACTCGTGTTATATTTTGTTAGTGTGTCCAGCTTCCACTATATTCTGTTAATCATTGCTGTTGACACCGAAGTAGTAAAAGTCATGTACTCGAAACGCACACCATTAGAAAAGTGGCCGGATATGCAGGAATTCCTCCAGAAGGCTTGGAAACGGTTCACCGCCAAAACTAGGGGTGTTTGGAAGCCAGAGCTTACATTTCAACCATTGACTGTAAGTACTACTTGCTAGATCCACGCATCTCTTTGATTCTAGTTTCAATACCACATTATCATGCTTGATTATTATTTTAATTGAACTCTGTTCTCGTAAAGTGCTTGAGGTAGGAAGCTGGGAATAACTTATGTGGATACTATGTATGCGAGTTCATTCGCTAGACGACCAAAAAGAAGGGCGCAGACTGGAACATCAAAAAAATTAAAGTATGGTAAACAATAATCACAACTTTATTTTATTACCACCAATTGTGTTTAGTTTCATTCATATATATTAATCTCCTTCTTTATATTAGATCGAACGGATGCAGGACAGTCTTCTATCACAAGAACGCGTGCAAGCAATTCAAGAGAAAATTGCCGGATTCTTGTTAGAATAAGTCATAGATCCGAAAGAAGAATACTATTACCCACTTCATTTGGAAGGATGAAGTGTAAAAAAGAAGATGTAAATTAGATCAAATTCGTGTGAGAGTATCGTTTGTAATTATAATATGTTTCGACCAAGAAGACGGATGAGATGGTATATATATTTGTGATCATGCATGATGTGTAATATATATATCGTGGTTTCATTATTGCTGTATATATGTAGTACCATTAAATTAATAAAAAAAATTCTGCCGCGGCAGAAAAATAGCCCGAAAATCCTGTCGCGACACAAAACCCTGCCGCGGCAGAAAAATAGCCCAAAAATCTTGCCACGGCACAAAACCCTGCCGCAGCAGAGAGATCAATGATCCCGGTTAATGCCAAGAACTGGGACCAATGATCCACCCCCGCCCGTCTTGGTGCTGCCACATGGAGACCCATTGATTCCGGTTTGTTCCACGAACTGGGACCAATGATCCACCCCTCGTCGCGCGCCCCGCCCACGTGGAGACCCATTGGTCCCGGTTCGTGCGCGAACCGGGACCAGCATTACCCCGAGTGATTGGTCTCGGTTCGGGAACCGGGACCAATGGCCCTTATAAACCGGGACTAGAGGCCATTTTTCCACCGGTGTGCCTAGTCCCATACGTCTGATCGGAAAGTAGTTCTACAGAAAGAGGGGAGGTATGAGGTATGATTCGTCGCTATCCATACACCATCGTGTTGCCTATACGGATAATAACCTCGTCGGCCACGCGTGGGACAAAAAGGGACGGGACGGCGAGGCGCGGCCTATTTAGATTGATGCTGGCCACGGTACGTGCAACTCGCACTCACAAGCCTGAAGCCACTCGCCACTCCCACTTCGAAATGGACAAGCACGGTCGACCATTGCTTGCTCTGCTTTGCGTCCTCCTCTGCGTCGGGCTGCTCCGCGGCAGCTCCGCCGCCTCGGTCACCACAGGCAGCCCTGACGGCACGGAACGCTGGGGATTCGTCGAAGTCCGACCAAGTAATAAATATCTCTCCGTGTCGTTTGCATTTCTCATGTCTTGTTCCTATTTTTTCTTGCTGGCCCGCATCTTTCGCGTGAAAATTCCTCTGAATCTCTGTTTCTGTGTCGCACTCGCAGAGGCTCACCTGTTCTGGTGGTACTACAAGAGCCCCCAGAGGGTTTCGACGCCATCCAAGCCATGGCCGACCGTCCTCTGGCTTCAGGGAGGCCCGGTAGTACCTCTGAGTTCTCGCAGCTTCTAACGCCAGAATTGTGGCCTCAGCAATGGCTAATCATCACTCTGTCTCTTACCGTTCTTGGTCCCAGGGAGCTTCTGGTGTGGGTCTGGGCAACTTCCTGGAAGTCGGCCCGCTGGACGTGAACCTGAAGCCGCGCAACTCGACGTGGCTGCAGAAGGCCGACCTCATCTTCGTGGTATACCTGCTAGTGCTAGAAACCACGACACCCTACTCTTGTTCGTCTCGTCTCGTCTCTCTCTTTTGCACCAAGTTACCAACCGAGCCGTGCTCGTACGTGTCTCGTGTTGATGGCAGGACAACCCTGTGGGGGTCGGGTACAGCTACGTGGAGGACGACAGCCTGCTGGTGACGACGGACTGGCAGGCGGCCACGGACGCGACCACGCTCCTCAAGGCGCTCGCCAAGGAGTTGCCCACCCTGCAGCAGGGGAGCCCCCTCTTCCTCGTCGCCGAGTCCTACGGCGGCAAGTACGCCGCCACGCTCGGCGTCTCCGTCGCGAGGGCTGTCCGCGCCGGTGACCTCAAGATCAACCTCGCAGGCGTCGCGCTCGGGGATAGCTGGGTCTCGCCGGAGGATTTCACGGTGAGCAATCGAGACGAGATCACTTCTTTCTTGGATCCTGATGAGAGAGCGGCACGTAGGTAGGAATATGATCCGCCGTCTAGCTAAAACTGGGTTGCCGCTTTGAATTGATCGGTGCAGCTCGCCTACACGCCGCTGCTCCTGGAGGTGTCGAGGTTGGACGACAACGCCGCCGACGCCGCCAAGAAGTAAACACTGCCGCACCGTCCTCTTAAATTTCTCTAGTACTCGATTCTTTCTTTTTGTTTTTGTTCGTCGTAAGAAGAAAAAAACAGTGTAGTATGTAGAAACGAACAGTCCGCGGGTCACACTCACATGCGTGCGCGAATTGTGGTTTGGCCTCAGGAAGGCGGAGACGGTGAAGGATCAGATCGCAGCGGGGCAGCTCCCTGCATCGCAGGGGTCGTGGTCGGAGGTGTTGGATTTCATCGACTCCAAGAGTGGCAGCGTGGTAATGAAGTGTTGACTTACTAGCTCGAGTACAACAAGGAGCCTTATTATGTCTCATTCTCACTTATTTATTCTGACGACGAATATAATATACGTACAACCTGCAGGACGTGTACAATTTCATGCTCGACTCCGGTATGGACCCGGTGGCCGCCGTCGACCTACCGCCGACCTCGTCGTCTCCGACATCAAGCAACGCTCAGTTGATGAAGTACTCGACGTACCTCGGCAGCAACCTGGAGGCCGACTCCAACACCCTGGGCGGCATCATGAACGGGGTCATCAAGGAGAAGCTCAAGATCATCCCCAAGGATGTCGAGTAAGCTTGCGTCGCCATTGGCAACAGCTCGCCCTAACAGTTTACACTATATGATGAGCGTGACGTCTCGGTGCCACAAGTGCAGGTGGCATGAGCTGTCATACCCCGTCTACAACGCGCTGGTAAACGACTTCATGAAGCCAAGGATCGACGAGGCGAGTGAATCACGGGTCCGATCCCGAGTAGCAGCAAGTACTCATTTTTTTATGGTTAGAAACCGTAGTCCATGCAGTTGATATACTCTACGCGTTCTGCTTGATCCAGGTTGACGAGCTGCTGTCCTACGGTGTGAACGTCACGGTGTACAATGGCCAGGTGACTGCTGCTGCTCTCTCGTTTTGTTTGCTTATCACGTGTACCACGCCATGGCTGCTGCTTTCTCTGCATTGCTTTTACTACTCGTATGAAACCGCAACTGATTTGCGGGATACATGGAATTTCTTTCTTTCTTTTGGACTGCCGTGATAAGGTTACTAGAAACATATATGGGGCGTGTCAATTAGTGCCGTTTGATTGGCATAAGTCCAAACCAGTAATGTGTGTACACTCATGCTTAGAAAAGCCTTACGTCCTGCTACATATGTTGTATCGTCAGTTCAGTGCAGCTGTCAGATTAGCAAATGGAAAGCACCCTTGGCCAGAAAGCAACCGCGATTAGATCAGAAAATAAATTCTGGATGATGACGACTACGACAGGTTCTTGTTCAGGAAATGTGGAGTCCTTTTGTGGCATTTGCGCTGGAACTTCATTATTTTCAGCTCAAAGACAACCACTCCAGTGGGTCCATTCCAAGTTCAGATTAGCAGTGTTTCGTGTAAGGAACAACTCTTATCTTTTCCCGGGATTGTCTTTTGTCAGAAATGGTCAGATTCTCAGATCGCATCACCCATCGATCTACTCGTCTCACATGCCTCATGACTCACATGGTCAACACGATGGGAAGAAACAAACCATATGCCTTAACTAAGAAGCAAATTTTGCTTCAACATCTAGACGATGTTTTTAATTATCGTGGATTTGCTTATTCCTACATGGCTTTAATAGGAGTATGATTTGCTTAAGGCTATATCTTCTTTTTACTGAACTCGGTATTTTTCATCCATTCCTTCTGAAGCTCGATGTGATCTGCTCGACCAAGGGCGCCCAAGCATGGGTCCAAAAGCTCAAGTAATCAAGGATTTTTCCTACTATATATATATATATATATATATATATATATATATATATATATATATCCCTTCTGTTCAAATTTCTTGAAAGATTAAACGTCATATGTGCCTGCAACTTTTTATATGTCTACGTTTCAGATGGGACGGGCTAAAGAACTTCCTGAACCTGCCGCGGCAGCCTCTATACTGCGGGTCATCCAAGGTCACCAAGGCCTTCGTCAGATCCTACAAGAATCTGCACTTCTACTGGATCCTTGGAGCTGGCCATTTCGTAAGTGGCCACACAACAGCACCTGTCACTTTCTTCTTCTGCTGCTGCTGAACAAATCTCAGATTCAGCAGTGATGCTCAACTGAATCTGCTATGGTCTGTGCTTCGCAGGTGCCTGCCGACCAGCCTTGCATTGCGCTGAGCATGATTGGTACCATAACCCAGTCTCCAGCTAGTTAGATACTACGGCTCTGCTATGTGATCTAAAGGAAAAGAGATGACCACAAAGGAGGCTTGGAGCAGATGCTTTCGGGTAGGAAAATGAAACTGACGATAAAAGTATACAAAGGTTGCATACTTTAAAGGGCGATGAAATTGACGATAAAAGTGCAATTGTTCGACTCTGAGAATAAAGATGCTATCTTTTTTAAGTACTACCTCCATTCCGTAATATAAGCTTTTTTCGAAAGCTGGTTTAGCTTACTAAAAAAAGGATTATATTGTGGAACGGAGGTAGTAGTTTCTCCATTTCGGTGCGAAACTTATGTTTCGTTTTTCAGATGTGCGCAAAAGTTAAGTTCCTGAAACAGCACATAATTATAATGTTACTGCGTCTCAGTGTATAATTTTCCCGTTTGAATTGGATGAATGTTGTGCAAATACATTTACCAGGTCGTAGAACCGCACAATTTTTTTAAAAAAAAATCAAGCAACTCTAGTAATGTGAAGCACATCATCTGCTCATACAGAAATTGTTTAATTCTTCGCAAAATTGAAATTGGTTAATTCTTTGCAAAATTGAAACTGGTTAACTTTTTTAATAAAACGTAATGTAAGAAATCTGCAGTACACAAAGAATGCACGAAAAGATAAAAATAACAGATGGGGTGAAAGTTTTTTTTTTGACAAATTGAATATATTAATATTAGAATGAACTCCACATCCTACACTGTAATTGTGCATTTGCCACACATATTACCCCGTTTAGGGAAACTTTTCTACCAAAATATCTCATCTAGAAGACTTTAAACACCGATTTACACCAGTTTAGCATTTTGGTTGTTTTGTTAGATATGACCGGCATGTTACTTCCATGTGGTGTGACAAAATATGTAAAGATCGGAGGGATTCATTGATGGTCGTGTCTAGACTTCTCTTATCCATTTGTTCCATTCCTCCTTATTGTTTGGAGAAACCTAACACCCTGCCTCAAACTCATGTTGGATCAACAACACTGAGTTTGGAGAGAAAGAAACCATGTTGCGCTCTAGTCTATGTCTTTGTGAAGAAATTTGCCAACTCTAACTTGTAAGGCACATACTAAAGAGCGAGAACCTGATCCTGCACATCATTGCTCACAAAGGAGGCATCCACACCGATGTGCTTGGTGAGATAATGCTTAACCGGGTCACGCGCAGTGCTAATAGCACATATACTGTCTGACAAGAGAGGAGTCGGTGTAAAGAGTCAAACACAAAAATCCTCTAGTAACCAACATAACCATGTCACCTCCGCGGCCAAAAGAGCCATAGCTCACAACTCAACCTCTGTGCTCAAACAGGAAACCACAGTCTATTTCTTCGTCTTCCAGGCAACGAGTGAACCACCAAGAAACATATACAGTAAGCAGAGTGTGAACGATGATCCGGGGGATCACTCACCCACATAGCATCCAAATAGACCTGGAGCTGAAGGAAGCTTGAGCGAGGTAAGAAAATACGGTGAGAGATTGTGCCACGACGATATCGTAAAACACGAGGAAGGTGACTACAGTGGACCGAAGTGGGAGCAGAAACTAACTAACTTAGAATATGGACATGGTAGGAGATATTTGGACGAGTGACAACAACATAGACAAGGCTCCCAACTAGATGGTGAAAATTCACGAGATAAGTCAAATGATCACCATCGGAAGCGTGAAGGTGAACATTGAGCTCCATGGGAGTCTCAGTAGTGCGCTTATCACTAAGAGCGGCATGAGCAAGCGGATCCTGGATATACTTTTCCTGGGAGATGTAGCAACCACCAGAGGTAGAGTGTAACATCCCAAAAATCCTAATCAAGATTATCAAGTCCAAATCACCCAATTTAGGGTTAACAAAAACTTTTATTAATAAAATGATTAGGAATGCATGTGTGTTTGCATTAGTGTAGAATTGTTTGAAAATGCCATGCTTGATTGTTACAAATGATGTGAAATGGTTTAAAGGTGAATGCCACATCATCTAGGCCATTTACAAACAAAATCAAAAGAAAAAGAAATCAAATATGAATAAAAAGAGCAAATGGTCATTTTGACAAAAGTTAACCACTAGGTCACTTTGAGTGTTTCTAGAAGAGAAAATTTAACAGAAACATTTCTATTTCTTTCCACCCTTTGCTAGACCAAGTAAAATTGTATCAAGTCCCACTTTACAAACTTACAAAAATATTTTCCAAATTTATTTAATGGACAGTTGAAAATTGAATCTAGTTCATATGTGAAGATCACACTTTTTCAAAAACCTATGAAACCAATTCTCCTTGACCTCTCCAAGCAAACATAGTTACTCAAGCTTAAAATCAAACCACTCACCAAATTTGAATCAAAAATTTCAAAGTACATTTCTTTTGGCCATTACAACAAACACCTGGCCTGCACTAAACTAACTCTAGCCTAACTTCACTGTTTCCACAGTAATCCCTCGACCATTTGGTCCCCTCTTCAACCCCTGTCTCTCCTGAGCCTAACCAAGCACTAGACAAGCCCCCCTTAGTTGTGTGCACAGTGGAGCGCCGCCCATTTTTGGTCTTCGCCGGCCGACAGTGGACATGGCGTTAGAAGCATTGCTGCCCTCCCCCACGACGTGCACTAGACACGCCACACTCCACCGCCACCCCCTGTCCAAGCCTCGACCACAGACGAGCCCTGTACCACCCTAGCACTGCCACACCCTATGCCTGTATGCCATGCCCAGAGCGCACCAGCTCGCCACGCCCGACCAGCTCGCACAGATCGCGCCTCACCCTCGCCTCGTGTGCATTATCTCGCCATGATCACCGCAACCCCGCAGACAACCCCATTCGCCACCGCGCGACCCACAACTGCCGCACGCCATTGTAAACACCCTACGCCTCGCCTTTAAGCCAGCAACAAGCGCCAGGGAACATAGCACCGTCCCCTAGCCTCAGCCGCACCGCTAGCAGCCTGTAGCATCGTCACCGACAAGCTCGCATCTGCACCGTTTGGTCCCCTCGTCGTAGTATAAAAGGAGGCCTCCCCTTCCTCATTTCTCCATACCAACACCCTCACCACTCCTCACTGATCCCCCCCCCACTTCTTCCCGGAGCAAGGCGAGCTCTGTCTCGCCGGAATTTGGCCGGAGCCCGCCGCTGCTGGAGGAGAAGGGCGCCATCGATTTCGACCACCCCAAGACCTGCCGTGACCGCGCCTCGACTCACCGTCGTCTACCACGTCGCGCCCCCGTCGCCGAACCTAGCTGGAGCCCAGGTGAGCCCCACCAGATCCCCACCACCGCGTTAGGGTTGATTCCTCGCCGGAGTAGTTCGTCGTCGATGACGACTCACCACCGTTGGATTAGAATTAGATCGCACGGCCTAGATCCACCGATACCGTTTCGCTTAGATACAATCGCTAACTGGTGGACCCCCTCTGTCAGCAGCCCGCTGCGCCACGTAGTGCAGTTGGATCGGCCCATTTAACTTCCCGCGCTGGCCTGGAAATTCAAATATTGAATTTTCCTTTTTATTTAAAACCCTATTATGTCCATATATTTAAAAAAATCAATTTAGAGAGTTTCACTCAACCAAATTGTATGATTCAAATTTTGCTAGAAAGGTATTTAAATTATATACCCAAGGCCGTTGGATTTAAATCATTTTGAGTTAGAGATAATCTTTAGTAAAAATAACAAGATAGAGACTTTTCAAACTTCAAACATTTTTGAAAAATCAACCATAATAGCTTTTGAGTTGATTCCAACTCTCAAAAATCACATTTGATAAAATCTATCTGAATATGTAAAAATATTTAGGTTTGCTTGCAGTGACTTTGGACTAGTACCAAAAGAATGCTATTAGGGCATTTCTAGTCATTTTAAATCTATTAAATGATAATCTTAAACTTTATAAAATATGATCAACACTTTAAATCACATTCCCATGTATTAGAATATGTGGTGATGACATGTGTCAACATGATCCCATATTTTAATTGGAGAATATTAAATCTTAATTAATTTCAATGAGTAGAAATTAGTTTTCTCAATTAAGATAAATAAAACTAGTTCTTCATTTCATGTGATGATGATAGATCATCGAGTGTGAGCCTTAGTGTGCTAAATATAATTAGTTAAGTATTGTTTGGTGATTGTGTACCCCGTATTTATTTATAGACGATAGTACCGACCCCGGATACGAGGAGGAGTTCTACCCCGAAGAAGAGGAGGAAAACTTCAATCACTGCATCAATCAAGGCAAGCTAGATCTATAGAAGCTATTATTGGCAAGCTAGAATGATACAAGTTAACCATGCAAGCTTTAACCTAATAAAGATGCATTCGGCATGCTTGGTTATACACTTTGATTTATACCCATCCCAAGTTTTACCTGCAAGCTTTACTCTTTTACTTTACCAAAGTTCTTTACTTTTAGTTAGTGCTTTGTGAGTATTTGGAAAGATAGTATAGGTAGAATAAAGAGTATAAAACTAGGCCAATACTAGATGTCATTCTATGGCATGCGATTGAAGATTAGTACCCCTCATTAGTGAACACTCTTAACTTTAGTGGCTAGTGCTAAGCATAAAACTTAATCACTTTAGATAGGAATACTTGGTGAAAAAGGATTATGAAAACCTTGGAATGATAATTCATTCTACTAAAATGTTTTGACATGTGTTGAGAAACACAAATGGATTTGCTGATGAAAATGTTGAGGCATGAGCCTTAGCCCTTTTATAAAAACTGATGGTTGGGTTCAGATGCGATACCATTCCAATTTTACCATACAACCACAATACCCGAATTGGGTAGGTCTTAGCCAGAAGTTTATATGCATTAGTATGGGTTCCCTTGCGAAATAGGTTTGAGCTGAGGCTACCTCGTGAGTGTGAATTGTCCACCTATGCAGTGCCCAGGATGGCAGATGGCCATGGCTGGGAGGCCAAGCTCATAGGGGAGGTGCCTATACTCGAGTGTTTAATTGAAAGGTTATGATTGATTATCCGCATACTAAGTATGATGATTCAGGATCCCTGACGGATGTATTAAATTTTGTGGTGAAAGTGTACCATCTCTGCAGAGTGTCAAACTATTCGAATAGCCACGTCCACGGTCATGGACAGTTGGAGTGGCCATACTGTTCTGTCGTCAGATATTATCAAAATGACTTGTGAAGTGAACTATGATTTCGACTTGACCACAACAGGGTTGTGAATATGAAAACTAGGTTCCCACTTAAAGTGATTTAGAACTTTTACTTAGTTTTCTTTACTTCTAAACTCAGTTTAGATAAACCTGGTTTTTTGCAAATAAACCTAGAGCTTAAGATTCCTATTAGAACTACCTTACTTGTTAGTGATAGTTTGCGAGTACTTAAAGATTACTCATGGCTTTGTCCCTGGCTATTCCCGTGGCCAGACTATGAGGAGGACTATCAGGATGATGGACAGTAGGACAACTACGACAACTAGGATCATCTCCCATCGCTAGCATAAGATCCTTTATTTGTGTAAGACCTTATTATGGTTTGTAATGGATGATGTACTGTGATATCCAATCTATTATGTCTCGCAAAAATGGTAATCCCGGGATTGCGATGTATGGCATAATAGGCATCTGGGATTACAAATCCAGGTGTTGACATAGAGGAAACCCAAATCCCAAGAAATTAGGAAAAAGGACCAAGATCAGACATAAGGAACTTCTCACAGAGATGAGCCTTAACAAAGGCAATGTACTCAGAGTCGTTGACTGTCCTTATCAGGCCATTAACATATAGACGAAGAAGGGTCTGACCATGAGGAGAAGTGTGGGAAGAAAATGCGGGATCAAGAGCGATGGGAGAGAAACCAGCAATAGTGACAGCAGAGATCAAAATCTTACACCAGGCGCAAGGGGCTTGTTTAAGGCCATAGAGGGAGCTCCAAAGATGACAAACCATGCCATCAGGGATAGAGTACCCAGGAGGTGGCTGCATATAAACCTCCTCACGCAGCTCACCATTGAGGAAGGCATTCTGCACATCGAGCTGAGACATAGACTATTGGCGAATAGAGGCCACTGTGAGAAGAATGCAAACAATGGTCATGTGAGCCACATGGGAAAAACATCATAGTCATGGCCTTGCTCCTTATAAAATACATGAGCTACAAGATGTGATTTGTAGTGCTCAAGAGAACCATCAGAGCGAGTCTTAACCTGATAGACTCACTTGCACATGATGTGATGGACATGGGGAGGGGGAGAAACCATATCCCACGTGCTAGTGCGCTCATGTGTATCAATCTCCCCGTCCATTGCAAGCTTCCACTCAGAGTGAGGAACAAAATATCGATAAGAAGTTGGCTCAAGGATAGTAGAAAGACCAAAATAGTCAGGAGAATAGCGGTCATGTGGGAGGGGTAGTCGAGTACGAAGATCATAGGTCGGCTGAGAGGAGGAAGACAGAACATCAAAGGTAGATGGCCCGCCAGTAGGATCATCCACAACACACGGATAGTGAGAATAGTAGAAAGGAAAAGAGGGATGATAAGGAACTATCAGAGAAGGTGAATACATGGTGGATATTAGGGAGGAAGGAGGAGAATCAGGCGACATAGAAGAATCTGGCAACAGGGAGAAGAATGTGTGGTTGAAGACGGCATCAAATGTGTAACAATGGGGCTCAAAGGAGTAGGAACTCAGGGCATAGGGGGAGGCGTATTAGGGAAAGCAAGGAATGAGATGTCCTCCACTGAGAAAGTTGAGGAAGATGGACGCTGATAGAATGGACGAGAGTCATCAAAGGTCACATCTCAAGAAATGCACATTCATCGAGAAATAGGATCTCAACACTGATAACCCAAATGCTCATCATCGTATTTGAGAAAACACACTCAAATGACTAAGTAGTTAGTTTGGTGCGTTCACAAAGAGCAAGGAAAACATAGCAAATACAACCAAATAACCGATGCAATGAATAATCTGGAGAAAGATCAGAAAGACACTCTAGAGGAATACCACCTTGCAAGGTAGCCGATGGTTGAATGTTTATGAGATAGGTGGAAGTGGAAACAACATCCTTGCAGAAATGAGGCGGAAGAGAGGCAACAATCATCAACGCACACGTTGTCTCAACATGGTTATGATGTTTGCGTTCAGCAATGCCATTATGGGCATGAGCACCAGGGCAAGAGAACTGATCAAGAGTGCCCTGCTCAGCAAGTAAACGACGCAACATCTGAGTCATGTACTACCCAGCAGAAACACACAAATAGCCGTAGAAAACTAGGTGTAAACCATGGCAGCAAGGTAATTATTGATAGAGAGAACCTCATTGCAAGAATTCAGAAAGTAAAGCAAAGTGTAGTGAGCGAAGTCATCAATGAAAATAACATAGTGTCAATGACCCCCTTCCGAAGCGAAGGGACCAGGACCCCATACATTGGAGTGAACTATGTCAAAGGTGTACTGAGGCACTGAACAACTAGTAAGATAAGGTAACTAAGTCTGCTTGCCAAGTCTATGACCCTAGAACGGTAAATACACATCTCTTGAGACATGCCTTAGAAGGCCTCAGTGAACTAAGGATGATAAACGAGAACCACATAGATGATTGAGTCGATGATGCCATTGTTGAAAAGATGTGGAAGAGGAAGCAACAAGAGCACGATAGTTGGTGGGAGTGGTGGTAGAAGAGGGAACACAAAGCCAATCGATCTCCCAAAGACCCTTAGAATCAGCGGTAAGGAGATGCTTTAGCTGTGCAATATCCTGCTGAGTAAGTGAGACCGTAGCTAGCATCGATGGAAGATCATGATACCTAGATAGACATGCATGCTCCATGTATGCTGCTTCTTGAAACAATCAGACTCGGGTGACCATGATTTTGACAATATCCGCATAACTAATGAGAGTGAGGGCAACGTGTACCACCATAAGGAGGATGACCACCACACCAGAAGGAGGGTGTCCCCCACCACTAGAAGGATTAGGTAGCAGCGGTGGTGCAGTTGTCGGCATAGTAGCCGACGGAGCACGGACCCGAGAAGCGAGCACATTGGGAACCACAAGCAAACCAGCCCCACGGAGGCAGGTCTCCTTGGCATGAATCTCAAAAAGCACCTCTGATAGGGGAACACGACCCCGAGCAAACAAGTTATCCCGGCTAGCCTCAAAATCTATATGAAGCCGGGACAAGAAATCATGGATGTGCTAACTCTCCAAGTCCAACCTCGCAATATGACAACACTGGAAAGTACCATAAATAGGAGTGTAGAGAGATTCAAGCTGACACCAGATATTAGACCTATGTGTGTAAAACTCATCACTGTGGAGTCACCCTATTGAAGAGCATGTTCCTTACGAAGAACAAACAAATAGAGAGAAGCACCAGAGGGCTGATACCACTGCCAAAAGGGTAGTCCACATCTCGACAATAGAACCGAGTCCCATAAACTCAGGGGCAAATTGAGGGAGAACACTAGAAGTGATCAGAGCCATAACACAAGCATCCTCATCACACCACTAAGTATAATCAGTCAAATCATCAAGATAGCTGGCAAGGGCATCTAAGTAGTTGGATACATGCTTACCATAATCCTCCATCTTAGCAGCACCATCAGTCTTGCATGTAGCCCTAGTAGCCTCAGAAGCATCAGCAATAAGAATGGGTGGTGTCGGCGAAGTAGGAGTTAGGGGAGCAGGAAGGCACAACGGATAGGGGACTTCGTCAGAAAGAACACCCCACAGATAGAGCCCACACATGTGAATGCGCATAAAGCCATCAAACTCGGTATAGTTGGTACCATCAAAGGTCACTAGGCAGCGAGGAACAACCACATATACCTAAGTGTCACTACCTTTTTTCAATATCGGGTCAACGCCTAGCCACGAACAAAGCCAATTCTAGGGACAAGCTCGAGCTCGATCTTGAACAACAAAAGGTGGATCTGGTCAGGGAGGGGTGGGATCTTTGGTAGAGGCTAGAATTAGCTAGATCCCGTAGTAAACAATAGTGGACGGGATGAGAGAGACTGAAATCAGCCAGATCTTGTTGGAAAAGGGGTGACAGTCGGACTCAACACGAGCGGCGGTGGGGCATCAGGACTCGAAATGAGCAGGATTATGGAAGCACACGTGAGCAGGAGCAACATACATGAGTAGAAGACATGACTAGTAGAGACTAGAATCAGAAAGGATGGCGGCTGGCCGGTCTCAGCATGAACGAGGCCAGCTAGAAGAACATGACTATAGGAGCATCCAATTGAGAACAAGTTGAGAAGTCTAGGGAGATAAGAGGGAACACACAAGGTACATCTACACGTGTGGGAGCAACGGAAGCAACAACGGATGGGAAACTACAAACGGCAGCAACGAAGCAGGAGTTGTAGCATTCAGAAAGACCTAGACTTGCTTTGGTACCATGTTGGACAAATGAGCAACTCAGATTAACAGGGGCCCAAGTCCAGTATAAATGTATAAGTGTGAAAGCGCAAATATGCCAAGAGGGCCTTATACAATGGGAAAATACAAAGAGAGACTCTACACTCTAACACATACCAAATAGGCACGGAAAGTGAGAATACAAATCTTGTAAAAGGGGTAATCTTGATGAATTTTCACTTGACGGGTAACTAGTGTCACAAATGCATATCTAGAGGATAAAAAGTGGAATTCACTTTTAACATTAAGTAGATACCAATTACAATGGTCCTTTGCAATAAGGGAAAATATCAAGAACTAATCGAGACATCAAGGATACAAACATCTAGTTGTAAAAAAGAAAAAAAGACATGGTACCTGCCAAAGCGATTAGTGACTTGCAACAACATGAAACACCACTATTTTTTTGATAAAGGGCGCTTTTATTAATCAATAGTAAGTATTACACCCGGCCTCTGCATAGCTAGGATGCACATAGCCGATAGCAAGTTCGACAGATCCAACATAAGTAAAACAAAGCAGGCAGATTACATATGATGAGAAATTGCAATAACGCCTAAAAAGCTGCAGGCTGGCCGATCTGAAGATCATGCTGCCATCCATGTCTGGTAAAAAATCTTGTGCCGTATCCTCCAACCGCGTACACACTTCTGTAAAAAGGTCGCAGAACTCCACGCGATGTATTGCCGCCCAAGATTGGAGGGTATTAGTGCATCTGTAAATAACCTGCAGGAGAGAACACTTTGCATCATTAAACACCTTATCATTTCTACATAGCCATAGCGACCATATGATGGCGATCGCTCCGACCCAAAGTAGTAACTTATTCTTTTTATCTGTACCATGTAACCAATTCCCAAAATATTGACAATACTACATGGTGGATACAAGCCTGAAGCTGCTTGGTTGACTGACCTAGAACGTGCAAAACTACATTGGAAAAACAGGTGTTTGATTGTCTCATCTTTGTGACAAAAACACATCGAAGATTCCCCTGCCAATTCCTCTTAATAAGGTTGTCATTTGTAAAGATAATCCCTCAGCAAAGATACCAATCAAAGATTTTATTTTAAAGAGGTATCTTCATCTTCCAGATCAACCTATTATCTAAAACTGGTATAACTAGCTGGATTAAGGCATTGTATAAAAAACTAACGGAGAACGAACCATTCTCAGTTAGATTCCATCGAAATCCACCAGGCTCCTCCAACCGTTGAACATGTGCCAACCACTGTAGGAGCATGATGCAAGAGTGAAGTCTAGCGCCAATCAAATTCTCCTAAATGTCATATTGGGTGAAAACAATTCCAACACGGTGGAAATCGTCTCCTCCTTATAGCGGACAATGCAATACAATGCAGTATATTGTTCCTAGAGTGTAGTATTACCTAGCCACTTATCCTCCCAAATCCTTATCTGAGACTCATCCTTAATAAAAAATGTGCCAAAGCTAAGGAAATATTTCTTCGTGGCCATTAGGCCAGCCCAAAAGTGAGAGTCACCAGGTTTCCAAACAATTTGGGACAATGCTTTTGAACCAAGATATTTTCTTTTAATTAGGGTTTTCCATATCCCTTCTTCAGTTAATAACTTGAAGAGCCACTTACTAATTAGGATTTTATTCTTGATCTCCAGATCATGAATACCTAGCCCACCCTGTTCTTTGGGCCGACACAACACACTCCACTTAGCCGGTCTATATTTATTTTTCTCATTATATCCCTGCCAAAAGAATCTTGATCGGAAATAATCCAACCATTTCAAGACACCCTTTGGTAGTTGAAAGAAAGATATCATATACAGTACCATGTTACTGAGTACTGAATTAATGAGTACCAATCTTCCCCCTAGAGAGAGCAATTACCTTTCCAGCTGCTCAAACAAAATTGTAGTCTTTGCTCGACGATTCTCCATTCAGCATTTGTAAGCCTTCGGTAATGGACCGAAATGCGCAAATATCTAATCGGAAAAATGCCCTGACTACAATCAAAAAGCTCATTATGAAGGTCAGCCGCATGCTGGGCCTCGCCGAAACAAAACAATTTACTTTTATGGAAGTTTAGTTTTAATCCCGAAAGTTGCTCGAATGCTGAAAGTATGAGTTTCAGGTTCTTTGACTTTTCAAGATCATGATCCATAAAGAGTATTGTATCGTCAGCATATTGAAGTATAGATAAACTGCCATCCACAAGGTGGGGAATCACACCTTCAATTTGGCCTTCTGATTTTGCATGCTCAATCAAGATTGATAACATATGAGCCACTATATTAAATAGCATTGGCGATAATGGATCTCCTTGTCTTAGCCATTTTTTGGTCTAGAAGTATTTGCCAACATTGTCATTGAATTTGATGGTAACACTACCTCTAGCTACAAAGCTATTGATTAAAGCACTCCATTCTGCTGAAAAGCCTTTCATACGAAGAGCTTGCTAGAGAAAAGGCCATTTAACTTTATCATAGCTTTCTCGAAATCGATTTTTAGGATTACCCCATTCAATTTCTTCCTATGAAGTTCATAAATCATTTCATGTAAGGTAACCACACTGTTAAGTATGTTGCGACCTTGCATAAAAGGTGTTTGTGAATGGCGAACTACATGATCAGCTACTGAATTTAACCCGATGGTAGCAAATTTGGTGAAAACCTTAAAACTAACTTTAAGAAGATAGATCGGTCTATATTGTTAGATCTGTTCTGCTTCATTAACCTTAGGGAATAAGATAAACTCTCCAAAATTCAACCGAAACAAATCTAATTGACCTACGTGCAAAGCACTAAACATGTCCAGGAGATCTGTTTTGATGACATCCCAAAAGGTCTGATAAAACTTAGCTGGGAAACCATCCGTACCAAGGGCCTTATTGTGTTCCATCTAGAAAACAGCTAATTTGACTTCGTCCTCAATATAGGGAGCGGTCAAAAAATTGTTTTTCTCATCCGAAACCTGGGGTATACCGTCTGTTTGGGATTCATCCATCAAGAAGGAACCTTCCTATGGTTTCCGAACAGACGTTTATAGTAACTAGTAATGTATGATTTCAAATGTTCATGTCCCTCAATCGTCATGTCATCATGCATTAAGGAATGAATAAGTTTCTTCTTGTGTCTGACATTTGCCACACTGTGGAAGTATCTATTATTCGAGTCCCGATGCAAAATAAATTGTGATTTAGAATGCTGATACCATTTGAGTTCCTCTTTGCGCAGTAACCGAGCTATCTCCACATTTGATTGGATTTTAAGCTCAATTTCCTATGGAGTTAGCACCCGGGTTTCTGCTAAAGCTTCGAGTTCATCAATAGTAGTTGAAAGTCTAAGTTTTTATTCCTTAAGCATACCGATTGTGTGTCGCTCCCATCCCCCAAGGTGTTTACGTAACATACACACTTTATTATTCCACCTTTGGATTGGGGTATGACCAGCAACCGGTCTTTCCCAAACTACTTGTACCATATCCTGGAAACCATCCCGAAGTAACCATCCAAGTTCAAATTTGAAAGGACGGGCAAAATGTGGCCGAGGTAAACCGGTGGTAAGAAGAATGGGAGCATGATCTGACAGAGCCTCAATACGTTCTAGAGCACGAACCGAGACTAGAGGGAAATGATCTTCCCAATCCGAGTCCATTAGTACATGATCTAGTTTTCGTATGTAGGTTCTAGCAAAGAATTATGCCAAGTAAACTGTCTTCCAATCATGGTTACTTCCATTAAATCAAGACTGTCAATGACAGCATTAAAAAGGAATGGCCAATGGTCATCAAACCGGCCTTTACTATTCTCGTATGGAAACCTAAGCAAATTAAAATCCCACCTATAAGAATAGGGTACGGATTATCCTTTGCTAAGTTCACCAATTCCCGAAGAAAATCATCCTTAAAAGCATCTTGGGCCGCACCATTTACAGCGACGAGACTCCATATGAAATTATTAGCTTTGTTACATATGTGAAGTTTTATATGAAACTCCCCTTCCGAAATAGCTAAAATATCTATGGTATCTACGCACACGCCTAGTAGAATGCCTCCAGACCATCCCCTAGGTGGAAGGGAATTCCAAACAAAGTCTAAGCCACCCGATCGGCAATCAAGTAAACTTTGTGAGAATTCCCGTCTACCCTCGGAGATATCCACAAAATCTAAATTGTTCCCCAGAACAAACTGCAATTCAAAAACATGCCATGCATTGGAAAACAATAATAGATTTAGGAGCAAGTTCTCATTTACGAGACTTATTGCACCTTTTCCCAGACGTTGACTTGCGCCAGATGCAGTTAGCTCATATATTGAGCTTAACCTATCCTCGTCCAAACCGACTTCTAGAACTTCACCTACTAGATGAGATAGGAGCTGACCATATGTTGTGGTGTTCGCATCCTCATCATTCGAATAGCTGGAAATATAAGAGGTCGAAGCTTTTGGAATGGAAATTCCATCTGCGTCAAAACCTTAGAAGAAACAGAAATATCACTAGCGTTCTTACCAAGACTAATTCCAACAGAATTTAACTTTTAAGAAATGCGAGCAGATGAAAAAGAAATAAAAGACTTGGATGAAGAGGGATTACCAGTCGTGTCGAAACACCACTATTGGCAGCAACTAGACTACAAAGAAAAAACTCTCAAGTATTAAAGCCTATAGAAAGGAAAGAATGCACACATGTTGTCCTCATGAAACACGACAATTGATCCAAACACCAAAGTCTGATCATGAAGAAGTTCCAAAAAATCTCCAAAAGAGGTGATAGTTAGCGCTGCCCGTGACTGCACTTTGAATTTTCCATGTTATATGACATGAGCGGGTGAAATGAGATGTTTTGGAAATTTAGTGAATGTCATCTCTAATTTACGTAATAGGACAAAACTACATACTAACCATGAACTTAAATTCATGTCCTTGATGATATGAGCCATGATGATGTATTTTGGATGAACTATAGTAACAATAATAATGCCAATTTTTATATATTTTGAAATTTTAATGAGGTCATGGTTGTTACAATATGTGTGGATTGCACTATCCCTTTTCATAAGTATGGAATGTTAGTTGGGTTGGCTAGTGCATGAACCTTACATGATATGAGAGCCTAATGTCTCAAGTTCGAGTCATAGCTTTGGAAATTTATTAAAAATAGTTGGTAGCCTCCCATTGTCTCCATGCATAAGCCTTTTCTGTTCACGTGTTGACTACCCCGTTTCACATGCAAGAGGGGGTGTTACTGTATATGTGGATTGCACTTAGCCCTTTTGATAAATTTGGACTGTTGTTTGTGTTGACTAGTGCATGAAGCTTGACAACGGTAATGTAGTTGTATGTACATATACTTCCCACCAAATGAATTACTCTCACAACCTCCTCGATAAATGTACATGTACTTAGGTGAGGGAAATAGGTGAGAGATAATGTGCACCATCAGAGAAAATAAGCTATGATAAGAGAGAAATGAGAGACAAAGTTTTAACAAAAAAATTATAAGCAACACATTTTCCACCTATGTAGTAATAATTTAATCATTTCAATCATATTTGTAAAAATGTAAGTCTCTGTAAAATAACATAGATATGATGATTGATGCATGTAAAATACATCCATGAACTTTGTAGTTTGTGGTGACATATTTCTACATATTTTTATCTTACTTACTTTTATTTCCATGTTTTACATTGATTTTGGGGATGTTTCAAAAGATCCCCTCTTATTGGGTTATAATAGTGCAGATTAGGGACCTTGTAAAATTTAGAAGGATCTAGACTTTTTTCTATGGAAGTTTTTCATCAATATGAAGAGTATCGGAGAAAGTGTCCCGTGTTGGAACAAGGGATCTGACAACCCCTGAGTTCGAGAGGGGTTTGAATCACGTGTTCCAGGCTTCTCAGCGATGGTGAAGGTGGCGGCGCACGAGCACGACAGAGAGGTTGACATAGCGGTTTTTTACCCAGGTTAAAGACCCTCGTGAGGAGGTACAACCCCTACTCCCGCTTGGTTGTATTGCTCGCAGTGCTTCGCGAAGGTACAATGGTGTGCCAATGTCTAGGGTTATAGATTGCTAGGATCGAAATCTTCTAAGGTAGGAGAAGGTCTCCTTATATAGGGCAGCCATGCCTCTTCCCCCCAAATGCTATGTGGGAAGCGTCACCACATTCCCGTCCTAGAAGACTCGGTCTACCAGGCTACTTTCCATGAACTAGGTCCATTGTCTTGAGCGCCCTCTGGTCCTTCGCAAAGCAGGGGTGTCTGACGCCGTCCTTCCCTATCCAATGCCTTCCTTGTCTCCTTGGCACATAAATGGCAAGGGACAACTTCTATGGCACCGATGATGACTGGGATGCCTTTGCACCAGAAGAGGACGACCCTCCTCCTCTTTACCAACGTGGTCCATTGTGCCTTGGCCATTCCTGCATGGTTTTGTCCTCTTCCTTCCTTTTTCCCTGTGATTATGAACGTACCCCTGGGGCACGCTCCGAAGCATCCGAGGCCAGCTGAATTTCTCGGGCGAGCCGACGCTCAACCATAGCAGATAGGAGGACTCGGGCGAGTCCCCCTCTCAAGGCGATAGCCTCAGGTTTCCCTCTCGAGGATGTCTTCCTCATGCTCCCACTTCTGGAGGGGGAAGCGGCCCTATCAATGGTCCTATTGGCCGCAAGATCATGGTACCTCGTGTGCCAGGACTCTGACAGTAGCCTCCAGGCGCTTGCCGCGCTTGCGTCTCCTCCAAGGCGCGAAGGGGGAAAGGGCCCCATTGGTCGGCGGGCCCCACCATGGCCACGACTGACGTGGTAACCTCCCCCGTACGCATCTTCGCCGTGCACTTGAAACGTCGGGGCTCCGGGAACCTATGTATGCAAAAGGATCCTCCTCGCCTCGGGAACCGCTCCCCACGACATGAGGGCACACGGGCAAGCGTTTCGTGCCACACGTCCATTGTAGTGACGTGACCCCTCGTCTTGTTAAATGAGGGCATTAGTGCAATGCCTTCTCCTTGACGCCACCTCTTCTTCTCCTCCAGCCTTTCTTCCTTATTTCCTAGCGCCGAAAACCCCATTTCGCCCCATGTCACCTAATTGACTCTGGCCCAGCAAGAAGGGGAAATCCGTGGCGATGAGCACGACGGAGAGACATCCGGTGAAGCACGGTCGGGTATGGCCATGTGTGAGCGGACACACCATGAACTCCGACTCCATTCGTTTCACTAGGGCCGTTACGGCTACCGAGGGACAGTCACCGACAAAGCACGGTTGGGGACGACCACACGGGAGTGGCTGTGGATGACGCGGGAGGCGTGACGGGGGTGCGATAGGGGGCCTGGAGGCGCCCTGAACCCGCGCTGCTTCCTTGTCTGCCTCCTCCACCTATCGGGATCAAGATTGAGGATGACCTCGAGCTCCCGTGGGTTATCGAGTTTGTCATCCTCCACGGATACCTAGATTGGTTCGCCAGCGTGCAGCTCCCCCCGCCCTTCATGCTCGGGATGGCTGACGAGATCACCCCGGAGGTGCTGCCACACCACTCCAGTGGTCACGGGAGGTGTGAAGTGAGCGTGGAGGTCATCTCGCCTGGTGAGATGCACCTTACTAATGGCTGGACCCGCTTCCTCATAGAGCACGACATTTGGTAGGGCTCGGTTCTCCGGTTCCGCTATGCTTGCAGAGGTTTCTAAGTGGCCGTCTATGACCCGCTGATGTGTCGTGCTGACTACCCGAGCCACCTTAGGTAGACCAGAGAGGAGCCGCTGTAGGAGCCGCCGCAGCACAGGGGAGGGGGCGCTGGTCTTTTGGCGGTGTAGGTGCTAGTCTGCCGTATTTGATACTGTTTTGTCTTCCAAGCGTGAATGTAATGAACATCTTTTAGCTGTTTCCTCCCTTGGTTGCCTTCTCATATGCACTTTTTCGAGTTCATGTCGAGAGTGGCTAGCCCCCCCTGCCGGAAGGCCCTGCCACGGGCCAGAAGAGAGAGCCAAGGAGCGTCGTGATTCGACCACCACAGCTGACGTGGGTCACGAGACCATCGCTCTGGCTCCAGAGGAGGGAAAAACCCCATACTATTTCACATCCCCTGGCCTATTTAGGGAATGTGCTCGACTGGACATGCTTCTATCCCTGCCCATGTGGGCGAACTGATGGGTTTCGCTCAGGTCCTGTCCGTCAAACGGGGAGCCCTCTTGAGCCCCCTATGGGTCTCCTGAGGAGGGGGCCGTGGGTCTGCGCACATCCAGAAGTGCTCTTGGAGGGCAAGGACATCACAAGGACGTCTCCCCGTGGGTCTCTACATAAGTCTCTCCAGCAGCGATCCATAGGGTAGTACATACGCGATTGGGCCCTCGTAGGTAGAGCGTAGGGGTGGGAGCTGGAGGAGAGGACCCTCGTGGGCCACTCCGTGCAGCGAATACATACTGCCGAGACCCCACATTCGTGTGTCACGCAGGTTTACCAAACACCAGGGGCCTTGTTGCTAAAGCTAGCCTGTAAGTTCGGAGCTCGACACCTCAGGTCCCGCCGTTTGGTTGGCGGCGGCTACTTGGGCAGTCTATGTATAATGTTGTAATGCCCAATCGAATCTCAAAGGAGTCAAGATGATTGGTATATGCATGTATTGCTTTCTCTATGTTTGTCAATTGCCCCGCTGTAATTTGTTCACCCAGCATGTTATCTATCTTAAGGAGAGCCACCTTTAGTGAACTATGGATACTGGTCCTTTTCTTTTACATACAATCTATAAACTGTTTACTGCTTTGTGTTTACTTTCTGCAAACTTTTACTTCTTTCCATTCGATACGTTTAATCTTTTGTTTTCCGCAAAACACGGTGAGATTGACAACCTCATCGCAAGTTGGGGACAAAGTTCTGTGGTTGTGTTGTGCAGGTCTCCACGTTGCTACTAGCACCGGTAGTGCGCCCTGCCAAGGCTCAGCTAGCAACACCTTTGGGGTGTTTCCTTGCTCATACTGGTTCGATTAAACCTTGGTTTCATAACTAAGGAAACTTGCTGATGTGCTCATCATACCTTCCTCTTGGGGTTCTCAACGAGCTCTACATCAACACCGCACCAGCACTATTCTAGGCGCCGTGCACTAAGCCATCAAGCATTTTTCTGGCGCCGTTGCCGTGGAGTCAAGGACATCTTCACAAGGGGAGTCCCTCATAACCAATCTCTTTACTTTGTTATTTTTGTTTTGCTTAGTTTATTTTTCCTTAGTTTGCTTGGTTTGTTTTCAAAAACACAAAAAAATTAGTTTTACTCGTTTGCTTTCTTATTCAAAAACACAAAAAAATTAAGTCTCCTTTAGTTGTCACCTCTTCCTTAGCTAACCATGTTGATCCCTAAATTTACCCTGAAAGACCTTTCAATTGGTAGTGGTTCTATAATTGGGAAAGATAATATTGAAGAATTCTTTAATCATGTTAGCAAACATGAAGATACTGCGGATAGATCCCTTGTAGAACTTGCTCCAAACTATGAGATTGCTGTAGCTTCTTTAATTCATATGTTAGAAGCTAGGTTTGTTAACCTCAGGTGTATGGAAGGAATGAGTAATGAGATGAAGGATGTTCTAAAGCTCAAGATTGGGGACGCCACGCGTGTCACCCCAAGAAATATCCAATAAGTACAAGCTTCAAAGCTTGGGGATGCCCAAGGCATTCCCTTCTTCATCAATACAAATCCTAGGTTTCTTCCAAACACTTCATTTTTATTGTTTCATGCACAGTTGTGTTGCTCTTGGAGACTCTTCTTTTTCATTTTCGTTTTGGTTTTTCATTTTCTTTTGTTTGCTTAGTTTGCTGAATAAAGTGGTTGGACCCCCTCTTTCATACATTGGTTTGCAAATAGTTTGTCTTGGTTTGGAAAAGAGTAGGAAAGTTCATGCTTATGTGGTAAAAAGAGCTCGTTTTTTACTGTGGCATATGCTCTATCACCCCATGCTTGATATTGTTTTGGCTTTATGCATAGTATTCTTTGTTGTAGCATGACTTGTTATAAACAATTGAGATTGCTTAATGTGCCTTGGATGAATCATGCGTTGTTTTAGCATATTAAAGCATAGTATAGTGGTATTCTCCTTTGATGCTTTATTTGGGTTGACTTGGAACACTACTAGGAAACAACTTATCAGTGGCGCACCTTTTTTCACTATCCGTGGCGCATTTCCTAGTCGCCACTGATACCTCGCCACTGATAACTATCTTCTATGGCGCATTTCAAAATACGCCACAGAAGTCTCAAACTTTAGTGGCGCATATGGCCAATATGCGCCACAGAAGTTTTTTTCCAAAATTCAAAAAAAAAGGCGGGCCAGATCTCAAACTTCCGTGGCGCATATGGACAATATGCGCCACAGAAGGTTTTTTCAAATTTCAAAAAAAAACCGGGCCAGATCTAGATCTGGCCGGAGTTGGTGGTGGTGGTAGTGGTGGCTGGTGGTGGTGGTGGTGGTGGCTGGAGGAGGGCTAGGAGGAGGTTGCCGGAGTTGGTGGTGGTGGTCGCCGGAGTTGGTGGTGGTGGAGGAGGAGGAGGAGGAGAAGAAGTGGGGAGGGGAGAAGTGTGGAGGGGAGGAGAAGTGGGGAGGGGGAGAAAAAGGAAAAAGGGCGGGAGAAGGGTGCCGGCGGGATTCAAATTTCGAATCCCGCCCAAGACTTCTGTGGCGCATATGGGGGAAATGCGCCACAGAAGTTTCTCCCCCTTTTTTATTTTTTTGCACCCCAAAATCTTCTGTCTACCATAACTTTTTACTCTTTTGGAATTTGGAGAATCTACAAAATCTTCAACAGCTTCCAGCAGTTGAAATTGAGTAGAAAATTTCGAGACGATCATTTTGATAGGTTAAAGATTTTTTCCGACATCGTATGCAAAAGTTAGAGACGTTTTACCGCGCCATGACCTATTTTTCCAAAATACATCGAAATTTATGTTTTTCAATTTTGTCTAGATCTATACCCTAAAATCTAACTACAACTCAAAGGAATTATTTTTTGAAGTTTCTATCATTTTTATTTATTTTTTACAAAACTGAAAAGGTGATCCACAGGGGGGGGGGATGGGGGGTGGGATTTGTTTTTCCCCCCTATATGCTTGTTCTGTGGCGCATACACCTATATGCGCCACAGAAACATCACTTTCTGTGGCGCATATGGACACATGCGCCACAGAAGTTTCTCCCGCTTTTTTTGCTGCTTGGTCCCATCAACCTTTTGTGGCGCATATGTCTATATGCGCCACAGAAGTTTGGCACTTCAGTGGTGCACACGAAAATATGCGCCACAGAAATATGGACTTCTGTGGCACATATTGGTTTCGTGCGCCACTAAAGTGCCAAACTTTTGTGGCGCATTTTTTCTAGTGCGCCACTGATATATATCTGTGGCACATAATTTTACATATGCGCCACTGAATATCTTGTCTATCTATAAGCTGTTTCCTAGTAGTAGAACATGCTCACGCCATGTTATGACTATCTTAAGTCACCATAGCCTTTATGATCCTTTAGTTTTCAACTTGTAGTATCACTTTATGCTTTGATCAATGATGTTTTGTCACTCTGCTTGATTATGGCCATTATTGCTATCTTAGTTCGTCGCTCCCAGTCTTTTGCTAGCCTCCACAACCAAGTATGAGTTCCACTCATGCATCCAACTCCCTAAACCAAGTTATTCCAAAAAGTCTACCATACCTACCTACTAGCTTATGCTATTCCAAGTATATTCATGCTTTTGTTTACCTTCCAAATTAAACTTGTTATGAGAAAACTAGTGAATAAAACTCTCACGAACTTGATGGCACACTTTACTTTTCTTGCCCTTAATAAACTTGAACCATTGTGTCTTCTATGTTGTATATGCTTGCACTTATTTGTTGGGAATTAGCAGAACCATTCTTTCATGGGGAACACTTTCAACATTGCACTTGGTACTTGTACCTAGCTGATATCATGCTCTTTTGTATATGGATGTCATCGGTGTGAAATGAAAGGGGAGCTTGTAAGTCCATGGAGTTATGTATATGTGTTAGAGAAACGACTAGGCCACTGGTCGAATCCATGCTGACATGGTGGAAACCTGCAGCGTAACCATAATGAGCTGTCTATGAAGCATTCTTCTTATAAAAAAAGAGTCCTATATTGAGAAAAAAGAGAAAAGAAAAAAAAGAGATTATGAACAGAGGAAAGAGAGAAAAAAGCACCATATTCCCATGGTAAATAAGAAGATTGCTGAGATGCTCATTGTCTGCTTGCCTTGTCATTTTGATATGGGGATTCTTCCGTATCTTCGGGCAAGGGGTACCCCGTTGGCAGTTCTCTATGATACACATGTACTTACGATGACAAGAACTTACCGGTGACTAAACTTGAGTAGCATGAGGAGCGGCCCTCGTATACAAGGGACATGAGATTTCTAACTTATACTTTGTCAAGAATGTACACCATAGTTTGTTCACTTTAACCTTAATCACTTCAAGATGCTTATGATAGGGGTAATGAGAGCTGAAAGCTATAAGTACCATAATTTTTGGAAGCTCTTTATGAGACTTGAATCCCTACTTCCTTCTATAAAAAGGCCTTTCTTCTACCATTATATTGAGTCTCCATCTTCTATCTTTATGCACCTACTTTGAGAACATAGTGGCCATTCTTAGTTCTATGTGCATTGTCCTAAGACTAGTTGATTGATGCATACTTTGATATTTCTTGTTTTAAACTATTTGTATCTAGTCACTCTTATGAACTTTGAAGGTGTCCTATGCATTTATATTTGCTACTCTATGAGGGACAAGCTGAATACTATTATGCTATGTTTTATTTATGTGAAAAAAAAACATCTTGCAAAGCATTGTTATTCATGAATCTTTTGTTTGTGCCTTTTCATGTTGCATCATAGTTTCTTTGTCTTATTGCTAGAACTTTTTCTTTCATGCTATGATTGAAGTACTATGATCCCATCTTTGAATGTTTTACAAATACTTTGATCAAGTCTTTGATGGTGAATGTCACCTCAAAAATTATTCTTTCTTTTTATCACTTACCTACTCGAGGACGAGTAGGAGTTAAGCTTGGGGATGTTGATACACTGCAAATGTATCTATAATTTTTGATGTTCCATGCTTGGTTTTATCCACTTTCTTGTGTTTTGTCCACACTTTGGAGTACTTTTCATATGATTTCTTGGACTAACCTATTAACAAGAGCCACAGTGCCAGCTGCTTGTTTTCTGCTGTTTTTGGTTCTAGGAAAGTCAGAAAATGAATATTCTCAGAATTGGACGGGACAAAAGCCAAAGTGCCTATTTTTTCGGAAGTCATCAGATGCCAGAATACAAGATAGAGAAGGGCCAGAGGCTGGCCACACCACCTGGCCGCGCGGCCAGGCTTGGCCCACACCAGGGGGTGGTGTGGTGGCCCCTGGCACCCCCTCGGCCTCCCCTTCTGACTATAAGATGCCCTCGGGATGTAAACCCTAAGGGCCCGATCAAAAATCCACGAAAGAGTCTGTACCCACCGTCATCTCCATCCCAAGATCGGGAGGGATCTGAAGGTCTTTCCGGCACCCTGTCGAAGAGGGGAATTCACCCTGGAGGCCTTCTTCATCACCATGCAAGCCTCCGGTGTGATGCGTGAGTAGTTCATCCTTGGACTACGGATCCATGTAGTAGCTAGATGGCTGGTTCTCCTCCTTTGTGCTTTCATGTCTAGCTCTTGTGAGCTCCGTTCATGATCAAGATCATCTATTTGTAATTCTGCATGTTGTGTTTGCGGGGATCCGATGGATATTGAGATGCTATTTCAGATTGATTATTGATTCTATCATGTCTTTGTTATTTGTGATCTTGCATGCTTTCCGTTGTTAGTAGCCTTCTTGGCCAAGTAGATGCTAGCAACTCCTAGTGTTAATATTTATGCTCGATAGTGGGTTCATGCCTCTGGTAATCTGGGGAAGTGATAGAAATCTCTAAGGTACTAGATGTGCTGTTGCTACTAGGGAGAAAACAACAATCGTTTGTTCATAGAACAATCATATTGTTACTTTACATACAGTTCGTAAAGCAATAATCTGTTGCTTGCAACTTAATACTGGAGGGGGTTCGGATGATAACCTTAAGGTGGATTATTAGTCATAGATGCAGTTGGATGGCGGTCTATGTATAATGTTGTAATGCCCAATCAAGTTCCAAAGGAGTCAAGATGATTAGTATTTGCATGTATTGCTTTCTCGATGTTTGTCAATTGCCCCGCTGTAATTTTTTCACCCAGCATGTTATCTATCTTAAGGAGAGCCACCTCTAGTGAACTATGGATCCCGGTCCTTGTCTTTTACATTCAATCTATAAACTGTTACTGCTTTGTGTTTACTTTCTACAAACTTTTAGTTCCTTCCATTCGATACGTTTAATCCTTTGTTTTCCGCAAAACACGGTGAGATTGACAACCTCATCGCAAGTTGGGGACAAAGTTCTGTGGTTGTGTTGTGCAGGTCTCCACGTTGCTACTAGCACCGGTAGTGCGCTCTACCAAGGCTCAGCTAGCAACACCTTTGGGGTGTTTCCTTGCTCCTACTGGTTCGATTAAACCTTGGTTTCATAACTGAGGGAAACTTGCTGCTGTGCTCATCATACCTTCCTCTTGGGGTTCCCAACGAGCTCTACATCAACACCGCACCAACACTTTTCTAGGCGCCATGCACTGAGCCATCAAGTACCCACACGTGCTGCCATGTGAGTCTCTCGAGGGGAAAAATCGTAGGACGCTGCTCTTCCTGCCGGCCTCCCAAGAGAGAGACCGTAGGTGTAGCACGAGGTCTGGCCACTGGAGGGTTGTACCCTCATGAGCGGCCCCGTAATCCTCTCGAGGAGAAGGCCATAGGGTGGTGCTTAGCATGTTCGCCCCTCAAGGAGGAGACCGTAGGTGTAGCATGAGGTCTGGCTGCTAGAGGGTAGTACCATCATGAGCCACCCCGTAAGCCTCTCGAGTAGGAGACCGTAGGGCGGTGCTTAGCCTGTTGGCCCCTCGAGGAGGAGACCATAGGTGTAGCACGAGGTCTGGCTGCTGGAGGGTGGTACCCTCACGAGCCACCTCGTAAGCCTCTCGTGGAGGAGACCATAAGGCAAGGCGTGCACCACTAGGGCTCCCTACAGGTGGCTCGCAAGGGTTTCAGGCTTCAGGAAGCACGAGTGTCTTATCGCTGAAGCTGGCCTTTAAGTTCAAAGCTCGACACTTTAGGCCCTAGGTCGATGGGGATTGACCCTTTCATGTACTAGCAACCGTGGGTGAGTTGACTTGTTGCCGAAGCTATCCCTTTCGAGCACCAGGGACTATGGGTGAGTTGACTTGTTGCTGGAGCTAGTCCAAAAGTTCAGAGCTCAACACTTTAGGCCCTGGGTTGATGCATGGAGACCCGGTGGTAGACACCATGGAGAAGGTCATAAAGCCAAAATACATATGCGGCCGATTTCCCTACATGTGTCACCCAAGGGTTCCAAGCACCAGGAACCGTGGGTGAGATGACTTATGCTCGGAGCTAGTCTGAAAGCTCAGAGATCAAAACTTTAGGCCCTAGGTTGTGGCCTGGCGGTAGACACTGTGGAGAGGGCCATAAAGCAAAAACGTATGTGGCCAATTTCTCTACATGCATCGCGCGAGGGTCCCAAGCACCATGAACCATGGGTGAGATGACTTATTTCCGGAGCTAGTACAAAAGTTCAGAGCCCAACACTTTAGGACCTAGGTTGTCAAGAGGCGGCCCACGGTAGACACCATGCCTAGCCCCCCACTCACTTGGCACCTATCGAGGAGTCTCAGCCACGTGCAACTTCCGAAAATATTTTCTCAAAGGAAAAACAAATGGCAAGGTTGGCGCCAGGTGTGATATCCAAAAAAGGGAAGTGCCAAATAGGTCCAACTTATTACAGTGCTGCTGTGATCCGCACAGGGTCTTACGAGGAATAAGGCTGCAGAGGATGGGATTTTAGAGCATCACCTTCAAAAAAGGTCGGGTAGCTGGTCGCCCTATGCGTGAGAGGGGGGTTTCCTAGCCCTCCTGACGCCTGGCTCCCCTGGGTGTCTCTCAAACAATGTCAAGGAAGGAGTCGGGGTTGAGCGCATGCTGGGTGCAGTCCACTAGAAGTTTGGAGCCCCCGTGTCTGCGCCACCCTCGCAAACCTAGCTGATGCTGAAGAGGGTGGGGCGAGCATGTCCCGAGGGCCTCTCGTGGCTGTGGGTGGCAGCTGCTATATGGGGCCTGTTCGTTTGCGGTACCAAAGTTCCCGGGCGAGTGCATCATGGTACCTAAGTTGCCTCGAATTGCAGCGTTTCGAAATGTTGGGCCGCCAACTACCGAGAGGGGCCATTTCGAGGAAAACTCATCTCACCCCTACCAAATCCAAACATTCCGTGAAATCGCCCCGTGAAGTAGACGGTCGGGTCCCTCATGTCAGTAATATGTCCGTGATGTGAGCGCCAACGCAGCAACCACGTAGGCAAAACGAGGGACTAAAGGAGCATGGTGCATTGACCAAATTCACAAATCCACTCCCTCGCTCCTTTCGCATGAACCCTAGCACCGACGGTGTCGAAATCCCCTCTCCAACCAGAATGATCTCTTTGGGCATTTGACTTCCGGCGCCAAGTTGCTCCGCCTACTCGCTGGTACCGAGTTCTAATGACGAATGCCGTGCCAGCCGTTGCGATGCTCTAGCCCGCCTCTACCGCCGACAAGCTGAGCAGCGCAAAGGATGGCAGATCCTATTGCTGAGGAAGAAGTACTTCTGGCTAATTGTGGGTGAGCTACTCTTCTCTTTGATATTCGCACTATCTATAACTGATAGCTGTCTATTAGCATTACAGAAATAGACCGACCTAAAATTGTTTGCTAGCACGACGCTGACAAACAATTCTTATCTTTTGTCCCCAATTTTCTGTCAAGTAGGATCTCCGTTGAACCCAAATACACGGTTATGGTCACCCTCTGCGGCTACCACATTAAATTAGCAGATGGGAAGAGCAAGTGGAATCAAGCTAGCCGTTTGAAGATGGAAGTAGCGCCTGTGCAGTTATGCACTATCCCTGGTATGGTTGCTGCTATGCGTGAACTTGCTGAAATGGGGCCTACGTAGATTGCACGGTTCAGCTTCATTGATGAACGAGGCTTCACTATTCCTATAGTGTGTGATAGTCAACTAATTGGGTTGATGAAACAGTTTGTTGGTCTTCGCGTGGTTATGCTGATTTGTAAAATAATGTGGAAGCTCCTGCTACTGGGAGTCGCCCAGCTATTATTGGACATGGTGGTCTAAGTTGAACCCCTGCTGTTGTTGAGAAAAATGTGGTTCGTCGTCCGCGACATGCTTCTGTTAGGCAACCTCCTCGTAGGAGTCCCCATATTGCCGTTGTGCCACACTCTGCTCTGGAATCTACTGGTACTGGTCATCCCTATGGTGTTGCTGCTCTGGCTGCTGCTGACCCAATCCATGCCGCTATTAAGCAAACTAAGGCTTCCGGAGGCTGCCCTGCTGTTGTTGCCCAGACCGCTGCCTTGCATGCTTCTCCTCCTCTAAACTATGCTCAGGTTGTGCAAAACTCTACACTGGAATCTGCTAGGTCGTCTGCGTGGTGTTGTTGCTCCGGCTGCTGCTGACCCAATCCATGTCGCTATTCAGCAAGCTAAGGCTTCTAGAGGATGCCCCACTGTTGTTGCCAAGACCGCTGCCTTGTGTGCTTTTCCTCCTCGAAACCGTGCTCAAGTTGTGTGAACCCGTGCTCTGGAATCTTTTGGTACTGGTCGTCCCCATGTTGTTGTTGATCTGGCCGCTGTTGACCCAATCTCTACCACTGTTGAGTAAACTAAGGCTTCCGGAGGCTACCCCACTATTGTTGCCAAGACTGCTGCCTTATGTCCTCCTCGAACCTGTGCTCAGGTTCAGTGAGCTGCTGGTCTGGAGCTAGCTCATGGTCTTGACGCTGCTAGCACACTACAAGAAAATTTCCTTCCGCAATGAATTGGCCCGACGGTCGTCGTAGAAGGCACGTCTTCCGCGACGAAATTCTCGGCTCGACCGTGGCCGATGGAAAGCTTTTTTTTTTCTGGTTTGGCGACCCTCTACTATGATAGATCTGCTAAAAACATGGAGGAAGCTCGACCAGCGCGTGGCAAAAGAAAGATTTTCATTTCCTTGCGCGAGGTTGACTCGCCGAAGTCTTTTGAGGTGTGTGGGTCCCGGACGTGAGTGTCTCTAGTGGACCATACTTTTCGGTCGTGCCTCCCTGATTCGAACTTGATAACGGTGTGCAAGGCATCTGCCGTTTAGTCAGGCTGCTAGGTCCTACATGTCAGCTTCTCATTAGAAGGATCGTGTGTATGTCTCTGGGTGCCTAGGTATCCACCGCAAGCCTTTCCTCTTTTGAACCTCGCCATTAACGTTAAGGCTATGCCATCCTAAGGTGCTACTAAATGGAAGGAACAAAACCACTTGATGATGAAACGGCTAACAAGATTGAACAATGCTGTGGACTTCAGCACTAACTAAAGAACTACCACTCCCTCCATTAACGAAAGCAAATATCAAATATTCCTATGGAATTTTTTTTCCTTCGCTCGCACTACCCTGTTTCGAAGATGATAGCGCTTCTCGATGCATCTACCGTCTAATCAACCTCCTGGGACCCACATGTCATCCTCTCATTAGAAGAAACATGTGTATGATGGAATTTTTTCCTTCACTAGCGCTACCCCATTCCGAGTTGATAGTGTTGATCGATGCAACTACCGTTTAACCAACCTCCTGAGCCCCACATGTCATCATCTCATTAGAAGAAATGTGTGTATGATGGATTTTTCCTTGGCTCGTGCTACCCTGTTCCGAACTTGATAGCGATGTTGGATGCATCTACCGTTTAATCACGATGCTAGGCCCCACATGTCATCCTCTCATTAGAAGAAACATGTGTATGATGGATTTTTTACCCACTGTCGCGCCTTCGTGTTCCGAACTTGATAGCGTTGCTCGCTGCATCAGCCGTTTATTCAGGCTGGTGGGTCCCTTATATCAGCCTCACATAGAAGAATCGTGCGTATGATGGAATTTTTTTCTTCTCTAGCACTACCCTGTTCCGAACTAGATAGCGTTGCTCGACAAATCTGCCGTTTGCTCATGCTGCTGGGTCCCTGATTTCAGCCTCATATTACAAGAAACGTGTGCATGCTGAACTTTTTCTCGCTCGCGCCTCCCTGTTTCGAACTGGCAACGTTGCTCGATGTAGCATCTGTATAAGGTCGTGCTGTTGTGTCCCAGATATCAGCCTCTCTGTAAATGAAACATTGATTGCTCGATGCAACATGTGTATAAGGTCTCTACTGGGTCCAACATGTCAGTGTCTCTACAAATGCAAAGTGTGTATGATGGACTCCGCTGTTTTGGCCTTGGCAATGTTGTTGGGTCCCAAATGTCAGCCTTCTCTGTGTAAGAAACGTGTGTATGATGGAAAAATGTAAAAGAATGACAGAGACTATACTATATATTATATATTTATATTGAAAAACTAGGAATCTAACTCAAGACTTCAATAAATGGGAATCGCGTGTGCTTCGACTACGCCAGAACCATCTATGCCACTATTGGAAAAGATTACATTTAGAAATGTTGAAATCACTTAAAATGAAAAGGTAGCGACCCGACGACTTGCCATAAAAAATGCTAAATGCTCTATATAAATACAACATGGGTGGGAGAAGCTTGTCCTATACTTATTGGAATGGCACGGAAATACTAAATTAAGACGATTTTGGCCATTAAAAAAACAACTTGGGACCAATCTTGTGAACCAATGGGCTTCTTATCGTGGGCTCCTTACCGAAACTTCTTTAGTGTCATTCGAGCTTTAAAAACAAGTAATAATGTGTTGAGGGTTGGCGGCCCATGGCCAACCTGAACCCGAAAGGATAAATTAGCGAGGTTTTGGGCCACAGTTGGGTAGAATGTAGTACTATTTTCTAATAACCTCCTCACTGAAAATTCAATGTACTCAATATGTCAGGGGTCGGCAGTCCACCTGACCTGGCAGGCTAAATTTGCAAGGTTTAGGGCCAGTGGTTGGGTCGAATGTGCAATCTTTTCGCTAGGTCCTTAGTAAAAATTCAATGTAGTTCGTACCTCATCCAGAAAAAAAATACAGTACCCTAAAAAATATATACTCTGCTCACCACGAAAGACGAATTAAGGGTTTTTCTTTTGAAACAGGAATATGGGAAGTTTTTTGTCCGAAGTGGGGTTGAAATATTCGTTTTCATAGGCTGAGTAGTAAAAATATATTGTACTAAAGGTCGATGGTCCACCTGACCTGGCTATACCTATGCCGAATTCAAAAGAATGAAGTTGGCAATGGAGAAAAGTGACTGATATTACGCCTTATTATACATAGCGAACATAGCGAGGAACTTGGGTAGCGCAGGATTCGAACATGGAAAGTACTAGAGGGAGTTTGACTGATTGACAGAAAATCGTGTCATATCAAGTCTTACAGTGCACAATCATCTTTCAGCAAAGGATATATTTCGAGATGGTTTGGGTGGCTTTGAATTGGCCTAAGTGCCCAATCGATTTGATGTACTCAAACCTTGTAATCATTCCATATAAACTGTTGGCGATAGACACACAATGGCCTTGACTTGCCCAGCCGCAGACAACTCGAGTAAGCACCATCTTAAACTGATCACTCGAATTTATATGCTTCCGTACGATGAAATTAGTACATGTCGCAATTAGCGCCAACATGTGGCATTTTCATCATGCAAAAAGGCTCAGAATTCGCACATTTAGTTGACAGTTTCGAACACAATAATACAACCAGTTTGTACACTAGCATATACAGTACAATGTCAGCACATCAGAGCTTGACTTGTTCATGTCACATTAGAGCTTGAGTTGTTCATTTCACATACAGAAGAATCAGCAAGGATACATACTGTTTTGAACAAGTAATTTGACGGTAGCGCCAAAAGTATGCCATGTATCAGAGACACTATGGGGTCTGTGTAAACAATTTTTATTTTTGGAAGAGTGTGCATTAACTCTTTTTTGAGAATATCAGCATAAACATTTGTGGCTATCATCCTAGGGTGTCTCGGCCTGCTTTGGCATATCGAGCCAGGATCAATTACAACCCAGTTAAGGCCTATTTCGTGGCCCTATAAGAAGCAGTGACCTACTTTTCCCTGTTCGCTAAGAGGAAAGAAGGAATATTCCTCTCAAAACACAAAGCTGCACGAGGTGTGATGGTTCAAAAAAATGCACGAGTCGCGTATATACAAGACAGTAACAGTACTGAAAACTATAGTACAGAAATCACGCTACAAAATAAGCACAGGTACATGGATTATTCCCTGGAAGGGAATACTAAATACAAAATCACGACAGGGCTCATATTAACTGATTCAAGCTCACCACTAAAACCAATGTACCAACAGTCAACTATTGAACCACGATGCAAAAAAGATGACACAACGATACACCAGAAAGATCCATAACTCAGTCTAGGGATGGCACACCAAGCATACCAAACCTAAACTAGGCCTAAACGAAATTTCTGCCTATCGCACACAGTTCCAACCATCTTTGGGAAGGCTGATTACTGCCACAGGCTCACCTTCAATTGGCTGTAGGTTGCAGCATTTAATCTGAGGGAATTGTATTCCACGAAATCTCCTGTATGTTGTGTACACACATTTTTTCCTCATGAATGGGAACAATGTGCCATCAGGTGCCTTGCATCTGTGTTTCTTCATCATCTTGTCAATGCTTAGATAATTGAGACCGAGAAATAGAGAGTTGTCCCCCAGGTTGTTAACCTGCCTCCAAACGATGACCCCTGGAGGTCCAACAGAGCTAGGATTCTCTTCAAAATGTAGACATGAGACGCTGGATATAGGCGTATGTTAGTCCTATTTTGAGCACGAGGAATGATTTCACTATCTTCGCCATGGGTAACCCCCATGTCATACGTTGTAATTATGATGATCAAGCGTTCACCATCAGCCGATCGAGCGAGGAACCACATGCTTGGCTGATCATTCAGAATAGGTGCTGGGATTAAAAACGGAAGCTCCTTGTTTCTTGTAAAATACGAATTCGAGACAAAAAGTGCATTACTGGCATACATATTCTAACACAAGCATTCTTCATTGTTCATGCTAACATTGTGAATAGGCAAATCCTGACAATAATATTACGCAATAAATTAACAACATTAGGAATTGCCTTTCTTACTCTGCTATTCCGAATATTTGGATTTCTTGCTTATCTTAGTTTCCTAGTTGTTGTAAGTTTCAAAAAAGGAAGCGCCACTTTTTTTAATATAGAGGCATGTCCACTTGAATCCTATAGGATTAGATGCCTACAGTATTTTGGATCAAGTGGTGTTTGATTGCACAGGAAAACCAAAGGAATTGTATAAAGAGGTTGGAGTGGATGGAAATTTTCCTCCAAAATAGAGTGCAAAGGAATCCTTTGAAGGAATTCCTAAGGATTATACTCTTTCGAATCAAACAACATTTTATAGAAAAAAATCCTAAGGATCCAAATCCTACAAAATCCCTACACAATTCCTCTAAATCCCAAGGCAAAATCCAAGAAGGAAAGATTGGTGTCCTACAAAAATACTATGTGATTCCTACAATCCACGGAGGGCCTGAAAGTACAAACAGATAAAGAAACCCAGCTTCACTGTGTTGCGCTCACAATTGAGATGCTGGTTAATAATACCTTTCATATTTTGACAATGAACGAACTTAGTAGTGCAGGGACGCTGTCATAAACTATATTTTTGGAAAGCATATTACTGGTACTAATTCATTACTGTCAATGGTTCATTCATTTTTTAGGACATAAATGTTGTGCTCATTCAGTCATACGAAAGGTAAAACATAAACAAGGTAGTTAAAGAACAAGTTCACTGAATCACTCATAATGTATCATCCTGGAACTAGAATTACCTTCCGATGTGGGATCCCAGCAGTAGGTGTAGCCTTGACTTATGACCGCAAAAATGAGGCCACCGTGTTCAATGGCATCATAGTACTGTCGTCTTCCAAGATCTGAATGCTCCAGGCATTTCCAAACTTGGCTACCGCCTTCTAGGTAGGCGATTTCACCGTCGAACAACGCGAGGAGCTTATAGTCTGTGTAACCCCCAGATTTTCTCGGCACTCTGGAGATTACGATCTTCAACAACTCAAGAGATCCATCCCACGACTTATTGAACTTTTGTCCATACCTAGTATTCGCCAAAAAATAACTTTTGAAATGTGAATAAGTTCAGAAATGACTACACATGTAACTGGGGGAACCTTGGCTGGCTAGTAGCATTACATGTTATATACTGGATGTGAGGCGGCCACAATGTCACAAGCATCCATCGATGGAAGATTGATTACTCGATAGGTGTAGATGTTTCCTAGGCACCAGGCCCCGCGCTGGTCCACCGCAGCGAGCCAGTCACCGTTCATGTCAACCCAGAATTTTTCGTGCATGAAGGGCAGGATGGCGGTGCGCCGAGGATGGTCATGGGGCACCACGTCGTACACCGTGTCATGCAGACGATGTACCCTCGTATCATCATAGTGCTCGTCAAACCAATAAGCAGGTCAGGGCATCAGTAGGCAGGGTTCATTCCAATGGTGAATAATCCATTTCGTACATTCGTTGTTGGCGATACGATCGTACAGCAGCTTGCAGCATGCAGCTATCCTAACGGTGGTGGAAATGTCCAGACGCTGAACGATGAGGTCAACATCGTCCGCACTGAGTTGATCCTACTTGCATCGCCAGCTGAGCTTCGAATCAGCTATCACAGCCAGATGGATTTAGGCGGATGCCAAGTGTGGCTGGGGTTTTCTGCAGGAGGAGGGGAGCGTTAGAACAGAGAGCGTGGGGGAGATTGTGGGTGGAGTGGGGACGAGGGAAGAAGATGGAGAGGCAAAGAAAAAACGAGGGAAAAGATTTTACTTGCTTGCTTTGTCTAGTCAACAGCAGCATGGAGGACACCGCTGCCTATACTTCACTGTATGTTAGACTAGCACGCTACGTAGCTAGTAATTTGACTATACTACTACTTACTACGTATCAGAGGTGCAATATTTTCTAGTCACATCAGTTTGACCAAAAGGTTTTCTTTTACAGCTTTCATTTCAACATAGTGTACTAGTATTTTCAACGGAAAATAGGAGGACGGACTACTAGTAGTAGTAGTAGCCACGACATGGACACATGTACTTTCATCTTGTTCCCCTACATGCAGAACTCGTAGCACAGAACCGAAAATATATAAACCGGATATAATGCATAGTATTCGTGGTATTTTTGGCATGTTGCATGTGTTCATATATGTTTTAGTACAAGGTACATGGAATTACACGTGTACAACATGCAACCGCGCAGGAAAATGAGAGATGTGCACGTACACCAGATTTCGGTCAAGTCAGGCAGCGTGCATGACTTTGTGTGGATCTGGTTCACTGACATGTGGGCCCTGATAAGGTCGGCTCCACCTACCAGTGACAATCTGCATGCACCATGCGCTTGGAGCCACTAGGTATGTCCACGACGGAAATTACAATTTGCAACTAGTTGCACCGGCAACAAGCTGTTGCATGTGGCACTACCAAGTTTTAAGAAAATACGAAATAATTCATGAACATAGATCATATTTATATAGTTCATCTATAAATTTCCATTCCAAAAATATTACTAGTACATGGCCTGGCCACCACAAAATAAACAAATGAACACAAGATATTGTTCGCTTAGATTTTTTCTTTTTTATTGACACAGGTCACATACGATCTTATTGTGGGACCGAATATTGTAGATGCATAAGATACAACATAGCCAAAGTTCCAGATTTATTTCACATTTTTTGAGAACTCAAAAGTGCAACAAATAATAAAGGGGTGCGGGTGCAATGAGTTCCAGAATATTCAACCCACACTGACAAAAACTATGACTTGCATACAGAAGGAGTTTGATCAAATCACGGAACTTGCACTACATTGCAGCGAAATGAGTGTTAGAGTACAGCAAGTTAACGGCTAAGGTCATACGATACAAATAAGGCGAAGGAAATAATTCAAGTTACGCAAATCCCTATTCCATATGATCTTCCTTGAACCATTAATTATGTCGGTTCCAATCCTTCGCGTTGGCCAAGCTTGGGACGAACCACAACGGAGTCTGCCGCCAATTCCAGCCAATGTTTCTTTGAGGGAAATTCCAGCCAATTTTGGTTGAGAAACCAATAGCGGCTCCTTGAGCATTCATACTGATGCAACATATTTTAGGAAAAATATGAAATCCACCGAGACTAACTACATGCGGCGAGGTGTATACACAGTTGCTCCTCGTTAGATCTCTAGGGCCAAGTCCTGCCGTGCCAACTGTAATGGTAATTGGATAGTTCAATCCAAGGAAGAAAGAAAATTCTCCAAGGTCTAAAACCCTCCACCATTACCTCGGTGGAAGTAACCTACTAGTGTCAATCGAGAACACATGGAAGCAAAACCCAGCAGAATAGGTGTGAATATAATGGCCGTGATGATAACCAACATTTTTAGCCACAGGATAACTAGTGTCATACCGCCTAGCACTAACACCCATAGTATTGATCAGAATAAGGCTACCGACATCAGGAGATATTGCTAACCACCACATATCAGGATTGTACTCACGATTACCATCTAATTCAGGTGGCCCCAGAAGTAGCACATGACCTTGCAAGGAAAGCACATTCAGAGGCCAGCTGAGCAAAATTTGAATGATGAAGCTTGAAAATTTAACGATGGAAATTTTACCCCATGCCCGAGGATCCCATGCATAAACATTGTCAATCTGAGTTACAACATAGAAAACTCCATTGTGGATAATTGCATCACGGTAGCTGAACATGCTGAACTGGTTTTCAAGAACCATCCACATACCATGAGAACCATCAAGGAAGGAAATTACCATGTCGAAGATGGCAAGGGCAGAGAAATCCTTATAGTTCCCAGCAGCTGTGGGAACTCGGCAAATGTCTATCTTTAGTAGATTAGTAGGCTGACCAGCCACGATAAACTTAAGTACCTCGGGTGTGGCCTCAAAATCGAAGATCGCTGGTAGAGGAATCCGGCGATGAGTGAACACATTCACAAGCTCCCAGTTCCAGGCGAGGCTAATAGTGGCGATCCAATCTCCATGGGGGCCTACCCACTTCTCACCCTCACAATTTGGTAGCGCAGCATTGGAGGAGGACCTATCCAGTGGCGTCAGCTTGCACAAGGTCCACCCGAACTTCTTCTATGGCTTCTTCTTGCCCCTGCCGCAATGGTAGCTGCCCCTGTAGAACCGCTTCATGCGATTGTCGCGGTAGAAGACATTGTACTCGCGCGGTACCTCAATTGAGTGAGATTGAAGAACACATGGGAGACAAAACGGATGAGATTTCGACAGGGATGCACCATGTGTTGATGAGTAAAGATAACGTTTGCAGCAGGCGACGAGGCTCGCGGTAGTGATGACGTTGCATCTAGCAGAGATGTCTTCAAGGGGGCCATCGGAAAACACCCTAGAAGTGTCACTATCATCGATCAATTGGGCCATCCCGAGGAAGAGCTTGAGCAGGTGGGGGCGAGGGTGTTTGGTTTTGATTGGGGGTTGTGGAGGAGAGAGCGAGCGACAACTGGCAGGGCGAGACGGAACATAGTCTATCAAACTGGGCGCCGGAGCTGATCCTAAATCGGCATGGTAGCGTTGGCGCATGCCTGTATTGGTGTGCGAGTGGTAATGGCCATCGCCGGGATGCTAGAGGTGAAGTGAGGATGGAGATCGAGGCAAAGAGAAATACATAATGAAATAAAACCAAGCGTGCCTTCTTTCTCTCTGCTAAATCTACTGTGCCTATCGAATTGAGCTACGGAGATGCTCCGAAAGCAGCATGGCAACGTTGGCGTGTGCTAAAGGTGGGCGAGTGGGGATCATCGAGAAGATGGAGAGGAAGAGGACAGAGAGCAAAGGAATATACTACTAGAATAAATCGATTGCCGCCTACTGAGCGTGGTTTTTCTCTCTTCTCTGCATTTCCTGATGCCTATTGAGTAAATAGGTCAGGCCTTTCTAGGAGTAGTACATCATAAGCTAGCCTAGCACGAGATGGAGCTATACTGTCCTCTCAAATAAATGGTCATGGCAGAGAGACGGTTTGAAGTATACTCGGAGTTCCTCTTCCCGAACGTAATAATCCTTGGATCTTCTACATTCATCATCTTGTGCAGTCACATTTGGAACAAGTACTACTGCACTACTACTGTAACTAATAAACACATAAAGGTTCCACTAGTAATTAAGGAACCAAAACTGGAATGCTACTACTATCGATCTCTTGTGTAGTACAACAACAAAATGCTCACAAAATGGGCCACCAGTATGGCAGGTGCATCTGTACACCCACACTCTGCCACGTCAAATAAGCTTGCCTGCCACACCGCCAATTTCCTCTCCCCTGTCGGCCTCTACGCCCCTGTTACCGGACCCAAAATCAAACATCTCTTAGTTCAATAAAGAAAAACAGTCGACTATCTCTCAAAAAAAATCAACCATCCACTAAAAGAAAATCCACTGTGTAATGCTTCCCGTTCACTATGAATGGACGGTCGCAATTGCTCGAGCGCCGCGCGGGTGTAGTATTCGTCTGAGCTACTGGTTGTAGCTCCGCGAAATCACGCGCCTAGAAGCGGCAGAAGAATTTATTCTCTGTCAGTGACAGAAGAAGATCGACGATATACAGTACCAAATCAACAAGTCTGTAGCTTTATCCGTCTAACCAGTGAGAGCCGACATCAGTGGTGAACAACTTCAAGCGCAGTGGAACAGGTGCCTTTAAGGCATACAGTACGTACACTTCCGTTCTGATTTAGGATGGTCACATAGTGCTAAATAACTTAGACTATTCCAGTAACTTGCACATGCACCTTCATCATAGTGGGTAACAATATGTGTGTAGTGTCACACAAAGGCCTAATTAATTAGGTTGTACTTCCTCCATTTAGAAATATAAGACGTTTTAGCTTTGTGAATTGAATGTATCTAGACGTCTTTTAGTGTATGGGTTCGTAGAGGTTAAGAGTGAACCTATACACTAAAAGGCGTCTAGATACATTCATTTCACAAAGCTAAAGTGCCTTATATTTTTGAATGGAGGGAGTAGAATCATATAATACTAAACTTGGTATGTGTGATGTTATGGTAACTAGCTAAGTTATTATGTCACTTTCTTTTTTCATTAATTAAATCTAAAAATACATTTAATTCGAGACAATTATCAACTCATACTTGTAGTTCAAGTTTGTCAAGATGAAAAATCTTAGGAAGAAGTTGAACCTCTTGACAAAAATCTGTATGGTTTTTGATATGGAGTTTGCTAGGAAGTTTGGAAACTCATAAAACATAGGAATCATTAGTACAACATGTTTGTCCGCTAGATATACTAGTAAGTTCCACGTGCCTTGCACGTGAGACTCAGATAGAAGAAGTATGACATATCATCACTATATATAATTATAATTGGTAAAGCGCAAGAAATTATAAATTCGATCAACATCTATAAAGTATGGGTGTATATATGGTCCGTGTACTTTGTATCATCATGTAGAAGTCAAAAATTATTAGCTACCTAACACATGAAATTTTTGATAACATGGTCTAGACAAACAAGGGAGAAGATTCTAGTATGAGGGAGAAGTATGTTTTGAGGTTTGTGCATAGCATTCATTATGCCAAAGACTATCAATAGAATTTTCTAGATGCTAGAATGGAAAAGAAGATGCAATGGCTAGAAAAGCTGGGATTCGCGAGTCTTGATCCAACGGTCAACATACAAAGTTATTCATACACTATATAGTGGTTTGTAATGAAGACTATCAATATAATCTTCAAAATGCTAGAATGGAAAAAAAGTTCCAACTACTAGAAATGTTGGGATTCACGAGTCTTGATCCAACGCTCAATATTCAAAGTTGTTTGTAAACTATATATTGGTAAGATCATGTAGAAGTCAATGATTATTAGCTACTAGTAAGTTGCACATGAGACTTAGATAGTAGACATATGACATATCAGCACCACATAAAATTATAATTTGTAAAGCACAAAATATTATAAATTTGATAAACATCTATAAAGTCTGGGTGTATATTTTGTCCATGTACTTTGTATCATCATGTGTAGAAGTCAAAAATTATTAGGAACCTAACACATGAAATTTTTGATAACATGGTCTAGAGAAACAAGGGAGAAGATTCTAGTATGATGGAGAAGTCTGTTTTGAGGATTGTGCATAGCATTCATTATGCCAAAGACTATTAATAGAATCTTCTAGATGGTAGAACGAAAAAGAAGATCCAACAACTAGAAATGCTGGGATTCACAAGTCTTGATCCAATGGTCAACATTCAAAGTTATTCATACACTATATAGTGGTTTGTAATGAAGACTATCAATAGAATCTTCAAGATGCTAGAATGGAAAAGAAGATGGAAATGTTAGGATTTGCGACTCTTGATCCAATGGTCAATATTCAGTAAGTTGTTTGTACACTATATAATGGTAATGTTAACGATTATTAGCTACTAGTAAGTTGCACAGGAGACTCAGATATTAGACGTATGACATATCATCACTAGATAAAATTATAATTGGTAAAGTACACAAAACTATAATTTGATCAACATCTATAAAGTATGGGTGTATATTTGATCCTTGTACTTTGTATCATCATGTAGAAGTCAAAGATAATTAGCTACCTAAAACATGAAATTTTTGATAACATGGTCTAGAGAAGCAAGGGAGAATATTCTAGTATGGTGGAGAAGTGTATTTTGAGGTTTGTGCATATAATTCATTATGCCAAAGACTATCAATATAATCTTCTAGATGCTAGAATGGAAAAGAAGATCCAACGACTAGAAATGCTGGGGTTCGCGAGTCTTGATCCAACGGTCAACATTCAAAGTTATCCGTACATTATATAGTGGTTTTTAATGAAGACTATCAATAGAATCTTCAAGATTCTAGAATGGAAAAGAAGATCCAACGACTGGAAATGTTGGGATTCACGAGTCTTGATCTAACGGTCAATATTCAAAGTTGTTTGTACACTATATAGTGGTAAGATCATGTAGAAGTAAACGATTATTAGCTACTAGTAAGTTGCACGTGAGACTCAGATAGTAGACGTATGCCATATCATCACTATATACAATTGTAATTGGTAAAGCAAAAAAAAAATATAAATTTGATGAACATCTATGAAGTATGGGTGTATATTTGGTCCTTGTACTTTGTATTATCATGTAGAAGACTAAGATTATTAGCTACCTAATACATGAAATTTTTGATCACATGCATGGTCTTGAGAAACAAGGGAGATGCTTCTAGTATGACGGAGACGTGTGTTTTGAGGTTTGTGCATTGCATTCATTATGCCGAACACTATCAATAAAATCTTCTAGATGCTAGAATGGAAAAGAAGATCCAACTGCTTGAAATGCAGAGATTCACGAGTCTTGATCCAATGGTCCATATTCAAAGTTATTCACACACTATATAATGGTAAGATAATATACGATAAGATAAGATACTAGTAAGTTGCACGTGCCCTACACGTGAGGCTCACATAAAAGACGTTTGGCATATCATCACTATATAAAATTATAATAGGTAAAGTAGAAAAATATAAATTCGATCAACATCTATAAATTATGGGTGTATATTTAGTTCTTCTACTTTGTATCATCATGTGTAGAAGTCAAATATTATTAGCTACCTAACACTTGAAATTTTTGGTAACATGGTCTAGAGAAACAAGGGAGAAGATTGTAGTATGATGGAGAAGTGTGTTCTGAGAGGTTTATGCATAGTGCATTCATTATGTTCAAGACTATCAATAGAATATTCTAGATGCTAGAATGGAAAAGAAGATCCAATGGCTGAAAATGTTTAGATTCGTGAGTGTCGATCCAACGGTTAATATTCAAAGTTAGTCGTACACTATATAGTGGTAAGATAAGATGTCTAAAAACATGGATTGTGGCATTTAGATCCATACCCTTCAGACTATCTTTACAGAAAGGAACAATCTCATCGTCACTCGGAAAATTAAGAATGATATTTCCTGATATTTGGAAACTCACATCGACGACATTGTTTACTACAAGAAGATGCACCCGTCTACCTCCGAAAAGACAATTAATTCATGAGCAATCTATTGCATTTACTTGTAGCTGAAGTTTGATCTATTTTCGTTAAATTGTCAAGATGCAAAATCTTTGCAAGAAGTTGAACTTGTTGTAAAAAATATCGGTGGTGGTTTGTGATATATTAAATCAGCCCCCAATGGTTACCTCCAAAAAACATAAAACTTTCAATGCAACCTACAATTTACTTGTAATTCAAAATTGACCTAATTCCAATAAATCGACATCAAATCAATTTCAAGTGGGAAAAGTTAGCTATAGGAATAAGTTTCAAAATTCATAAAACACGGGAATCATAAGTACAACATGACATTCCACTATATATGTCTGAAAGCTTAGATTGTGGCATTCAGGTCCATATCCTTCGGACTTTGTTTACAAAAACGAACAATAATCTCATCATCACTCGGAAAATTGAGAATATTCTTTCCTGATAGTTGAAAACTCACATCGACAGTACATATTACTACAAGAAGATGCATCCATCTACCTCCAAAGAGACATTTAATTAAAGAAAAATCTATCGCCCTTACTTGTAGCTCAAGTTTGAGCTAATTTTTTTCTTAAATTGTAAAGATGCAAATTCTTAATTAGAAAGGAGTTAAAAACCTATTGTCAAGACTCTCGGTTGTTTTCTGATATATTAACTGAGACCCCAATGGGTACACCTCCAAAAGTTTTTTGTAATTCTTTAGAAGCAACCTACAATAATTTAGTTGTTCTAGTTCAAGTTTGACCAAATTTCGATAAATATAGGCATGAAGTCATTCAAGTGGGGCAAAGTTACTTAGCTATAGAGGGAGTTTGAAAACTCATAAAACGTGGGAATCGTAAGTAAAACACGCTGGTCCACTCAATATGTCTAACAGCTTGGCTTATGGCATTGAGATCCATATTCTTCAAACTTTCTTTACATAAAAGAACCATCTCGTCATCACTTGGAAAACTAAGGATTTTCTTACCTAGTAGTTAGAAACTCACACCGAGGACATTGTTTACTAGAAGAAGATGCACCCATCTACCTACGAAAATACATTTAATTCAAGAGCAATCTATCGCGCTTACTTGTAGCTCAAGTTTGATCTAATTTTTTTAAATTGACAAGAAGTCATTGAAGTGTGCAAAGTTTTCTAGGAAGCTTGAAAAATCCTAGTACTAAAAACTTGGGCATTACGTATAAGAAACCATTGGTCCAGTTTGTGTGATAATTGGGGTGGTTGCATTTTCTTTTAACTATGGTAGGTCTCATAGGAGAGAGGTGCTTGAGAGTTAACACGATCGATGGAAGTACAACTTACATCAAGGACCTCATAAAAAATGAAAATTGCATCCAAGTCCATCCATTTAACACAATTAGCCTAAAACTGAATAATGAAATGCGTGTGTTTTGTGGTTCACGCAAACTAGCGTTCATCGTGCTAAAGACAATCAATAGAATCTTTCTCGATGCTAAGGGAAAATAGAAGACCTAATGGTTAGCAATGTTTGGATTTGCTAGTCTTGATCGAGCGGTCAATGTTCGAAGTTAATTCGTACACTATACAATGGTGGTATGGTATTGTAAGAGATAAGACAAGATAAAGATAAGATAAGAAGTACCGCGAATGGCTGATCTAATGGTTGGTGTCGTAGGAGCGAGATGCTTGAGAGTTAAGACGGTCAGTGGATAGTACAAGTTACATCAAGGACGTCATAAAAAAGGAAAATTGCATCCAAGTCCATGCATGCATTTAGTACCAGGACCCTGAAACTGAGCAATGAAGTGTATGTTTTGAGGTTTGTGCATACTAGCGTCCATTGTGCTAAAGACTATCGGTAGAATCTTTCTAGATGCTAATCATGGAAAAGAAGATCCAACGGTTACCAAAGTTTGGATTTGCCAGTCTTGATCCAATGGTCAATGTTCAAAGTTTGGATTTTCCAGTCTTGATCCAACGGTCAATGTTCAAAACGGGTTCAAAATTTCCTTCCCTTCCGATGTTTGGTCGATCTTTGAATAAACTTGCCCCCGATGTTTGGGAAGCAAGTGAAAATTTCGAAAACCAGAAAACTTTGAATTTTTTCTGCCGCCAAGGACTAAAGTGGTTTACTTCCTATGTACTCCTCGTCCCTACTCCACACCAACGCGCGGCTGCCGAATACGCCAGATACATAGAGCCTCCGTACCAAGACGCATGTGCGCAGCACCATGCTGTGGACGAGGGGAGAGAGATCAGCCGAACCGGTGTGCGAGGGGAAAGTGGAGGAGAGATGGAGCATAGGGAAGGAGAGAGAATACACAGGATTGTTTTGCATGCACAGGTCCTGAAATTTACTACTAATAGAGTGTACACTGTAAGGCCACAGGAGTACCTCGTGTCAGAAACCCATCATAACTTTGCTCTGACATGGAACCGCCTTCAACTTCTCTTCGGTGCTGCCCTCTTCCCCTACCAACATTTTATTCTCTTAGAATGTATAACGCGTAGACAGAGGTGACCATATGTCTAAGCAACGAAATATACTACTCCCGCATTGTGTCAAAAGCACACCTTAATAAGGCCTGGATAGTAAACGTATGACATATCATAACTATATAAAATTATAATTAGTAAAGCACAAAAAATTATAAATTTGATCAACATCTATAAAGTATGGGTGTATATTTGGTCCTTGTACTTTGTATCATCATGTGTAAAAGTCAAAGATTATTAGCTAGCTAACACTTGAAATTTTTGGTAACATGGTCTAGAGAAACGAGGGAGAAGATTCTAGTATGATGGAGAAGTGTGTTTTGAGAGGTTTATGCATAGTGCATTCATTTTGTTCAAGACTATAAATAGAATATTCTAGATGATAGAATGGAAAATAAGTTCCAATAGCTAGAAATGCTGGGATTCGTGAGTCTTGATCCAACGGTCAATATTCAAAGTTATCCGTACACTATATAGTGGTAAGATAAGATAAGATACGATCATGTAGAAGTCAACGATTATTAGCTACGAGGGAGAAGATTCTAGTATGATGGAGAAGTGTGTTTTGAGGTTTGTGCATAGCATTCATTATGTTGAAGACTATCAATAGAATCTTCTAGATGCTAGAATGGAAAAGAAGATCCAACGGCTAGAAATGTTGGGATTCACGAGTCTTGATCCAACGGTCAATATTCAAAGTTATTCGTACACTATATAGTGGTAATATAAGATAAGATAAGATATCTCTATCTCTACTACTATAGTGGAGCAGTTTTGAATTGGATCTATAGCACCAATCTTGACCGTTGGGCTGTTGGATCCAATGGTTGAGAGAAGCTGGATTCATGTTGAATAGTACCTAGAGCAAACTCCACCATGCATGTTCTAGAACCATCATGTCACCACCCCCAAAATTTCATAGCATAGTAGACTGTATTCTCTCTACTTACTACTATAGTGGAGCAGTTTTGAATTGGATCCATAGCACTAATCATGACCATTGGGCTGTTAGATCCAATGGTTCAGAGTAACTGGATTTGTGTTGAATAGTACTCCCTCCGCAAAAGTATAAGGCGCCTAAGGATTAGTAAAAAGTAAACATTTTTTAAGTTTGACCATGATTATACACAAAAATATAAATATTTAAAATACTAAATTAATATCAATAGATTCACCATAACGTATATTTTCTTAATATGCCCATTCAATATTGTAGATGTAGATATTTTTTCTAAATAGTTGGTCAAAGTTAGTAAGGTTTGACTTTTGACCAATCCTTAGGCGCCTTATATTATGGGACGGAGCGAGGGAGTACAGACATAGATGCTAGAATTGAAAAGAAGATCCAAAGGTTAGCAATGTTTGGATTTACCAGTATTGATCCAACTGTTAATGTTCAAAGTTAATCTCTACACTATATGTAGTGGTATGGTATTGTAAGAGATAAGAGACAAGATAAAGATAAGATAGAACTACTGCGAATGGCCGATCTAATGGTAGGTCTCGTAAGAGCGAGGTGGTTGAGAGTTAACACGGTCGGTGGAAGTACAAGTTACATTAAGGACCTCACAAAAAATGAAAATTGCATCCAACAAGTCCGTGCATTTAGCACAAGGACCCTTAAACCAAGTAATGAAGTAATATGTGTTTTGAGGTTTGTGCATACTAGTGTTCATCGTGCAAAAGACTATCAGTAGAATCTTTCTAGATGCTAAGAATGGAAAATAAGATCCAACGGTTAGCAATGTTTCGATTTGCCAGTGTTGATCCAACGGTCATGTTCAAATAAGTTAATCCCTACACTATTTAGTGGTGGTACGTGTAACATCTCAAAAATATTAATCAAGCTTATCAAGCTCTAATCTCCCAAGTTTAGGGTTAACAAAAACTTTTATTATTAAACTTAATATGAGTGCATGTGTGATTTAGATTAGTGTATGAATTCTTGTAATTGCTATGATTGATTACTACAAATGATAAGGCTTAGTTTAAAAATGAATACTACATCATATAGATCATTTCCAAGCAGAATCAAATGAAAATAAAATCAAATATAGATCATAAAATCAAATGGTCATTTTGGCCAAACTTATCCACTAGACCACTTTGAGTGTTCCTAGTAAAAGATTTCCAACAGAAACAATTCCAATTCTTTTCACCCCTTCCTAGACCAACTCCAAGTGAATCCAATAAAACTTTACAAAGTGGCAGAAACTATTTTCAAATCTATTTAAGAGGCATTGCAAAATTGAATCAAGTTCATATTCCTAGATCATCACTTTTCAAAAACCATTCAAACCAATTCCCCTTGACAATTCCCAGCAACCATAGATACTAAGCAAGTAACAAAATCACTCACCAAAAATCATTCAAAAATTCAAAAGATGAATTCATGCGGCCGTTTGATCGAACACCTGGCCAGCGCAGTACATCTACCAACTATCTACTATTTGTGATCAATCATTTGATCATCTCTTGTACCTCATTTCCACTCCACTACTTGTCCATGATCATCCTTGGTACTTGGCCATGAAGTGGAGAGCCTCCTCTCCACCGTTGCACCAGTGACATGCCCATACCGAGCCGGCCATGCCAGTTGATAATGAGCCAGTTGTTGCACGCTGCGCCGTCCTCTACCACGATGTCCAGCAAGTATCCATGACCTCACCGCCACCCCCTGTCCATCCCTTGACGAACAGCGAGGCGAGAAGGAGCCAGACCAGCCGCGCCCATTTAAGCCTTTGCCATGCCGAGCACACGACAGAGCGCCACAGCTTCCTCACACGCACACGCCGCACCTCGCTCTCTCCGCTCATACCCGCGATCGCCGTAGCACCAGTGACCTCCCAAACATGACCGTTCGCTGCCGTGCGTCCCGTGACGAACACCCGCATACTGGAACAGAGCGCCGACGTCGTCCAACCAACAGAGACCGCCCCTTGCCGTGCTGTCAATCGTGTGATGATCGCCATAGTCCACCGCACCGACCCATGCCCTCCGCCATGCTCAATGAGAGCTGTAGCAACTTCGCCGAAGAAGCCAGACCATGCCACACTGCCTCCACCCCTGGGGAATAAATAGAGGCCACCCTAGCCCTCATTCTCCACACCATTCCACTCCCCACTCACCCGGGAACCTCACCGACTCTTCCCTGGAGCAAGGCGAGCACCACGACGCCCAAATTTGGACGGAGTCTGCCACTACTGTCGAGGAAGGAAGCCGTTGATTGCGGACACCCCAAGAGCTTTCATGACCGCCAATCGAACCACCGTCAATGACCACCCCATTCTCCCCCATCTCCAACCCTAGCTGGAGCCCTAGTAAGTCCCCAGCGACCCCCATCGCCATTTTAGGGTTCGAGTCTCACCGGAGCAGTTCGACGGAGACGACGAACCTCGGCCGTAGATCCTAGTCTGATCGTAGGGCTGAGATTGAAAGATACTGTTGCGGTTTAGATGAGTCACTCACACGTGGGACCGTTCTATCAGCAGCACGCGGTGCCAGCGCTGTGCAGTTGGGCCGGCCCATGTTGTTTCCCGTACAGAGCCCGTTGATTCAAATAAGATTTTTCTATTTTAGTTAAAACCATATTTTGCTAGTAGATTCAAAATTTAATTCAAAGAGATTCACTTAACCAAAATGCATGATTCCAATTTTGTTGAAAAGGTATTGAAATTTTTTAATAACTCCCGTTTGATTCAAACCATTTAGAATTGTAGATCACCTATACCAAAAATAACACGACAGAGACTTTTAACACTTCAAACATTTTTATAAAATAAACTATAAATGTTTTTGAGATGATTCCACCTCTAAAAAATCACATTTTCCATGGTCTACATGAATATGTAAAAATATTTTGTTTTACAAATACGAAACATCGCTTAGTATTAAAAGAGTGCTATATAGGCATTTTTAGTCACTCTAATATTATTAAATAGTAATATTAAATCTTGTAATATATGATCACCATTTTAAATCACATTCCCAAGTGTTAGAATAGATGGTGATGACATGTGTCGACATGATCCACTATTTTAATTGGAGAATATTAAATCTTAAGGATTTAAAATGAGTAGAAATTACTTTTCTAAAATAAGAAGAATAAGAAAATGTGAATTTTCCACATGATAATTGAGAAGATGCTAGATCATCTAGTATGAGCCCGTGTGTGCTAAATAGAAGTAGTGAAGTGTTGTTTGGTGATTGTGTACATTTATTGTATTAATAGACGCTAGTACCGACCCAGACTACAACGAGGAGGCGTACTTCTAGGAAGAATAAGAGAACTTCAATGACTACAACAACTAACTACTCAAGGCAAGCTATCAGTGCAAGATAGAACTATGCATGATATATGTGCAAGACCCCTATACCAGATGCACTAGGCATGCTTGATTATGCAACATTGAATATACTATTCCCAGTTTTACTCCAAGTTTTACTTTTCCCTTTACTACAGTTGACGAGGGTTGAACTCATCAATGCCCATTGTCATGGACTTGGGTTTTGGAGAAGGAGGGAGCGCTGGAAGCATCTATCGGCTAGAAAACAAGCACATAGGGGACTCAAAGATTTACCCAGGTTCAAGCCTCGTAGAGGTCCCTACTCCTGCTTGTCTGCTCGTGGAATTATCAAAGGAATCGCGGATTACAATGGTGCGCAGATACAATCTAGTGACGGTTGTGAAAATAGGGTTGCGTGTGTGTTCTCCTCGCCGCCCCCTCTTAGCCTTTATATAGATAGGCTAGGTCTCAGGTAGCAGGTCGAGTCGTTTTCAGGTTAGGGTTTTTCCCTTTAAGCTTTCTATCTTTAGCTTCTTCTTGTTCCGCGAGCAATCGAGAGTCCGTAGGTTACTTGAGTTCTCCATTTGGGCCTTGGCGACACTGTGGGCTTCCGCTGTATTCAAGATGTATATACCAAGCTCGAGTACCTTTGGGGTATACCCATGTCAGTAGCCCCCGAGTGTCCAGTGGAATCACAGATTCGACTGGGGACTTTGTGAAGCCTTTAGAGTGCATGAGTAAGTATATTTTTGACTGTTCTGTTTGTGTCATAGGGATTGTTGATGTGCGTGCCTGATTTAACCGATGTATCGATATCAGTTAACTACCTTAGGGTAAAAAAATGCAATCTACTTGAACTCGAGTCCCCGGACTCGAATTCGGAAAAGTGCTGGTGTAATTCGACTCAAGCCGTGGTCTTACAGGAGTCGAATTCCAGTATATGGGTGTGAGCACCCGACGCGTTCGTCAAGGCGTGTTCATCGTACCTGTAGGTACGGATATATTTCTAGTAGTGCGCAGCGAATGCGTTGCCAGGCCTTATTCAGGTCTTACCTTCATGCTGCAAGCGTGGCATCCGAATTCTATCATCTCGGAGATGATTCGGGTGACCCAGGAGACACAGTCTCTTTGTAGGGAAAAATCATGAGGTGTTGTCGCCATAAGCTTTGAGTGTGGATGTTATCGACACACAGTATGATGTACAAAAAATCATAGGGTGCGCGACTAGCGCTCCCTATGGGAGTAGCCCCCGAGTGCCTGGTTGAGTCGAAGACTCAGGCAGGGACTAAAGAACTTTTGCGACTCCTATCGTCTTTTGTTTGCTTTTTTCAGTCGAATTCGTTTCTGGCGCTCCCCATGGGAGTAACCCATGGCCATAATCGAATCGCGGATTCGAGTGATTGGGTATTCTTTGAATGTCCATGTTCCTGCAGAAGAGTAAAAGAAATAATCGTAGGGTGCACGACCAGCGCTCCCTATGGGAGTAGCCCCCGAGGCTTGGTGGAGTCGAAGACACGAGCAAGGACTAAAGTAGTCGAAGTCTTCTGCTGCTCAATTTTGGATGACATCAGTGCTGACGATGTAATGATCTCAGTCGCCCGCATGAGCTGGTTTGACGGGACGTGACGAACGGTGGGTCCCATTTTCTTACCCTGACTTGACTAGGCATGTGTAATCTTTATTTTAACTGCGCCTCCTCGATTTCCATGCGTAATGGGGGTAGTGGGGGACGGTTTTTGCTTCGGGTCCTCCACGTGTCGATCATGATGGTTGCCACGCGTCTGATAGGGTTTTTGCTGGCCGTTGGATTACATCTTCCAGGGGTTAAGTAGTAGTGCTGCAACAGTAATTTTTCCCATCTGCTCTCTTCTCTGCCTTTGCCTCCGTCGCCATTGCTGCTTCTCCTCTGCTTCCTAGAGCTCATCTTTCTCGCGACACTGGACCAGCTCCACGTATTCCCTAGTTACTTCCTCCTGTCGCATCGCCACCGCAGGATGGGGAAGAGGAAGGGAGGTGTTGCGTCTGAATCCATCGCCGCCACTGCTGCTGCCAAGAAGAAGGGCAGCTCCGCCGCTACGAGCACCAACGCCGCCGTTGCCGGGAAGAAGAAGGGCGCGGGCACTCGCGTCACCAATGGCACGTGGCGCGCGTCCACTATCAAGTCTTTTGAGCTCCATCTCCTGCACCAAGACGAAGTTCTATCTTCCCGAGCCGCTGACTCGCGTGTCCCTAGTGGTGAGGTACCCCTTGTCCTCCTGCCGGTTTTTAGGTGATGTTCCTAGCGTTCATCATCCACGGTCTCTCGCCGCCCCTGCATCCTTTCTTCAAGGGCCTTCTTTGTTTCTATGGGCTCCAACTGCATCAGCTGTCCCCCAACTCCATCCTCCATGTAGCTTGCTACATTACTCTTTGCGAGTGCTGGCTCGGAATCGAGCCGCACTTCGGTCTCTTTAAACCTCGCTTCAAACTGAAGAGCCAGTCGGCGTCTGACTCCGTAGTCTATGATGTAGGAGGCTGCGGTATCCATGTCGACTCTTCCGTCACGTATTTCGACATCAAACTTGCGGCATACGTCCAAGGGAGGAGGGACAAGTGGTTCTACATCCGCAACAAGAAGGCCGACGGAGACCACTTCGGACTCGCTCCCTTCGATCCCGCGACGCCGTGCAAGAGGAGGCGCTCCTGGAAGAACATAGTGATGCCCGCCGAGTCCGCGGAGACATATGTGCTGTACGAGCGCGTCTGCGACCTCGAGAGTTGCATGGGTAAAGAAGAGAGAGGCTGCGCCCTCATTCACACATGGCTGCACCGCCGCATCCAGCCCCTACAGGCCAGAGTCCACCCTACATTTTAGTGGGCTGGCACGAACGATGTCACTCGCGTATCTGTCGATGGCATTTCCGCGAGTGAGGTACATAAAAGGGTGAGATTAGTCACCAAGTACACCACCAAGGATGTGCTTCCCAATGATCCAGCCGTACCTCCATTTGATGCTGCTAATTCTCCTCCTGAGGTACGTTTGTGCTACGAAGTAGCTTTGTTTGTCGAATGCTTCTTTTCTGTTTTTCTTGACTTGTGCTAAATTGTTTTCTGTATGCAGGATTCGGAGGTGTCACCCTGTATGCTCCCTCTTCCTGAGGGGGTTATCCCTCGTGAAGCTTTGGAAGAGGACAAGTCGGAGTCGACCGTCCCATCTGATGTGGAGGAGGAAGCCCCCGAGTCGAGTAGTCCGGACACTCGCAAGCGTTCGCGCAATGAGGATTCGGATGCGTCATCTCCTTCGACTCCGGAAGGTGCAGCTACTGGTGCAGAGTCGCCGATACCTGCCATTCCCATGGGTGCTATGGCACCATCTTCCCGCAAGAAGATGCGGCTGCCACAGGAGTCGTTGTCGGAGTCGGGGGAGCAAACCTTTGATTTTGACAATTTTGATTGGTAAGTATACGAGTCTTCTTTTTGGTTCTTTGTTAGAGTTGCATTCTCTTGACGTTGGTTTTTTTCTGCAGTCAGCCGGCGTCGTCATCTTCTGGCGATGTCCAAATTTTGAAAGCATCTAGAGTCGCAAGCTCCAAGGACAAGAAAGTGGCTGAGCACACTCCTTCTCCTCTATTGGCGGCCCACTTCAGCCATAATTCATCAAGTTATCCGCATGATGTGGAGCACCAGATGGTTATCCGAACGACTGTGTGTCAATCAACTTCGGAGTCATTGGAGGATCATGTATGTGTAGCGTTGTTTCTTCGGATTTTTTGCAATCGAATGTATCATCTCCTATCATCTGCTGATCCTTTGCTGTTTCTTCTATTGCAGCTTATTTTGCAGGAAGCCGCTCGCTTGGCGGAGCAGGTGCTTGCGATGGGTCGCCAGCATGCAATGCTGGACAATCGCCATCGCGTAGTTGAAAGTAAGTGTTTTGCTTCTTCTTCTTCCTCCTTGTGATATATTTGACTGATAGTCTATCTTTGTTTGTTTCATAGCTGAGCATAATGCACTCCTTTGCGATGCCGCTTCCCTCAAAAAGGCGCTTGCTGCGGCGGTGAAGAGTCACGATGAGGCAGTCGCAGCACGTGACGAATCACGGAAACGCGAAGAGGATATGCGCGCTTCCATCGTAGCTAGGGAGAAGTTGTTCTAAGAACAACTTTTCTCGATTGCCAAGGCTCTCTCAGGTATTCCCTTGTCTGGATTTTCGCTGTTTCTCTTCTTTCGAATTTGTTGTTGTGCTGACTTTTGTGCCAATGCTTGATTCTTGGGTAGATGCCAGCGGTTTGAGCTTCGACGCCTAGGCACTTGGTCGTGATGATTCCCTGGCAGGTGCCATCTCGGCAGTCCAAGGTCGCAGTGCTGCTGTTCAAGGGACACTCACCAAGGCCAAGGGCGTGCTCAGTCGCCTCCGTGAGGAGCTGGCGCCCAAGGCTGAGCTAATCAAAAATATGGATGATCTGGTGGAGTCCCTTGCTGGAGGCATTCCTGCGGGTTTCAAGAACTCCCTCCGTTCGGCTGGCGCCTCGATGTCACTCGCGATGGTGCAAGCCCATGGAGTCGAGGTTGATCCTGCTGCAGTCTCCAAGGCAATGCCTGTCAACGCGGATGGCCAACAGGTAGTCTTTGCTCCTTTCGCAGCTTCTTGTGGCAAGTACGGGACGCAGTTGATCAATACAGTTGCAAAGTACTGTAAGGAACTGTAGCGAGCCAAGAAGGCGGCGAAGCCTGCGGTGTCAGGGGCCGGCGAGAAGTCCGTGGCGTCTGATACCGCCACAGACTCGAAGAGACCCCCAAAACCAAAGTCCAAGTCGAAGAAGCCAGTTGCTCCTCAGTAGTCATGTCTTGTAATAGTTAAATAGCCTGTATTTTGTCTGGAACATGCCTTTGGCGAGTGTATTTGTTGATACTTTATTATGCTTGAATGCACTCGAGTCTTTTGTCTATGCATCACCTTAGTCTTATTATTGTCTCTTGCTTGGCTTGTGATAGGGCACATTGAGTGGTTCTTCGAGTGAACCTCGGAATAGGCCATCCACTGATGATACTTTGGCGTAGTTGCGCTCGAGGGTGGATGAACTGTCTCTGCTCTCGTGACTCCGTGACCGCGTGAAGCAATTGGAGCGCGAACTTCCTGTGGTCCGTGGTAACGCGGATGTATGGAAGTCGAAGGCGGAGAAGGCCGTCGCCCGAGAGCAATATCTGCTAGGGGAGGTGACGCAGCTGGGCGACCAATTCAAGTGTTAGCTTTCTTCTTCCTTATCCTTTTCTTATAGTCGCTCGCGGTAGTTCGTTGTCTTCATACTTGTGCCTTTGCTTGGTATAGTTGTCAGTGCATGCCATCCACGGGATGAGAAGGACAGGATTGCCATCCGCATGAATGATCTGACCCAAGAGCAGCTTCAGGCGGGTGAATACTTCTGGGTGGATCATGATCGTGCAATCGCACTTGCGACCATGCAGGATCATGCTTCGCGAGTGCTTCACTTCCTGAAGAAATCGCAATCGTGCTTGAAGAATATTTATCAGACGATGTTCCCGCCGGATGTCGTTCCATTGAGCCTGCTAGCCCTTCATGCCAAATTCCAGGACTTGAGTGCAGTCCGCGAGTGTGTACGGCAACAGTTAGTGGCTGGTGCCAAGGCTGCTCTGTCGCTGGTGCGACTGCACAGGCCTGATGTGCATGTTGCAGCAATTGCGGCCGGACCGCCAGCGCCACTAGCAGGTTCGACTTAGAACATGGTTCCTCAGTACTAGGCGGTGGATCGCCCAGCAGAGGAAATCATCGACTTCTTCGATGAGCAGACAAACTTGCTTTTGTTGCAACAGTATTTTAGTTTGTATCCTGCACATAGTTGCACTATTGTTGTAAAAGTTCATGTACATATGCTATGTATAATTGATTAACATTGAGATGTATATAGAGCTTGTTTAGCATGTATATTTTGTGAGTGCGTTGCACTGTGCTATTCCTTTTCGTTAGCCTGATTTGTGTTTATCTCAGCACCTTGACAACCTGTCAGGTGTGTCGCAACTGGGTTGGTGGTTGTCAAGGGTTTCGATTAGTAAGTCAGCTACTCAGGATATCGCGTTAGTTCGTAGAACATATGTGTATAGGGTGGCGTAGCTCCCGAGTGGATAATTTGCAAAAATAAAAGGAACACAGAGTTTTTGGGCACTTAGCTTTATTTATTCACAGTATGGTACGGGGTACAATGTGTGGCTAAGTAGCCTTATTTGCAATGTAAAATAAAAGACGACTAAGGGTCGAAGCGTCGCAGTTGTGCGATGTTCCAGGGGTTGGAGTACGTGACTCCTGTCTTGGGATCCTTAAGGCGATAGGCGCCGCCTGGGATTACTTATGTAATCACGTATGATCCTTCCCAGGGGGACTCGAGCTTGAGATGCCCTTGCTGTTTCAGTCGCAGGACCAGGTCTCCTTGGACGAAGGACCTGGGGCGTAGCCTTCTGCTGTGGTAGTTGCGTAGGTTCTGCTGGTAGATCGTTGATCTTTCCGCGGCAATTTCCCGTGCCTCGTCAAGGAGATCGACAGAATCTTTGAGTGCAAGAGTTGATTCCTGCTTGTTGTAAGCAACCACTCGTGGTGCTTTGTATCGTACCTCTGCGGGTAACACCGCTTCAGCACCGTGCACCATGAAGAACATGGTGTACCCCGTGGCAATGTTTGGAGTTGTGCGCAGGCTCCAGAGTATCGATTGTAGCTCGTCTGGCCAGCAGCCTGTGGCTTGTTCGAGTGGCCTGAGGAGTCGCTTCTTGATGCCGCCCAGACGAACCCGTTGGCCTTTTCGACCTGATTGTTGGTCTGTGGATGTGCTATGGAGGTATAGCTTACGTTGATTCCCAGATTCTCGCAGAATTCCTGGACTCCTTGGATGTGAAGTTTGTCCCATTGTCTGTGATGATGCTGTGTGGTACTCCGAAGTGATAGACGATGGACTCGAAGAATTTGACTGCGCTGTATGCCGACTGGTTAGTCACTGGCATGACCTCTATCCACTTGGTGAATTTGTCAACTACGACCAGGAGGTAGACATAGCCTCCTCGTGACGACCTTGGGAGCTTTCCGACCATGTCGAGTCCTTATTGTGCGAAGGGCCAGGCTAATGGAATTGGCAGGAGCTCCGCGCCAGGTGCGTGTGGCTTGTCCACGAATCACTGGCAAGCGTTGCATTTTTTGGACGACATCCTTGGCGTCACGCATGGCCGTAGACTAGTAGAATCCAACTCGTAGAGCTTCGGCGACGAGGGCTCGACTGCCAGCATGGTGCCCACAGGTCCCCTCATGGATGTCGAGGAGGACAACTCTTCCATCAGCGTTTGAGATGCATCATTGGAGTACTCCTATGATGCTGCGATTGTATAATTCACCGTTGATAACGGCGAATGCCTTGGATCGCCGCGTAGTGTGTCGTGCGTCAGTCGGATCGTCCGACATCCTCTTGCTAAGAAGGTATGTGATGTATGGTTGAGTCCAAGATGGCTCGATTATCATGACACTCATCGGTCCTCTGAGTCCTGTGTCAAGCTCCAAATCGTCGAGTGCCATTGGCTCATTAGGCGGCGCAGCCCCCGAGTCCGTTGTTGCGCTTGTTTTCTTCTCTGTTGCCTTTGGCTTGATGGAGCATTCGCAGATGCGCTCGAGATATACCCCAGGTGATATGGGGGCGCAGGTAGAGCCAATGTTGGCGAGTGTGGCCACCTCTTCGTTGCTTTTGTGGCCTATGTGCCGCAACTCGTAGCCATCGAAGTCCCCTTCGAGTGTGTCGTAGAGGTCGCGATAGGCGATCATATTGTCATTAAGTGCGTCGCACTCGTGCATTGTCTGGTTGACGACCAGCTTGGAGTCACCGTATATGATGAGCCTCTTGGCGCTGCAAGCTTTTGCCATCCTCATCCCATGCAGTAGGGCTTCGTATTCAGCTTCATTGTTGGAGGCGGTAAACTGCATTCGCTGAATATATTTCAGCTTGTCTCCCTGGGGCGATGTCAGTATGACACCTGCGCCAGCTCTGTCCTATCGCTTGGATCTGTCGAAGTGCATTGTCCAGAGGTAGGACATATCTGGTTTTTCAGGGAGCTAGTTCTCCATCCAGTGCATCAGGAAGTTAGGGAGAACTTGTGACTTGATTGCGTCGCGTTTTTCATATGTAATGTCTCGTGGAGACAGTTCGATTCCCCAAAGCGCGACTCGTCCGGTGTCGTCGGGGTTGTTGAGGATATGCCCTAGCGGGGCGTCGTTGACTACCACGATTGGGTGTTCCTGGAAGTAGTGGCGTAGTCGTCGGGCTGTCATGAAGACGCCATATGCCAGTTTCTGGTAGTGCGGGTACCGCTGCTTTGTTGGCGTGAGTACCTCACTGAGGTAATAGACTAGGCGTTGTACCCCGCGACCTTGTTTCCTCGGCTCGTTCTACCATGAGCACCGTGCTGACCACCTGATTGGTGGCGGAGATGTATAGCAACAGTGGTTCCCTTTCACGTGGAGTCACCAGTACTGGCGAGGTGGACAGTAGGCGCTTGAGGTCTTCGAATGCTTCTTGTGCCTTGTTGGTCCACTCGAACTTGTCAGCTTTGTGGAGGAGTTGGTAGAAGGGCAGTGCCTTTTCGCCCATTCGACTGATGAATCGACTGAGCGCCACGATTCGCCCAGCCAGCTGCTGGACACCTCTTATGTTCTTCGGCTTCTCCATGGCCAGTATGGCTTTTATTTTCTTCGGGTTCGCCTCGATCCCTCTCGCGGAGATGAGATACCTGAGTAGTTGCCCAAATGGTACGCCGAAAGCACACTTGTCCGGATTGAGCTTGATCCGGTAGCGGTCGAGGTTGGCGAAGGTTTCGTGTAAATCGTCGATTAGTAAAGTTTCCTCTTTGGTCTTGATCACGATATCGTCAAGATAGACTTGGATGTTGTGACCAAGTTGGTTCTTGAGACAAGCCTGCATGCACCGCTGGTAGGTGGCTCCCGCGTTTTTTAGCCTGAAGGGCATTGTGTTATAACAGAACACACCAAAGGGCGTCGTAAACGCTGTTTTCTGTTGATCCTCCTCCTTCATTCGAATCTGGTTGTAGCCTGAGTAGGCGTCGAGGAAGTAGAGGCGCTCACATCCCGCGGTGGAGTCGATGATCTGGTCGATTCGTGGCAGCGGGATGTGGTCCTTTGGCAGTGCTTATTCAGAGAGGTGAAATCCACGCACATCCGTAGGATATCCGTGTCCTTTTTTGGTACTAGCACCATGTTGGCGAGCCAAGTGCTTTCCATGATCTTGCGTATGAATTTTGCATCGAGGAGTCTGTTGATCTCCATTCCGACTGCTTGTGCTCTTGGTTCAGACAGTCGCCGAATTGTTTGTTTGACATGCCTTGCGTCTGGGTTGACATTGAGTGCGTTCTCGGCGAATTCCCTGGGAACTCCTGGCATGTCCGCTGGACACCAGGCGAAGATTTCCCAGTGCTCACGGAGGAATTTGACAAGCGCGAGTTCCTATGCGAGACTCAAATCGTTGGCGATGAGGGCCGTCTTGGCGGGATCTGATGGGTGGACCTGAACTTTCTTCGTGTGCACCGATGAGTCGAAGGATAGGTCGGGTGAACTTGGCCGGCTCAGGGGAGGCAGACTATTGTCTGTCGACTCCTTCAATCTTGCGAGTTCCTCCTGCATGCCGAAGGACTAGGAAATTCTGTTGAACTCCCAGTCGCAACTGTCAGACCTCTCGAAGCTCCCGTTGATTGTGATCACGCCGTTAGGGCCTGGCATCTTCATCAGCAGATAGGCGTAGTGCGACACTGCCATGAACCTAGCGAACATGACACGTCCGAGGATGCAGTGGTACTGTGAGGGCTAGTCAATGACTTCAAAGTCGATGCGTTCACATCGAAAGTTTTTCGGCGTGCCGAAGATGACGTCGAGGTTGATTTTGCCAAGGGATATACGCCCTTGCCTGGGAGGATGCCGTGGAATGTTGTGTCCGAGACCTCTACACAGGTCAGAGGGATCCTCATTGCTTGCAAGATACTCGCAAACATAAGGTTGATGCCGCTTCCGCCGTCCATGAAGACGCGACTCATGTCGAAACCTCCAATTTGTGCCTCGAGGACGAGCGGCAGTGGCCTGGACGAGGTACCTGGCATGGATGGTCGCGCTTGTCAAAGTTGATGCAGGAGTCGCTTCCACTGAGGTACTCAGTGGTGGATGGTGGTGAGTTTGTCGAGATTCACTTGGCGAGTGATGGCTTTTTGCACCCGATTAGAGGGGCGGCCCTTTTGGATCATGATGGTACCCATGGCCCGTGGGTATGGCTCGCCTCCGTGGTGCTGGTCCGGCACAGCTGCATTTGGCGGTGGTCCAGGTGGTGGTGGCGGAGCTCCATGTGCCACAGCACCTGGGGCGGCTCCGTAGCGAATCATGACAGCGTCACGATTCATCCGAGCCAGACCCTCATGAAGCTTGAGGAACTTGCGACAGTCCTTGAGGAGGTGGCTGGACTTCTTTTTGCCATCATGCTTGTCGATATAGAAGTGCACAGTGCATGGCCCGGACAGCTTGTCTTCGATGGATGTTGTGGGTGCCTCATCACGAGTGCGGCGCTGCCATACTTGCGTGGTTTTCCCGGAGTCACGATGTCCACCGCTGCGGTAGCCGCTGTTGTGGTTGTCATCGCGTCTGTCGGCGTAGCCAGCTGCGACCATGTTGACGTCATCGCGGTCATCGTAGATGCGCATTTGACGTTTGCTTCAGCGATCACGTCTGCGTTCGAGTTCCGCTTCGTCGTCAGAGTGAACGCGATTCTTCATTGAATCTTCTCCATCTGCCCACCGATTCGCGATTTCCATTAGGTGGTCGATGGTTTTGGGTTTCGAGCGGCCCAACTCCTCCCTAAGCTCTATGCAGCGAACGCCGCCATTGAATGTGTCGATTGCGCGATCCTCCGAGATATTTTCTATGGAGTTCTTGATGATAGACCACCTCTGGATGTACGAGCGTAGCAACTCGCCCGACCTTTGCTGGCAACAGCTCAGCTCTTCGATTGACGTGGGCCTTTTGTAGGTGCCCTTGAAGTTGCGCACAAAGCTGTAGACCAGCTCTTCCCAGCTGCGAATGGATCCGCGTGGGAGGTTCTTGAGCCATGCCTGGGCGGCGCCCTGTACCTATAGCTGCAGGCATTGCATGGCTGTGCTTCGACTCCCGCCATGGAGTCTGACGGAGGATATATGATCCACCAACCAGATTTTCGGGTCCTGCAGGCCGTCAAATTTTGGGTTCTCTGATGGAAGCTTGAATCCCTTGGGCATTCGCTTTTGCCTGATGGCCCTACTAAAGCATCTGGCGCCACAGAGATCCATGTCTTCATCTTCTGAGTCAGTCGATCGGGCACGTCACGCCCTTGACTTGTCGATCTTGCGCTGCGTGATGTCATCACACGCGTCGTAGTCGTGATCGTGTCGCCGTGAGCGGCGGCGCCGAGACACATCATGACTGTCGTCGCTGGATGAGGGCAAGGAGTAGCATTTCGCCAGGGCCTTGCCTTTCTTTGGCTCCGACCCTAGCTCTTTGTTGAGAGCAGCCTCGACTAATCCCAAACCTGCGATCGTAGATCGGTGCATGGCAGCTCGGGGATCTCTAGCTGGCGGCTGATTGTTGGGGAGGTACATGGTGGCTGCCGTTACCGCAACTTGCGGCGTTTTTGGAAGCACGTTACCACGCGTATCCACCGTCATGGAGCCGAAGTTGAGGACTTTTGTAGCTTCCACACACTCTTGTTCAGTGAGGTGGGCGAGTCGAGATCGCCGTTTGTTAGCGATGTACTCGTTGCACTTGGAAGAGGATCCTCCGTGGGAGGAGAGCCTAGCTCGCTGGAGGCTTGACTCGTCTGCCGCCTTTTTACATGCCTCGAGCTACACGATTGTTTGTAGTTGGCACTTGTATTCCTCCTTTAGGAGCCAATGGTAGCCCATCAATAGTTCTTGCGGGGAGCCAAGGGTATCCTCGTAGGGCTTCTCGGCAACAGGCCCACTCGAGGTCATTGAGCCTGATCACGACGCGTTCGCCGGTTTGCTCGTTCACCATGGTGGGGGGTTTGACTGCCCCTCTATTGTTGACGGGGGCACCGTTAGTGGGACCGCCGTTGGGTGGTCCGCCATTAGGTATGCCTCCATTTGGCGGGTCGGTTCCATTGCCACCGTTGCCCATGTTGTCACGATTGGCCGAGGAGTCGCCCGAGTTGATGACGGCGCACATGAAGTGGTTGGGGAAGCTGCTGCTCCTGCAGCTTTCAGATCCGGAGCCGTAGGCTCCATCTTCAGTTGCTAGATCACCTAGATCAGATTCGTGACTGTTGTCGCTGGATGTATTCTCGACTGTTGTCGAGGCATTGAGCTCACTGAGGGTGCCGATCGGCGGAGGGAACCATGATGCTGGAGCGATCGATGGTGTTGTCGGCTGGTCAGGCATGCGAAGCGTGCCCATCTGACCAATTTGGAAGGGGAAGCTCCCGATCGCTAGACTAATTCCATCGCCCACGGACTCGAAAGCTGGGTGAGTGGCCGGCGTATGGATGGTGAAGTCGAACGCGCCGAAGAGCTGGCGAATCTCCGCTGTTGCGGAGTTGGAGATCACAATCGATGGGGCAAAAAAAGCCGCAACATCAACACTCCCAATTCCCACAGACGGCGCCAATTGACGAGGGTTTAACTCATCAATGCCCATTGTCATGGACTTGGGTTTTGGAGAAGGACGGAGCGCTGGAAGCATCTATCGGCTAGCAAACAAGACAGGGGACTCGAAGATTTACCCAGGTTCAGGCCTCGTAGAGGTCCCTACTCCTGCTTGTCTGCTCGAGGAATTATCAAAGGAATCGAGGATTACAACGGTGCGTAGATGCAATCTGGCAAGGGTTGTGAAACTAGGGTTGCGTGTGTGTTCTCCTCGCCGCCCCTCCTAGCCTTTATATAGATAGGATAGGTCTCAGGTAGCAGGTCGAGTCGGTTACAGGTTAGGGTTTTTGCCTTTAAGCTTTCTATCTTTAGCTTCTTCTTGTTCTGCAAGCAATCGAGAGTTCGTAGGTTACTCGAGTTCTCCGTTTGGGCCTTGGCGACACCGTGGGCTTCCGCTGTATTCAGGCCCTATATACCAAGCTCGAGTACCTGTAGGGTATACCCATGTCAATAGTTTTCTTACTTAGATAATGAAATGTGATTAGTGGAAAAATAGGATGGATACCATCAAGATCCTAGAACTAGCCTTTGATACATATACTTGATTAGTATCCCCAATAGAGATACCCTCAATACTAGTGTCTAGTGCTAAGCATAAAACTAGATCACTTTAGATGGGAATACTTGGTGAAAATGATTATGAAAACCTTGGAATGAATATGCATTATATTGAAATGTTTTGACATGTCTTGTGAAACACAATGGTTTGATGATGAAACTGGTAAGGCATGAGCCTTGACTTTAATAAAAACTGATGATTGGGTTTGGATGCGATACCATTCCAATTTTACCGTACAACCACAATACCTGAGTTGGGTAGGGCTTGACTGGAAGTTTATATGTCTTAGTATAGGTTCCCTTGCGGAAGAGGTTGAGCTGAGGCTACATCGTGACGAATGTCCACCTATGTAGTGCCCAGGATGGCAGATGTCCATCGCTGGGAGGCCAAACTCATAGGGGAGGTGCCTATACTAGGGTGTGTAATTGAAAGGTTAAGATTGATTATTCGCATACTAAGTATGATGATTCAGGGTTATTTCTGACGGATGTATCGAATTTTGTGGTGAAAGTGTACCACCTCTGCAGAGTGTCAAACTATTCAAATAGCCGCGTCCGCGGTTATGGACAGTTGGAGTGGCCATACTGTTCCATTGTCAGATGTTTTCAGAATGATTTGTGACTTGAAGGATGAGCTTGACTTGACCACAACAGAGTTGTGGACATGATATCTAAGTTCACATTTAAGTGACGTAGAGAACTAAATTAGATCTTTACTCTTAAATCTTTATGAAATAAACTTGGATTTTTGCAAACAAACCTATAGCTTATGATTCCTACTAGCTTTACTTTTACTTATACTAGTGATAGTTTGCAAGTACTTAAGGAGTACTCATGGCTTTGTCCCTAGCTATTCCAATGGCTAGACTATGAGGAGGATTACCAGGAAGATGGATGGTAGGAGGTCTATGACAACTAGGTTCATCTGCCATCGTCAGCATTGCTTGTGACCCTAAAGATGGATCCTACTACGTTTACTTTCCACTTCTTTGATTGTATTAAGAATGGATCATGAGATCCTTTATTTGTAACACCTTATTATGGTTTGTAATGGATGATGTACTATGGTACCACTTCTGTTATGTCTCAGAAAAATGGTAATCCTGGGATTGCGATGTACAGCATAACAGGCATCTGGACATAAAACTCCCGGTGTTGACAAGTTGGTATCAGAGCCATCCTGACCATAGGAGACCCTAGTTAGAATGGATGCCTGGAAAACCTAGTTTCAACAGAAAGAAAGTGAGTATTTACAAAAACCTATTCTCATTCTTATCCTTGAGATTCTTTCAAAAAGAGATCACTTCTTACTCAAAACTCTTACAAGTCTACCTAAAACTTGACACACTTGATCACCTCACTAACTTACTCATCCTGAAATCTTATTGATGGAGGTCAAATACACCAAGTTTTACCAATTGTGCAATGAAGGACAACTTATCTTTGAGAGGGATATAGATTCACTCTCAGAGTATCTTGGACGCCCGCACCCGGAGTTCTTCGGACCACAGCTCAAGGACCACACTTGAGGGGAGATACAGTGGCTGATTGTTGCCGGCCTGAAAGGCAAAATGGAGCCACCTCTTCCCGACAAGATTCAGTTCAGTGTTCGGGAGAACAACTAGCTAGACAGATTAGACAGGGCTATGTAAGAAGCTCTTGCTTGCTTGTGTGCTCAGAACCTCAACCAGATCATCGAAACCCGTTTTGTTCACTATGCAAGACGTGACTCTATGGGACGACCTCTATCCATGCTAACCCATCCAGAGTTGAAGCACTATGTGGATCACATGGACTTCATGCTACATGAGACACAGAAGGAATTGGACAATGCCCGTGATCACGCCAACCAGAGCAATGCCGCAGCTGTTGAAAGGAAGGAAACCATCACCACCCTCGCCAAGGAATGCAAGTCACTTCGCAGCCAGCATGACAAAAAGGATTGCGTCATCGCCCGTCTTCGTCAGAAGATACCCACCTTGGAGGAGACCATCCACGACCAGGAAATCCAGCTGGAGGAACAACAGGAGGAGGAGGGTGAAGACATCTGTGGGGATATTCACTCTAACCTTAGTGATGACAATGACTACCTAGAGGATGAAGCCATGGAGGACAACACTGATGAGGATGATGCTGCCTTCATTGATGATGATTAGTCGCACCTGAGCACAATCGTAGGTATGAGTTGTACCCGGTCCCACTGTATCGTAGCTTTACAGAATGGTTCTTAAAACCATATGTTTCCTTGTTGTGGTGTGTGTTTGTATCTATGCTTGGAATGAATGAATGAAAAGAAAGTTGCTAGTTTTCAAAAACCTAAGTTATACTCAAAGCTTAAAGTTTTGGAACAAACCCATGAACCCTAGAAATTTCCCTCTTGTCTCACTATCTATCTCAACCTTCAGATGATTCGTGGAAATCCTAGAGGAAGCAGTTCATCTCAGGACCCAATGCTTTAGATTCTACAAATGTTAGTTTCTGAACATGAAGCTGGTAGAGCTGAACGTCAAGCCAATGTAGCCACTCTTCAACAGATAGCCCAGATGGCTCACAATAATCAAGGCCATGGAAACCAAGATCACCATGGATCCAAACTTAAGAACTTCCATAATACCAACCCACCCATGTTTAGCAAGTTTGAGGTGCCCTTAGATGGCGATGATTGGCTGCAAACCATGGAAAACAATCTAGAAGTTGCAGGAGTTGATGCTAATGAGAAGGTGTTGTTTGCCACCCACTATATGTCCGTCTATGCCAGATCATGGTGGAATTGTACCCGTACGATGAATGGAGGGCAGATGATAACTTGGGAGGAGTCAAACTCAAGTTCAGCAGGACCCATGTGCCCTCGGGTCTAATCAAGAGGATGAGAGATGAATTCAGAGACTTGAAGCAAGGAAGGATGACTGTGGTTGAGTACCGTGACAAATTTCTGTCACTATCTAGGTATGCACCTGATGAGATTGACAATGAAGCCAAGAAGAAGGAAAGATTCCTGAATGGTCTGAATGATGAGATGTAGACAGTGCTAGTCAACATTCCCTTTGATGACCTTGAAGCCTTAGTGGATTCTGCAATCCAGATGGAAGGCAAGATCAACCAGGCCAGTGAGAACCGCAAGCATCGAATGATGCATTAACCAGGACCCCACCATACCCCGAAGTATCGCACAGCCCATCTGCATGATATGCACCCAGAAACAACAGACCCCCAATGAATTGTCCGAACTATCCCAACCAGGGAGGAGGAAACCTGTAACATCCCAAAACTCTAATCCAAGGTTATTAAGATCCAAATCATCAAATTTAGAGTTAACAAAAACTTTTCCATTGAAAAATATTAAAGCATTCATATGTGTGTGCATTTAAATAGGAGTTGTTTTGAATTACCTTGATTAAGTGATCCATTGATTGTAAAATGATTCTTAGGTGGAATAAACATCATCGAGATCATTCCCAAACAAATCCCAAAGAAAAACAAATCAAAATGAATAAAAGAAGCAAATGGTCATTTGTGCCATTTTAACTACCATGCCTACTTTGGCTATTCCTAGAACTCAATTCTTAACAGAAACAAATGTGGATCTTTGCACCCCTTGCTAGTACATATAGTGATGTACCAAGGCCCATTTTGTGATTTCCCAAAAACTTTCAAGCTCTAATTTTAAATGGCATTTGAAAATTGAATCTAGTGTAGGTATCAAGATCACACTATTTCAAAAACCACTCAAATGAACTCCATTTTCAAATCCCAAGCAACCAGAGATGCTCAAGCATGTGATCAACAACTCCACCAAAATTCAGCCCAAAATTCAAAAATTTAGTTCATGTGGCCATTGTGTCGAACACCTTGCAGACATAATCAAATTAGCCTATTACTGTTTTTGATCAAATCTTGTCGAGCAATTTGAATTACATTGATCACTCTTGTCTCCCTGAGCCCAACCAGACCAAAACCCACCCTAGTTCTAGCCCCTGGCGCCAGTCCCATGCCGCCCCAATGCCATGCTCGTGGCCAACATTGCCAACACAGCAGCAGACCGCCAGCCCCTCTCTGTCGCTCCAGGAAGCTAGGTGCCACCCTACCGCCGCCCACGGTCCACCCCACGGCCACTGCCAGCCACTGGACCACTCCCCAGCCTCGCCGCCCATTCTCTCTGCGCAGCCAGAGCGCCCTCATCGCCAGCACGCCACAGACCGCCCCTCGACCCAATACCATGCACGCCGCTCCGCCTCGACCCCAGCACCCTGCCAGACACGGGCGTGCGCAGCCGCGCGACCCACAGTCGCCGTGCGCCGTGTCGAGCACCACCTCTGTCGCGTAGAGCGCCAGCCTCGCCCGACCAAACGCCACCGCCCCTAGCATTGCCTTTACCATGTAGATGACCGCCAGGAGGCAGGCCACCGTCCGCCTACCCACCCATGCCTCTAGCCGCCTGTATCAACGTCACCGACGAGCTCACCATCGTGCCGTTCGGTCCCCTCATCGACCTATAAAAGGAGGCCACCCCAGCACAAACTCCTCACACCACCTCACTCCCCTCTCTTCACTGATCCTTCCACCCCATCCCTGGAGCAAGGCGGGGTGCCGTTTGCCGGAATTTAGCCGGAGCTTGCTGCAGCAAAGGAGGAGAGGCGCCGTTGATTGCGACCACCCTAGGAGCCGCCGTGACCACACCTGAGTCTGCCATCGACAACATGTTCGATCGCCCCCATCGCCACGCTAGCTGGAGCCCTGCTATGCCCCCATTGCACCCCCACCGAGCCGCTAGGGTTAGCTGTCGCCGGCGACTTGTTCTCCGGGGATGACGATCCTCAGTCGTAGATCTTCTTTTTAATCGCACTATCCACATTGCCCCGTACCGCTTCGCGTTTGATGTGCCGCTGACCTACGGGACCCCCCTGTCAGTTGTCATCTGCACTGCGGAGCGCCACGGGTCGACCCGTTAGTTTTCCCTGCGCGACCCAATTAGTTCAAATATGGATTTTTCTATTTTAGTTTGAACTCACTTCTGTCCCTTAGTTCAAAAATAAATTCCAGAAGATCTACTAAACCAAATTTTAGTTTGAACTCACTTCTGTCCCTTAGTTCAAAAATAAATTCCAGAAGATCTACTAAAATAAATTCCAGAAGATCTACTTCTGTCCCTTAGTACTCTCCGCCGCTCCAGGAAGCTAGGCGCCACCCTACCGCCATCCACGGTCCACCCCACGGCCACTGCCGGCCACTGGACCACTCCCCAGCCTCGATCCCCATTCTCTTTGCGCGCAGCCAGAGCGCCCTCACCGCCAGCACGCCACACACCGCCCCTCGACCCAATACCATGCACGCCGCTCCGCCTCGACCCGAGCACCCTGCCAGACACGGCCGTGCACAGCCGCACGACCCACAGTCGCCGTGCGCTGCGTCTAGCATCGCCTCTATCGCGTAGAGTGCCAGCCTCACCCGACCAAACGCCACCGCCCCTAGCATTGCCTTTAGCACGTAGATGACCGCCAGGAGGCAGGCCACTATTCGCCTAACCAAGCCATGCCTCTAGACGCCTGTATCAACGTCACCGACAAGCTCACCGTCGTGCCGTTCGGTCCCCTCGTCGACCTATAAAAGGAGGCCACCCTAGCACAAACTCCTCACACCACCTCACTACCCTCTCTTCACTGATCCTTGCACCCCATCCCCGGAGCAAGGCGGGTTGCCGTTCGCCGGAATTTAGCCGGAGCTTGCCGCAGGAGAGGAGGAGAGGCGCCGTTGATTGCGACCACCCCAGGAGCCGCCGCGACCATGTCTGAGTCCGCCGTCGACAGCATATTCGATCGCCCCCATCGCCACGCTAGATGGAGCCCTGGTATGCCCCCATTGCACCCCCACCGAGCCGCTAGGGTTAGCTCTCGTTGGCGACCTGTTCGCCGGGGACGACGATCCTCAGCCATAGATCTTCTTTTTAATCACACGATCCATGTTACCCCGTACCGCTTCACGTTTGATGTGCCGCTGATCTGCGGGACCCCCCTGTCAGTTGTCATCCGTGTCGTGGAGCGCCACTGGGCCAGCCCATTAGTTTTCCCGCGCGACCCAGTTAGTTCAAATATGGATTTTTCTTTTTTAGTTTGAACTCACTTCTGTCCCTTAGTTCAAAAATCAATTCCAGAAGATCTACTAAACCAAATTGAGTGATTCAATTTTTTTTAGAAAGCTACTGAAAAGACCTATCCAAGCCCGTTGGATTTAATTCATTTAAAGGTCTCTCCTAGTAAAAATAACAAGACAGGAGCTTTTGCACATTCAAACATTTTTATAAATTAAACTATGATAGCTTTTGAGTTGCTTCCAACTCTCAAAAATCACAATTAACCATACCTATCTGAATATGTAATAATATTAAGGTTTACATGCAGTCACTTTGGACTAGTACCAAAATAATGCTATATAGGAATTTCTAGTCACTTTAAATCATTAAATATTAAACTTAACCTTATTCTAATGTGATCCAACCCTTAAATCATATTCCCATATGTTAGAATATGTGGTGATGACATGTGTCCATATGATCCCATGTTTTAATTGGAGAATATTAAATCTTAGTTATTTTTAATGAGTAGAAATTACTTTTCTTAAATAAAAAGAATGAAGCTAGTTAATAAAACCTTGTGATGCTTGTGATGATAATAGATCATCAAATGTGTGCCTTAGAGTGCTAAGTAGACTAGTTAAGTATTGTTTGGTGATTGTGTACTCCATATGTATTTATAGACGATAGTACCGACCAAGCTTTCGAGGAGGAGTTCTATCAAGAGGAGGAAGAGGAAAACTTCAACCACTGCACCAACAAAGGCAAGATATTGTTAGAAAGCTAGAATTAAGCTAGATAACCTAAGCAAGATGCACTAGGCATGCTTTGGTTATACCACCATGACTAGTACCAACTCCAAGTTTATTTTCAAGCTTTTACTTTCTTTACTTTACCAAAGTACTTTACTTGTTTTGAAGGTATCATAAAAAGTATAAAACTTGACCTATCTTGATATCTTTAGATGTCATTCTATGGCATGAGATTCATCTTAGCATCCCACCTTAGTGAACACTCTTAACTTAGTAGCTTAGAGCTAGATCAAAACTTGAGTCACTTTAGATGGGAACACTTGGTGGAAAATGAATTGTGAAAACCTTGGAATGATGAGTCATTCTATTGAGATGTTTTTACATGTGTTGAGAAACACAAATGTTTTATGATGATGATAATGTTGAGGCATGAGCCTTAACCCTTTTACAAAACTGATGGTTGGATTCAAAAGCGATACCATTCCAATTTTACCGTACAACCACATTACCTGAATTGGGTAAGGCTTAGCCAGAAATTTATATGCATTAGTATTAGCTCCCTCACGGGAGAGGTTTGAGCTGAGGCGACCTCTCAATGTTGTCCACATTTCTTGTGCCCAAGATGACAAATGGTCATGGTTGGGAGGCCATGCTCATAGGACAGGTGCTTATACTAGGGTGTGTAAAGGAAAAGTTATGTTTGATTATCTGCATACTAAGTATGATGATTCAGGGTTATCCCAGACAGATGTATAGAATCTTGTGGTGAAAGTTTACCACCTCTGTAGAGTTTCCAACTATTCGAATAGCCGCGTCCTCGGTTATGGACAGTTGGACTGGCCATACTGTTTCGTTGTCAGATGTTTTCAAAATGACTTATGAAAGGAATGATGAATCTTGACTTGACCACAACAGAGTTGTGACTATGACACTAGCTTCCCAACTTAAGTGATTATAGAAATTTCTTTTATCTTTCTTTGTTTCTGAACTCAGGTTAGGTTCCAAACTTAACTTATTAGTTAAACTTCGCTTTAGTAATTCCCACTAGAACTATCTTACTTGTTAGTAGTAGTTTGCAAGTACTTAAAGAGTACTCATGGATTTTGTCCCTGGCTATTCTCATGGCCAGACTATGAAGGAGAATACCAAGATGACGGCCAGCTGGACGACTATGATAACTAGGACTATCTGCCTTCGTCAGCATTGCCTGCGCCCCTAAAGATGGACCCCACTGCTACGCTTATTATTTATTCCGCTGCTTGTTGTATTAAGACTGGATCATGAGATATGTATTTGTGTAAGACCTTATTTATGGTTTGTAATGGATGATGTACTGTGATATCCAATCTGTTATGTCTCGCAAAAATGGTAATCATGGGATTGCGATGTACGACATAACAGACATCTGGGATTAAAAATCCGGGTGTTGACAAGTTGGTATCAGAGCCATCCTGACCATAGGAGACCCTAGTTAGAATGGACGTCCGAACAAAAATTTAATTTCAAAACCAAATTGAGTATTTATGAAAAACTATTTCCTCTCTTACCCTTGGGAATTCATTCTTTCTCAAAAATTAATGTTCCTCAAATTCTTACACTACTACATAAAATTTGACACACTTGATCACTTCACTAACTTCCTCATCCTTAATTCTTGTAGATGGAGAATCAGTTAAGCAAGTTCTACCAGTTGGGCAAAGGAGGCCAGTTGATCTTCGAGAGGGACCTAGATTCACTGTCGGAGTTATTGGGACGCCCACATCCGGAGTTTCTTGGAGCTCAACTTCCTGGACCCCCAGGACGAGATTTACAGTGGCTAGTCACCGCTGATCTTCGAGGAAGCATAGAAGCACCAACGTCCGGGAGAATCGAGTTCTCCGTAAGGGAGAACAATTGGCTAGATGGATTAGCCAGGGCAATGCATGAAGCTCTCGCACGTCTATGTGCCCTAAATGTCAACCAAATCCAAGGAACCCGCTTTGCGCACTATGCAAGGTGTGACTTCATGGGAATGCCGATGGAGATGCCAAGTCACCCGGAGTTGAAGCGTCAAGTGGAGAACCTTGACTTCCTACTGTACGATCGCCAGAAGGAATTGGACAATGCTAGGGAGTTTGCCAACCACAATCGTGCCATTGCCGACCAGAAGGCCCAGACTTTCTCACTGCTTGTCAAGGACCGTTAGTCTCTTCGCCTCCGGCGTGAAAAGAAGGATTGCACCATCACCCGTCTTTGCAAGAAGGTGGCCGACCTCGAGAAGACCGTCAAGGAGCAAGAAGCCCAGCTTGCAGCAAAGGAGGAAGAACAGGAGGGTGAAGACATCCAGGGAGACATGGATTCTTACCTTAGCAATGATGATGACTTTCTGGAGGAGGATGCCGTGGACTTCTACACTGACGATGAGGACTCCGACTTCATCGATGATGAGTAGATGCACTAGAGCACTGTCGTAGCATGAGATGTATCGGTCCCACTATAACGTAGCTGCAAAATGGTTCTTCAAACCATATGTTTTCCTTGTTGTGGTGTGTGTGTGTTTGTATCGTGTGCTTGTTTGATTGAATGAAAAGAAGTTAGTTGGAAAAACCCGAGTCAAACTCAAAGTTTTAGCTTTGAAAACAAAACCATGAACCTTAGAACTTACCCTCTTACCCCTGTATCTACCTCAATCTTCAGATGACTCGTGGAAACCAAGGAGGGAGCAGCTCGTCACAAGACCCAATGCTGCAGATCCTGCACAATCTCATCGCATACAGAGAAGCAAGAAGGGCAGAACGCCAAGCTAATCTACCAACACTGCAACAGATCGCCCAGATGGCTCTCAGCAACCAAGGGCATGGAAATTAGGATCATCAAGGATCCAAGCGGAAGAACTTCAAGAATACTAATCCCCCAATCTTTAGCACTTCAGAGAACCCATTAGATGCTGATGACTGGTTGCAGATGATGGAGAACAAATTGGAGGTATCCAGAGTTGATGACAACAAGAAAGTTCTCTTTGCCACCCACTACTTGGCAGGAGACGCAAGAGCCTGGTGGAACAGCATCCGCCTGATGAACCATGGTCAAGTGATGACATGGCAAGCCTTCAAAATCAAGTTCAGCCGCACCCACGTGCCGCAGGGCTTAGTCACCCGAATGAGGGATGAATTCCGAGAGTTGAAGCAAGGAAGAATGACTATGGTAGAGTACCGTGACAAATTCCTGTCGCTTGCAAGGTATGCACCTGATGAGATCAACACGGAGGCAAAGAAGAAGGATAGATTCCTGAACAGACTGCATGATGAGATGCAGACTGTCCTCATCAACATCCGTTTCGACGATCTCGAAGAGCTAGTCGACTCTGCCATTGAGATGGAAGGGAAGATTAATCAGGCAAACGACAACCGTAAACGTCGTATGATGTAGCAATCTGGATCCAACAGTCACCAGAAGTACCGTCCCAACCCCTCACCAGGATATACACCGAGAAACAACTGACCCCCAATGTCTTGCCCAAGCTACCCCAACTGTAGCGTTCGCAATGTGAAGTCCGGGGGAAACAACAACAACTCCGATAACACCAACAATTTCAACCATGCCCCTCCCAAGAGCAACAACAACAACAACACTGCACCCAGAACTGGCAGCAATGCTGTGCTTGTCACAGCAAAAGACAAGTCCCAGATAACTTGTTTCGAGTGTGGAGTGAAGGGTCACTATTCCAATGAGTGTCCCAAGAAGACTGCCACCACTGCCAATGTGAATGCCCCAGCTCAATAGCAACGTCGTGTTCAACCAGGGAGAAGATTTGCCCCAGGGAACCCTCTCAACCGCAACTGCCATCTCTTCCACAGGAACGCAGAGGAAGCCGAAGAAGCACCAGACGTAGTGCTGGGTATGTTTTCTGTCAAATCAGATTTAGCAAGAGTGTTGTTTGATTTGGGGGCATCTCATTCATTTGTCACCGAAGAATTTGCATGCACTAGTAACTTGAAGCATGTCATGATAGTCCAAATCCCCGGTTCAACTACAAAAGCTAGAAAAATTTGCAAAGCTGTGCCTATCAGAATACATGGGATAGATTTTTATGCCAACCTAATAGTACTCGAAACCAAAGAATTGGAGGTAGTACTAGGTATGGACTGGATGTCAAGGCATAAAGGACTGATAGACTGTGCTAAGAAAGCCATCACCATGACCAGTAGCTCTGGAGTCACAGTAGAGCATATATCTGAAACCTTACCTCGTCAATTCAAGTGCAACAAGAGTCTAGATCTACCCACCATAGACCAAGTCTGAGTAGTCTGTGAATACCCCAACATATTCCCAGATGAATTGCTAGGTATGCCCCCGGATAGGGATATTGAGTCCATTATCGAACTAATCCCCGAAACCAGACCCATAGCCTAGAGACCCTATAGCATGAACCCCTCAGAGTTAGTAGAGTTGAAGAAGCAGTTGGATGCCATGTTAGCAACATGCTTGATTCAACCAAGCGCATCACCATGGAGATCACCGGTGTTATTCGTCGACAAGAAAGATGGAGGCAACCGCCTGTGCATAGCTTACAGAAAACTGAATGACGTCACCATCAAGAACAGGTACCCTTTGCCAAAGATAGAGGATCTATTTGATCAGTTGACTGGAGCCTAGGTATTCTCAAAGATTTATCTTAGGAATGGTTATCACCAACTTAACATTCGTGCAACGGATATTTCAAAGACCGCCTTTACTACTCGCTATGGTTTATATGAGTATACGGTAATGTCTTTTGGATTAACCAATGCCCCTGCTTATTTCATGAATCTCATGAATAAGATCTTTATGAATTTCCTAGATAAGTTTGTCGTTGTGTTTATCGATGATATCCTTATCTACTCCAAGTCAGAAGAAGAGCATGAGCAACATCTGAGAATCATCCTAGAAACCCTGAGAGAGCATCGGTTATATGCCAAGTTCTGCAAGTGTGAGTTTTGGATGAAAGAAGTAGGATTCCTAGGACATATTGTGTCTGCTGGAGGAGTCTCTGTTGATCCCACCAAGATCAAAGATGTCGAAGAATGGGAAGCCCCAACCACTCAAACCCAAGTCTGTGCATTTCTCGGATTAGCGGGATATTACCGCAAGTTCGTCAAAGGATTCTCAAGCATAGCCAGACCCATGACCCAATTGTTGAAGAAGGACAAGAAGTTTGAATGGACCGACAAGTGTGAAGCTAGTTTCCAAGAGTTGAAGAAGAGACTGATATTAGCTCCAATACTGATCATGCCTGATATCAAGAAGCCGTTTGATGTATATTGTGATGCATCCAAGATTGGTATCGGATGTGTATTGATGCAAGAAGGCAAAGTTATCGCATATCTATCTCGACAACTGAAGCAGCATGACAGAACTATCTGACCCATGATCTTGAGTTAGCAGCCGTAGTTTTGGCATTGAAGACATGGTTCACTATTTGATGGGTAATCACTGTGAGATTTACTCAGATCACAAAAGTTTGATGTACATTTTCATTCAGAAGGAGCTGAATATGAGGCAAAGGAGATGGATAGAGTTAATCAAGGATTATGACCTTGACATTCACTATCACCCAGGCAAAGCAAGTGTGGTAGCGGATTCTCTTAGCAGATTGCCATGTAGGCTAAACACCATGATCAAGGAGAAGCAGCCAAGTTTGAATGAAGAGTTGGAGCAGTTTAGAACTGAGCTTGTTTGCAATGGATTTTTGGCTAGCATTGAACTTAAACCCACATTAATCAGCCAAATCAAGGAAGCCTAGAAGGGAAATGAAAGTATCGATGGAATCAAACGTCGTAATTGTATAGGAATGGTACCTGGATTCACTGAAGACGAAGAAGGAGTTATGGGGTACAAAGGACGTATCTGTGTGCCAGCAGATTTGGAACTGAAGCAAGTTATCATGAAGGAAGCTCATGATACTCTTTATTCTATCCACCCCGGAGGAACAAAGATGTATCAAGATTTGAAAGAGCAATTTTGGTGGCACAAAATGAAGAGAGAAATCGGGAGTTATATCGCCAAGTGTGACATCTGTCAAAGAGTCAAAGCAGAGCATCAGAGACCCGAAGGACTATTGCAACCATTGCAGATTCCGAAATGGAAATGGGATTCCGTCGGAATGGACTTTATCATCGGTTTGCCTACTTCTAGTAGGGGAAATGACTCAATCTGGGTCATCATTGATAAACTGTCCAAGGTAGCTCACTTTATACCAATCAAGACAACCTATCAGAGTTTGAAGCTAGCAGAGCTGTATATTGCTAGAATTGTTAGTCTGCATGGAACCCCCAGAACCATAGTATCTGATCGAGGACCCAGTTTACCTCGAGATTTTGGCAGAAAGTCCAAGAGGGATTAGGAACCAAGTTGAATTTCAGCACCGCTTATCACCCGCAAACTGATGAACAGAAAGAAAGAGTCAACCAAATCCTAGAAGATATGTTAAGAGCTTGTGTGTTAGAGTATGGATCAAAATGGGAAGACTTCCTGCCTTTCGCAGAATTCTCATATAACAACAGTTATCAAGCTAGTTTGCAAATGGCACCATTTGAGTTCCTATATGGAAGAAAGTGTCGCACCCCTTTGAATTGGTCCCAAGTAGTAGAGAGTCAGATCTTTGGACCTGACATTCTCTGAGAAGCCGAAGAAAAGGTTCACAAAGTCCATGAGCACCTGAAGACCACCCAATCCAGACAAAAGAGTTATGCTGACAAGAGAAGGAGAGACCTGATTTTCAATGTCGGAGATTTTGTATATCTCAAGGTTTCGCCATCGAAGGGAACGCAACGTTTAGTCTGAAAGGAAAGTTAACCCCCAGATATATCGGGCCCTTCAAGATTCTCAAACCGTCGAGGAGAAGTATCGTATCAACTGGAACTGCCTAAAGAGATGTCAGCCATCCACAATGTGTTCCATATCTCGTTACTTCACAAATGTCTAGAAGTGTCGGAGAAGACTGAAGTTTCAAGAACATCGATCACCGAGATGTTGAAATCAACAATGACCTGAAATATCGTGAAGTGCCCATCCGTATCTTAGAGGAAGCTTACAGAACCACCAGAACCAGGAGTATCAAGTTCCTCAAGATTCAATGGAGCAACCATACCAAAGAGGAAGCCACTTGGGAGCGAGAAGATTACATTAGGACAGAGTTCCCAGATCTCTTTAGTTCCTAGTTTTCTTTCGTAAATCTCGGGACGAGATTTTGTTCAAGGGGGGGAGGTTTGTAACATCCCAAAACTCTAATCCAAGGTTATTAAGATCCAAATCATCAAATTTAGAGTTAACAAAAACTTTTCCATTTAAAATATTAAAGTATTCATATGTGTGTGCATTTAAATAAGAGTTGTTGTGAATTACCTTGATTAAGTGATCCATTGATTGTAAAATAATTCTTAGGTGAAATAAACATCATCTAGATCATTCCCAAACAAATCCCAAAGAAAAACAAATCAAAATGAATAAAAGAAGCAAATGGTCATTTGTGCCATTTTAACTACCATGCCTACTTTGGCTATTCCTAGATCTCAATTCATAACAGAAACAAATCTGGATCTTTACACCTCTTGCTAGTACATATAGTGATGTACCAAGGCCCACTTTGTGATCTGCCAAAAACTTTCAAACTCTAATTTTAAATGGCATTTGAAAATTGAATGTAGTGTAGGTATCAAGATCACACTATTTCAAAAAACACTCAAATGAACTCCATTTTCAAATCCCAAGCAACCAGAGATGCTCAAGCATGTCATCAACAACTCCACCAAAATTCAGCCCAAAATTCAAAAATTTAGTTCATGCGGCCATTGTGTCGAACACCTTGCAGACATAATCAAATTAGCCTAACTATTACTGTTTTGGATCAAATCTTGTCGAGCATTTTGAATTGCATTGATCACTCTTGTCTCCCCTTAGCCCAACCAGACCAAAACCCACCCTAGTTCTAGCCCCTGGCACCAGTGCCACGCCGCCCCGACGCCATGCTCGCCGGCCAATGTTGCCAACACAGCAGCAGATCACCAGCCCCTCTCCGCCGCTCCAGGAAGCTAGGCGCCACCCTACCGCCATCCACGGTCCACCCCACGGCCACTGCCGGCCACTGGACCACTCCCCAGCCTCGATCCCCATTCTCTTTGCGCGCAGCCAGAGCGCCCTCACCACCAGCACGCCACACACCGCCCCTCGACCCAATACCATGCACGCCGCTCCGCCTCGACCCGAGCACCCTGCCAGACATGGCCGTGCACCGCCGCGCGACCCACAGTCGCCGTGCGCTGCGTCTAGCATCGCCTCTATCGCGCAGAGTGCCAGCCTCACCCGACCAAACGCCACCGCCCCTAGCATTGCCTTTAGCACGTAGATGACCACCAGGAGGCAGGCCACTATTCGCCTACCCAAGCCATGCCTCTAGACGCCTGTATCAACGTCACCGACAAGCTCACCGTTGTGCCGTTCGGTCCCCTCGTCGACCTATAAAAGGAGGCCACCCTAGCACAAACTCCTCACACCACCTCACTCCCCTCTCTTCATTGATCCTTGCACCCCATCCCCGGAGCAAGGCGGGTTGCCGTTCGCCGGAATTTAGCCGGAGCTTGCCGCAGGAGAGGAGGAGAGGCGCCGTTGATTGCGACCACCCCAGGAGCCGCCGCGACCATGTCTGAGTCCGCCGTCGACAGCATATTCGATCGCCCCCGTCGCCACGCTAGATGGAGCCCTGGTATGCCCCCATTTCATTTAAAGATCTCTCCTAGTAAAAATAACAAGACAGGAGCTTTTGCACATTCAAATATTTTTATAAATTCAACTATGATAGCTTTTGAGTTGCTTCCAACTCTCAAAAATCACATTTAACCATACCTATCTGAATATGTAATAATATTAAGGTTTAGATGCAGTCAGTTTGGAATAATACCAAAATAATGCTATATAGGAATTTCTAGTCACTTTAAATCATTAAATATTAAACTTAAACTTATTCTAATGTGATCCAACCCTTAAATCATATTCCCATATGTTAGAATATGTGGTGATGACATGTGTCCATATGATCCCATATTTTAATTGGAGAATATTAAATCTTAGTTATTTTTAATGAGTAGAAATTACTTTTCTTAAATAAAAAGAATGAAGCTAGTTAATAAAACCTTGTGATGCTTGTGATGATAATAGATCATCAAATGTGTGCCTTAGAGTGCTAAGTAGACTAGTTAAGTATTGTTTGGTGATTGTGTACTCCATATGTATTTATAGACGATAGTACCGACCAAGCTTTCGAGGAGGAGGAGTTCTATCAAGAGGAGGAAGAGGAAAACTTCAACCACTGCACTAACCAAGGCAAGATATTGTTAGCAAGCTAGAATTAAGCTAGATAACCTAAGCAAGATGCACTAGTCATGCTTTGGTTATACCACCTTGACTAGTACCTACTCCAAGTTTACTTTCAAGCTTTTACTTTCTTTACTTTACCAAAGTCCTTTACTTGTTTTGAAGGTAGCATAAAAAGTATAAAACTTGACCTATCTCGATATCTTTAGATGTCATTCTATGGCATCAGATTGATCTTAGCATCCCACCTTAGTGAACACTCTTAACTTAGTAGCTTAGAGCTAGATCAAAACTTGAGTCACTTTAGATGGGAACACTTGGTGGAAAATGAATTGTGAAAACCTTGGAATGATGAGTCATTCTATTGAGATGTTTTGACATGTGTTGAGAAACACAAATGGTTTATGATGATGAAAATGTTGAGGCATGAGCCTTAACCCTTTACAAAACGGATGGTTGGATTCGGATGCGATACCATTCCAATTTTACCGTACAACCACATTACCTGAATTGGGTAAGGCTTAGCCAGAAATTTATATGCATTAGTATTAGCTCCCTCACGGGAGAGGTTTGAGCTGAGGCGACCTCTCAATGTTGTCCACATTTCTTGTGCCCAAGATGACAAATGGTCATGGTTGGGAGGCCATGCTCATAGGAGAGGTGCTTATACTAGGGTATGTAAAGGAAAGGTTATGTTTGATTATCTGCATACTAAGTATGATGATTCAGGGTTATCCCTGACAGATGTATCGAATCTTGTGGTGAAAGTGTACCACCTCTGCAGAGTGTCAAACTATTCGAATAGCCGCGTTCGCGGTTATGGACAGTTGGAGTGGCCATACTGTTTCGTTGTCAGATGTTTTCAAAATGACTTATGAATGATGAATCTTGACTTGACCGCAACAGAGTTGTGACTATGACACTAGCTTCCCAACTTAAGTGATTCTAGAAATTTCTTTTATCTTTCTTTGTTTCTAAACTCAGCTTAGGTTCCAAACTTAACTTATTAGTTAAACTTTGCTTTAGCATTTCCCACTAGAACTATCTTACTTGTTAGTAGTAGTTTGCGAGTACTTAAAGAGTACTCATGGCTTTTGTCCCTGGCTATTCTCATGGCTAGCTTATGAAGGAGACTACCAAGATGACGGCCAGCATGATGGCTATGATAACTAGGACTATCTGCCTTCGTCAGCATTGCCTGTGCCCCTAAAGATGGACCCCACCGCTACGCTTATTATTTATTCCGCTGCTTGTTGTATTAAGACTGGATCATGAGATCCATATTTGTGTAAGACCTTATTTATGGTTTGTAATGGATGATGTACTGTGATATGGAATCTGTTATGTCTCGCAAAAATGGTAATCCTGGGATTGCGATGTACGACATAACAGGCATCTGGGATTAAAAATCCGGGTGTTGACAAAACCCAAGGCCTGGAGGAAACCACAGCAACAACCCCGGAAACTCCAATAATTTCAATCGTGCACCGCCAAAGTCCAAAAACAACAACAACAATACTGCCCCAAGGACTGGAAGCAATGCTGTGCATGTCGTAGGGAATGACAATTCAATGATCACTTGTTTTGAATGCGGAGTCACGGGTCACTACTCCAACCAGTGTCTCAAGAAGCTTGCCACAACAAACAATGTGGATGCACCTGCCCAACAGCAACGTCGTGTCCAGCCTGGAAAGAGATTCTCCCCACGAAACCCGCACAACCGTAATGGCCGTCTATTCCACATGAATGTTGAAGAAGCCCAAGAAGCGCCAGATGTCGTGCTAGGTATGTTTTCTGTTAACTCAATTCTAGCAAGAGTGTTGTTTGATTTGGGAGCATCGCACTCGTTTGTTACAGAAGAATTTTCATGCACTAGTAAGATTGAACAAACATATCGGGAGCATGTTATGATAGTTCAAATCCCTGGTTCGACCACCAAAGCTAGAAAAGTTTGCAAGGCCGTACCTATCAGAATACATGGGATAGATTATTATGCCAATCTAATAGTACTTGGAACCAAAGGTTTGGAAGTAGTGCTAGGAATGGATAGGATGTCGAAACATCAAGGATTAATCAACTGTGCCAAGAGAGCCATAACAATGACCAGTAGCACCGGAGTATCAGTAGAACATGTATCTAAGACTTTGCCCTATCAATTCAAGTGCAACAAGAGTCTAGCCAAGACCACCATTGACCAAGTCTGAGTAGTTTGTGAATACCCTGACGTGTTCCCAGATGAATTGCCCGGTATGCCCCCAGATCAGGATATCTAGTTTATCATTGAACTAATCCCTAGAACCGGACACATAGCTCAGAGACCCTATAGTATGAACCCATATGAACTAGTGGAGCTGAAGAAGCAACTTGATGATATGCTGGGAAAAGGACTAATTCAACCAAGTGCATCGCCATGGAGATCACCCGTTTTGTTTGTTGATAAGAATGATAGTGCCATCCGTATTTGTACGGATTATCGAAAGTTGCATGACGTCACCATCAAGAACAAGTACCCTTTGCCGAAGATAGAAGATTTGTTTCATTAGCTGACTGGTGCCAGAGTGTTTTCCAAGGTTCACCTTAGAGCTGGTTATCACCAACTAAAGATTCATGCAATAGATATCCCAAAGACTACCTTCACCACCAGATATGGATTGTATGAGTACAATGTCATGTCTTTTGGATTAACCAATGCCCTCGCTTATTTCATGAACCTCATGAACAAGATTTTTATGAATTTTCTAGATAAGATTGTTGTTGTGTTTATCGATGACATTCTGATCTACTCCAAATTAGAAGAGGACCATGAGCAACATCTAAGAACCATCCTTGAAACCCTTAGAGAGCATCAATTGTATGCCAAGTTCAGCAAGTGTGAATTCTGGTTAAAAGAAGTAGGATTTCTAGGCCATATCATGTCGGCGGGAGGAGTCGCTGTCGATCCTGCCGAGATCAAAGACGTCGAAGAATGGAAAGCCCCAACCACCCAAACAGAAGTCCGTGCATTTCTTGGATTAGCCAGATATTACCGCAAGTTTGTGGAAGGATTCTCGAGCATCGCAAGACCGATGACCCAGTTGTTGAAGAAAGATAAGAAGTTTGAATGGACTGAAAAATGTGAAGCAAGTTTTCAAGATCTCAAGAAGAGATTGATTTCAGCCCCAATTTTGATTATGCTGGATATCAAGAAGCCTTTTGATGTGTATTGTGACGCATCCAAGATTGGTCTCGCATGTGTATTGATGCAAGAAGGCAAAGTCATATCCTATCTGTCCAGACAATTGAAGCAGCATGAGCAGAACTACCCTACCCATGACCTAGAACAGGCAGCCGTAGTGTTAGCTTTGAAGACATGCTATCATTACCTTATGGGCAACCGCTGTGAGATTTATTTGGATCACAAGAGTCTGAAGTATATATTCACCCAGATGGAGCTGAATATGAGGCAAAGGAGATGGATAGAGTTAATCAAGGATTATGACCTTGACATTCACTATCACCCCGACAAAGCCAATATGGTAGCGGATGCTATTAGCAGATTGCCGTGTAGATTAAAAACCATGATAAAGGAAGCCTAGCCAAGTCTGCATGAGGAGATGGAGAATTTCAGAGTAGAGCTAGTTGGCGAAGGATTCTTAGCTAGCATAGAACTCCAACCCACTTTGATTAGTTAGATAAAAGAAGCCCAGAAAGGAAATGCAAGTATCGATGGAATCAAGCGTCATATTGGAACAGGGAAGGTACCCGGATTCACCGAAGATGAAGAAGGAGTTTTGTGGTACAAAGGACGTATCTGTGTTCTAGCAGATTCAGAGTTGAAACAAGTCATTATGCAGGAAGCTCATGATACTCTTTATTCTATCCACCCGGGAGGAACGAAGATGTATCAAGATTTGACAGAGTAATTTTGGTGGCACAAAATGAAGAGAGAAGTTGGAAGCTACATAGCCAAGTGTGATATCTATCAGAGAGTCAAAGCAGAATGTCAGAGACCCACATGACTTTTGCAACCATTGCAGATTCCAGGAAATGGGATTCAGTCAGAATGGACTTTATCACAGGTTTGCCTACATCTAGTAGGGGAATGACTCGATTTGGGTCATAGTAGATAGACTATCCAAGGTAGTCCATTTCATACCCGTCAAGACGACCTACCAAAGTTCAAAGATAGAAGAGTTGCATATCGCCAGAATCCTCAGTTTGCATGGAACCCCCAAGACCATAGTTTCGGATCAAGGAACCCAGTTTACCTCAAGATTTTAGCAGAAGGTCCAAGAAGGATTATGAACCAAACTGAATTTCAGCACAGCTTATCACCTGCAAACCGATGACAAACTGAAAGAGTCAACCAGATCTTAGAAGATATGTTGAGAGCTTGTGTGCTAGAATATGGATCTAAATGGGAAGATTGTCTGCCTTTCATGGAATTCTCTTACAACAATAGTTATCAAGCCAGTTTGCAAATGGCCCCATTTGAATTTCTGTATGGAAGAAAGTGTCGTACCTCGTTGAATTGGTCGCAAGTAGGAGAGAGCTAGATCTTCGGACCAGACATTCTACGAGAAGCTGAAGAGAGGGTTCACAAAGTTCGTGAGAACCTCAAGACCGCTCCATCTAGACATAAGAGTTATGCAGATAAAAGACGTCGATACCCGACCTTCAAAGTTCGAGATTTTGTGTATCTCAAAGTATCACCCTTGAAGGGAATGCAGCGTTTTCGTCTGAAAGGAAAGCTAGCCCCCAGATATATATAGGAACCTTCAAGATTTTGAATCGCCAAGGAGAAGTATCCTATCAACTGGAACTGCTCGAGGAGATGTCGCCGTTTATAATGTGTTCCATATCTCGTTACTTCGTAAATGCTTAAACATTCCGGAGAAGACCGAAGTTTTCAAGAACATCGATCACAGAGACATAGATATTGACAAGGATCTAACTTATCGTGAAGTGCCCATCCGTATATTGGAAGAAGCATTTAGAACCACCCGGACTAGAAGTATCAAGTTTCTCAAGATCCAATGGAGTAACCATGTCGAAGAAGAAGCCACCTGGGACCATGAAGACTATAATAGGACTGAGTGTACAAATCTCTTTAGTTCGTAGTTTTTCCTAAATCTCGAGACGAGATTCTATTTAAGGAGGGAAGGTTTGTAGCATCCCAAAAATATTAATCAAGCTTATCAAGCTCTAATCACCCAAGTTTAGGGTTAACAAAAACTTTTATTATTAAACTTAATATGCGTGCATGTGTGATTTGCATTAGTGTATGAATGCTTTCAGTTGCCATGATTGATTACTACAAATGATGAGGCTTGGTTTAAAAATGAATACTACATCATCTAGATCATTTCCAAGCAGAATCAAATGAAAAGAAAATCAAATATAGATCATAAGATCAAATGGTCATTTTGGCCAAACTTCTCCACTAGACCACTTTGAGTGTTCCTAGTAAAAGATTTCCAACAGAAACAATACCAATTCTTTCCACCCCTTGCTAGACCAACTCCAAGTGAATCCAAGCAAACTTTACAAAGTGGCAGAAACTATTTTCGAATCTATGTAAGAGGCATTGCAAAATTGAATCAAGTTCATATGCTTAGATCATCACTTTTCAAAAACCATTCAAACCAATTCCCCTTGAAAATTCCCAGCAACCATAGACTACTAAGCAAGTAACAAGATCACTCATCAAAAATCATTCAAAAATTCAAAAGATGAATTCATGCGCCCATTTGATCGAACACCTGGCCGACACAGTACATCTACCAACTATCTACTGTTTTTGATCAATCATTTGATCATCTCTTGTACATCATTTCCACTCCACTACTTGTCCATCATCATCCTTGGTACTTGGACGTGTAGTGGAGAGCCTCCTCTCCACCGTTGCACCACTGACACGCTTGTACCGAGCCGGCCATGCCGGTCGAGCACGAGCCAGTCGTTGCGCACCGCGCCGCCCTCTACCACGATGTCCAGCAAGTAGCCATGACCTCACCGCCACCCCCTCTCCATCCATTTACCATAGGCGAGGCAAGAAGGAGATAGACCAGCCGCGCCCCTTTAAACCTGAGCCATGCTGAGCACACGACAGAGCACCACAGCTGCCTCGCACGCACACGCCGCGCCTCACTCTCTCTCCGCTCATACACGCGATCGCCGTAGCACCAGTGACCTCCTAGACATGACCGTTTGCCGCCACATGCCCCGTGACCACCGTACTACGTGATGAACACCCGCATACTAGAACAAAGCACCGATGTTGTCCAACCAACAGAGGCCGCCCCTTGCCGTGTCGTCCCTCGCATGACGATCACCATAGCCAGCCGCACCGATGCATGCCCTCCGCGATGCTGAACGAGACATGTAGCAACATCGCCGGAGAAGCTAGACCATGCCGCACTGCCTCCACCCCTGGGGTATAAATAGAGGCCACCCAGCCCACATTCTTCGCACCATTCCACTCCCCAATCACCCAGGAACTTCACTGACCCTTCCCCGGAGAAATGCGAGCACCACGACACCTAAATTTGGCCGGAGTCCGCCGCTGCAGTCGAGGAAGGAAGCCGTTGATTGTGGCCACCCCAGGAGCTGTCGTGACCGCCAATCGAACCGCCGTCGATGACCACACCATTCGCCCCCATCGCCAACCCTAGTTGGAGCCCCAGTAAGTCCCCAGCGACCCCCACCGCCGTTTTTGGGTTCGAGTCTCGCCGGAGCAGTTTGACGGAGACGATGAACCTCAACCGTAGATCCTAGTCTAATCGTAGGGCTGAGATTGAAAGATACTATTTTAGTTTAGATGAGTCACTGACGCATGGGACCATTCTCTCAGCAGCCCGCTGCGCCAGCGCTGTGCAGTTGGGCCGGCCCATGTCATTTTCCACGCAGAGCCCGTTGATTCAAATAAGATTTTTCCATTTTAGTTAAGACCAGATTATGTTAGTAGATTCAAAATTCAATTCAATGAGATTCACTGAACCAAAATGCATGATTCGAATTTTGTTGGAAAGGCATTGAAATTATCTAATCACTCTCTTTAGATTAAAACCATTTAGAGTTATAGATCGCCTATACCAAAAATAACAACACATAGAATTTTGACACTTCGAATTTTTTTATAAAATAACTATTATCTTTTTGAGATGATTCCACCTCTCAAAAATCACATTTGCCATGCTCTACATGAATATGTAAAAATATTTGGTTTTACAAGTATGAAACATGGCTTATATTAAAAGGGTTCATATAGGCATTTTTAGTCACTCTAATATTATTAAATAGTAATATTAAATCTTGTAATATATGATCACCATTTTAAATCACTATCCCAAGTGTTAGAATAGATGGTGATGACATGTGTCAACATGATCCAGTATTTTAATTGGATAATATTAAATCTTAAGGATTTAAAATGAGTAGAAATTACTTTTCTAAAATAAGAAGAATAAGAAAATGTGAATTTTCCACATGATAATTGAGAATATGGTAGATCATCTAGTATGAGCCCTTGTGTGCTAAATAGAAGTAGTGAAGTGTTATTTGGTGATTGTGTACATTGATTGTATTTATAGACACTAGTATCGACCCGGACTACAACGAGGAGTAGTACTTCGAGGAAGAAGAAGAGAACTTCAACAACTGCGACAACTGAACTGCTCAAGGCAAGCTATCAGTGCAAGGTAGAACTATGCATGATATATGTGAAAGCCCCCTATACCAGATGCACTAGGCATGCTTGGTTATGCAACTTCTAATAATACTATTCCTAGTTTTACTCCAAGTTTGACTTTTCCCTTTACTACAGTTTTCTTACTTAGATAATGAAATGTGATTAGTGGAAAAATAGGATGGATACCATCAAGATCCTAGAACTATCCTTGGATACTTATACTTGATTAGTACCCCCAATAGAGATACCCTCAATACTACTGGCTAGTGCTAAGCATAAAACTGGATCACTTTAGATGAGAATACTTGGTGAAAATGATTATGAAAACCTTGGAATGAAGATTCATTCTATTAAAATGTTTTGACATGTGTTCTGAAACACAATGGTTTGATGATGAAACTGGTAAGGCATGAGCCTTGACTTTAATAAAAACTGATGATTGGGTTCGGATGCGATACCATTCCAATTTTACCGTACATCAACAATACCTGAGTTGGGTAGGGCTTGACTGGAAGTTTATATGTCTTAGTATGGGTTCCCTTGCGGAAGAGGCTGAGCTAAGGCTACCTCGTGATGAATATCCACCTATGCAGTGCCCAGGATGGCATATGGCCATGGCTGGTAGGCCAAACTCATAGGGGAGGTGCCTATACTAGGGTGTGTAATTGAAAGGTTAATATTGATTATCCGCATACTAAGTATGATGATTCGGAGTTATTCCTGACGGATGTATCGAATTTTGTGGTGAAAGTGTACCACCTCTGCAGAGTGTCAAACTATTTGAATAGCCACGTCCGTGGTTATGGATAGTTGGAGTGGCCATACTATTCCGCTGTCAGATGTTTTCAAAATGATTTGTGACTTGAAGGATGACCTTGACTTGACCACAATAGAGTTATGGACATGAGATATAAGTTCCCACTTAAGTGATGTAGAGAACTAAATTAGATCTTTAATCTTAAAGCTTTATGAAATAAACCTGGCTTTTTAGAAACAAACCAAGAGCTTATGATTCCTACTAGCTTTACTTTTACTTATACTAGTGGTAGTTTGCGAGTACTTAAAGAGTACTCATGGCTTTGTCCCTGGCTATTCCAATGGCCAGATTATGAGGAGGATTACCCGGAAGATGGGCAGCAGGAAGTCTATGACAACTAGGATCATCTCCCATCGTCATCATTGCATGTGACCCTGAAGATGGAGCCTACTACATTTACATTCCATTGCTTTGATTGTATTAAGACTGGATTATGAGATCCTTTATTTGTAAAAACTTATAATGGTTTGTAATGGATGATGTACTATGGTACCACTTCTGTTATGTCTCGCAAAAATCCTAATCCTAGGATTGCGATGTACGGCATAACAGGCATCTAGATTTAAAAATCGGGGTGTTGACAGTATGCATGGTATTGTAAGAGATAAGAGATAAGATAAAGGTAAGATAAAAAGTACTGCGAATGGCCAATCTAATGGTAGGTATCGTAGGAGCGAGGTGATTGGGAGTTAACACGGTCTGTGGAAGTACAAGTTACATCAAGAACCTCGTGAAAATGAAATTGCATCCAAGTCCATGCATTTTAGCACAAGGACCCTAACACTGAGCAATGAAGTACTGTGTGTTTTTAGGTTTGCGCATACTAGCGTTCATCGTGCTAAAGACTATCAATAGATCAAATCTTTCTCAATGCTAAGAATGGAAAAAATATCCAACGGTTAGCAATGTTTGGATTTGCCAGTCTTGATCCAACGGTTAATATGTTCAAAGTTAATCCCTACACTATGTAGTGGTATGGTATTGTAAGAGATATGAGACAAGATAAAAGATAAGATAAGAAGTACTGCGAATGGCCGATCTAATGGTAGGTCTTGTAAGAGTGAGGTGCTTGAGAGTTAACACAGTGGGTAGAATTACAATTTACATCAAGGACCTCATAAAAACATGAAAATTGCATCCAAGTCCTTGCATTTATCACAAGGACCCTGAAATCGAGTAATGAAGTACTGTGTGTTTTGAGGTTTGCGCATACTAGTGTTGATCATGCTAGAGACTATCGATAGAATCTTTATAGATGCTAACAATGGAAAATAAGATCCAACGGTTAGCAATGTTTGGATTTGCAAGTCTTGAGATCCAACGGTCAATGTTCAAATAAGTTAATCCCTATACTATGTAGTGGTGGTATATATGGTATTGTAAGAGATAAGGGACACGATAAAGATAAGAAGTACTGCGAATGGCCGATCTAATGGTAGGTCTCGTAAGAGAGAGGTGCTCGAGTGGTCGGTGGAAGTACAAGTTACATCAAGGACCTCATAAAAATGAAAATTCCATCCAAGTCCGTGCATTTGGCAGAAGGACCCTGAAACCGAGTAATAATGAAGTACTGTGTGTTTTGAGGTTTGTGCATACTAGTGTTCATCGTGCTAAAGACTATCAGTAGAATCTTTCTAGATGCTAAGAATGTAATAAAATATCCAACGGTTAGCAATGGTTGGATTTGCCAGTCTTGATCCAACGGTCAATGTTCAAAGTCAATCGGTTAGCAAAGTTTGACCTAATTTCATGAAACAGTGAGCAAAGTTTTACCTAATTTCATTAAATAGTTAGGATGCAAAAACTTAGCAAGAAGATGAACCTGTCGTCAAAACACTCTTGGTGGTTTCTGATATATATTAATTGTCCCTTACCCCAGATGGGTACCTCCAAGAGCTTTTTCGTAAAACTTTCAAAGCAACCTGCAATTTACCTATAGTAGTCCAAATTTTACCTAATTTCGATAAATCAACATAAAATCATTCAAGTGGGTGAAGTTAGCTAGGAAATTTGAGATTTGATAAAACATGGGAAATCATAAGTGCATCGTGTTGGTCCACTATATATGTGTGAAAACTTGGCTTGTGGAATTTAGATCCATAGTCTTTGGACTTTCTTTAGGGGAAAGAACAATCTAGTCATCACTCGAAAAATTAAGAATGTTCTTTCCTAAGATAGTTGGAAACTCACACTGGCGGCATTGTGTACTACAAGAAGATGCACCTATATCTACCTCCGAAAAGACTTTTGAATCAAGAGGAATCTATTGCACTTACTTGTAGGTAAAGTTTGGCCTAGTTTTGTTAAACTTGCAAGATGCAAAATCTTAGCAAGAAGTTGAATTTGTCATCAAAATCTCGTTGGATGGTTTCTCATATATTAATTGTGACCCCCCGATGGGTACCTTCAAAAGCTCTTTCGTAAAACTTTCACAGTAAACCTACAATTTACTTATAGTAGTTCAAGTTTGACCTAATTTTGATAAATCGACATAAGGTCATTCAAGTGGGCGAAGTTAGGTAGCGAGTTTGAGAATTCATAAAACACAGGAAATCATAAGTACAATATGTTGGTCCACTATATATATATATGTGAAAACTTGGCTTCTGGCATTTAGATCGATATTCTTCGAACTTCCTTTATGAGAGAGAATAATCTTGACATCACTCAGAAAATTGAGAATGGTCTTTCCTGATAATTGGAAACTCACACCGACGGCATTATTCACTATAAGAAGATGCACCCATCTACCTCCGAAAAGACATTTAATTCAAGAGAAATCTATCGCGCTTACATGTAGCTCGATTCTGACTTAATTTTGTTAAATTGTCAAGATGCAAAATCTTAGAAAGAAGTTGAACATATCATCAAAGCTCATAGTGGTTTCTGATATATTAATTCACCCCCGCCCCCGAAGGGTACCTCCAAAAGCTTTTTCATGAAACTTTCAAAGCAACCTACAATTTACTTGTAGTTCAAATTCGACCTAATATAATTTCAATAAATCAGGATAAAGTCATTCAAGTTGGCATAGTTATATAGGAAGTTTGAAAACACATATATGTCTGAAAACCTGGATTGTGGCATTCATATCCATATTCTTCAGACTTTCTTGACGAAAAATAACAACATCACTTGTCATCTCTCGGAAAATTGAGAATTGAGTGTTCTTTCCTAATAGTTCGAAACTCACAGCGACAACATTGTTTACTATGTATTGATTTTTTTCAATGAGTATACTATTTAATACTGTATATAGTTGGTCAAACTTTGTAACGTTTGACTATGACTAAACCTAATATGTTGAGTAATACTCCCTCCGTTTAGAAATATAAGACGTTTTAGCTTTGTGAATCAAATGTGTCTAGATGTCTTTTAGTGTATGGGTTCGTAGAGGTTTAGAGTGAACCTATACACTAAAAGGCGTCTAGATATATTCATTTCACAAAGCTAAAACGTCTTTTATTTCTGAATAGAGGGAGTATTAAATAAATGGAGTATAGGATAAGATTAGGGAAACATCATTTTTTTAGAACCCTCACAAACTTTTTCTTAGCATCACAGATCTGAATATTACATTGACACTGATGATTAACCAAACTACAAACAGAGCAAACCCAAACACATACAGAGTAGTAGTATTACAACTTAACGACTTCTAGGGGGACTCCGCGGTCTTCTCAGGCGACTTGGCAACATCCTCCGCGGGCGACTTGGCTGCATCCTCCGTGGTACCATCGCTAAGCCGGGACTCATGGATGCTGGGCAGCACGTCGCTGTGCGCGATGGTAACACCGGCCAGAAGCTTGATGAGATCCTCGTCACGCATGACGCCGAGAATCACGTGCCTCGGGATGATGCAAATCTTCTTGATGTCCTTTGCGGCTTGCCCGACGAGCTCCAACACCTCGGCGGTGACGTGCTCGAGAATAGCCGCGAGGTAGACGGGAGCCCCGAAGCCTATGCGCTGGGAGTACCGACCCTCCTTGAGGTAGCGCCCAATCCGGCCGATGGGGAAATGCATGCCGTCCTTGATGGACCTCGATACCTTCTTCTTACTGCGGCTGCCTGGTGCGAGACTGCAACTTGGAGTGGCCAGAGCAGGATTCGGAAGTCGACAACATGACTTCTTTTTCTGCACGGCCTTTGTCGCCGCCACCTGGGTGTTCTTCTTCCCACGGGAGCTCCGGTCTTCGGAGCCATAGCTGCAAAGTCTAAGAGGAAGAAAGGTTAATTGAGGAGGGCCGATGAAGGTGCCTAGGTCCCTTGTATTGAAATTTTAACAGCGCCGTCTTTACTGTTTTACAAGTATGAATTTTTAATAGGAGTACTACTAAAAGGCTATGTGCATGTTTCCTTATTTTCTTTCACTTTTTTGAAACATGGTCAGATGTGTCAGCATGAAAAAATCATACAAAGAAGTTGTATCTTTCAAAACAATAGTCAGTGTTTAGTATGACTGCGTGGGTACAATAATTAGTACTATATGAATTTGTGACAAATTTACAAGCAATCTATCATGCATTTGTAGTTCAAAATTTTACCTACTTTGGTTTTATTGACAAAGTGTCATTTAATTATGCGAAATTAGCTAGAAGGCCTGAAAATTCATGAAACTTGTTAACCAAGAATCATACTCTATTTTGTTTGAAATTTAGTGTGTTGTGGCATTCGGAGCCATACTCTTTGCCTTTTCTTTAAAACATAATTATATGTGGCACTTCTAAAATAATTTAACAAAATTCTAAAGATAAAAGTTGAAAAGTCCAATTAACAACATTAGTATGCCATGTCAAGATGCACCCCGTCTACCCAAAATGGACACGACCTTTGTCATTATTTAACTTGAAACCCAAGTATGTTAACACATCGCTAGTCATATTGTGAAGAAGTGTTTTTAAACCTTGTCAAAATTCATGTTTATCATTTACGGAAGAGGACACCATACATAAGTGCTTAACATTTTTTATTGTTTTCTTTTCTTTTCTTTTATTTATCCGAATAAACAGGACGAGTGATGCAGATATGACCTTGACATTGGAACCTTGGCTTAAAATGTGAACAATGTTCATACATGGTTATGACCATATTGTGTAGCAAGTTTTCTGAAAGTTGTCAAAATCCATGTTTGTAGTTCAGACAAGCACAAATATAAGAGGACACCATTTAAGTTTCAACTATGTACCATTGCCACCCCCCTCCCGCAAATAAACGATGTATCATGACACACATTGAAATAAGTATTTTCATATAGTACTAACATGCGGTGGAAATTATCTATAATTTGCTAGAATACAATGAGTGCACTCTAAGCCAAATTATCCGGATGTACTTAATTACTAAAAACAAATACTATCACATGGAAATTGAAAAGCATTTGCCTAAAAGTTCGGAACTCTCATTGACAACATTATTTACCAAAGCCAAGATGCTTCATAGAATGAGATATAGTACACTTCCCACCTCTTCTCTGGATGCCATTTAATTTAGCACTCGGGCACCCTTCTTCGGTCGGGGCAGGAAGAGACCTCCTCGTTGTCGTCCTCGGCCTCCGCCCCGTCATCATCCCCAGCCTCCTCCTTGTCGTCATCTTCGGCCTCCTCCTCAAGGTAGACCTTAGACTCCTCCTCTTCCTTAGTCTCATCTTTCATATTATGAGAGTCGCTCGACGTTGGTGGTGGTGTCCCTTTGAAAAAGCGCTACCTGTGGCTATCTTGTTCATCAGAGGAGTGAGACAGTGGCATCAGCCATGGCCCGTCGACTGAGTCTAGACTTGTAGGTCGATTTTTGAGGCCTTTCGCATTTTTCAGGTCAATCGACGTGTTCTAGAGAGAGTTGTCATATGAAATTTTGGAAGGAAATAGACAGAGATCGAGTTCTAAGCAACGGTGTGAAAGTAGGGGTGTTTTGGGTGAAAGTAGGGGTGTGTACTGTTGCAATTTATAATGTCTATTTATAGTCGTGCTTATGTTAATACCTTGAAAACTATCACAAAATATCATGAATAGATTGTACTAGACTCGTCCCATCAATAAAAAAGGATTATACTAAACTTGTTGGTTCTTGATTTTTCTCGGCCCAGAGAATTCAGGAGGCGCCCCGCTTTATCCAAAAATGAAGAGAATCATACATATCGTGATGAATTACTCGGTGTGTCTTACTTCCTCCGTTAAAAATTAAGTGGCTATAGTAGTACATACTTATCTAGCTACAGTACTACTAGTATACGTATACTCTTTACAAAGTTGCGTGACCGAACTTGATTGATGGTGATATGGTGTGGGCCTCATCTTTTTCTGCACCGCTGCATCTCAGACTAGAAGTATAATCATTGCGTGAAAGCTTACACGGGAAGAAAGGAGAAATAGAGAGTATAGTGGATGATGGTGAGAGGGGGGCGAAGGAGATAGAAAATCTACTACATAGTAGTATGTGTACTAGTACTGTGTGTCACGATCCATCGTAATATGTACTAACTTTTAGCCGAAGTTAGATAGGAACCATGATCAACTATAGTATGTGTGAAACCATTGGCTTGTGGCATTCCAAACCATATTATTTGGACTTTCTTCACAAAAAAACATCACCGTCCTCACTAGTAAATTGAAATTCTTTTTTCCTAATTGTTGGAAACACCCACATGCAACAATGCTTACTACGCCAAGATGCACCATCTACCAAACTATGGTGGGAACTCTATCAAATTGTAAACTATCATGTCAATATGGCCTTGATGACCTTGGTCGTTCGGGTTGAAATAAACCCGATAGTGTCCATACACATGGTAGGACAATATTGTGCAGCTATATTTCCAAAACTTATCTAATCCCATGATTACAGTTTTCACAGCATGTGGTGCACAAGACATGATAGGACATCATGAGTAAAACTTTTGTTTTTGTTTTTTGTTTATTCAATGTGATCAATGTTCAAAACGGGTTCAAAATTTCCTTCCCTCCCGATGTTTGGCCGATCTTTTGAATAACCTTCCCTCCTGATGTTTGGGAAACAAGTGAAAATTTCGAAAACCAGAAAACATTGAATTTTTGTGCCGCCAAGGACCAAAGTGGTTTCCTTCCTATGTAATCCTTGTCCCTACTCCACACCAACGCGCAGCTTCCGAACACGCCAGAGACACAGAGCCGCCGTAGGAACGCACAAGTGCGCAGCGCCACGTTGTGGACGAGGGGAGAGATATCAGCCGGACCGGTGCGTGAGGGGAAAGGGGGAGAGATGGAGCATAGGGAAGGAGAGAGAAAACACACGATTTGTTTTGCGTGCATAGGTCCTGAAATTTACTACTAGTAGAGTGTACACTGTAAGCCGCATGAGTACCTCGTGTCACAAACCCATCATAACTTTGCTCTGACATGGAACTGCCTTCAACTTCTCTTCGCTGCTGCCCTCTTCCGCTGCCAACATTTTATTCTCTCAACATGTACAGCGCGTGGATAGAGGAGACCATATGTCTAAGAAAATAAATATACTACTCCCGCATTATGTAAAAAAGCACACCTTAATAAGGCTCAAATAGTAAACATACGACATATCATCACTATATAAAATTATAATTGGTAAAGCACAAAAAATTATAAATTTGATCTACATCTATAAAGTATGGGTGTACATTTGGTCCTTGTACTTTGTATCATCATGGAGAAGTCAAAGATTATTAGCTACCTAACACATGATTTTTTGATAACATGGTCTAGAGAAACAAGGAAGAAGCTTCTAGTATGACGGAGAAGTGTGTTTTGAGGTTTGTGCATAGCATTCATTATGTTGAAGACTATCATTAGAATCTTCTAGATGCTAGAATGGAAAAAAAGATCCAACGGCTAGAAATGCAGAGATTCGCGAGTCTTGAACCAACGGTCAACATTCAAAGTTATTTGTACACTATATAGAGGTAAGATAAGATAATATAAGATAAGATACTAGTAAGTTGCGCATGCCCTGTACATGAGGCACAGATAATAGACGTCTAGCATATCCCTCCCGATGGCCAATCTTTTGAATAACCTTCCCTCCCGATGTTTGGGAAGCAAGTGAAAATATCGAAAACCGGAAACCTTTGAATTTTTGTGCCACCAAGGACCAAAGTGGGTTCCCTCCTATGTACTCCTCGTCCCTACTCCACACCAACGCGTGGCTGCCGAACACGCCAAAGACACAGAGCTGTTGTACCAAGGCACACATGTGCAGCGCCATGCTGTGGACGAGGGGAGAGAGATCAGCCGGACCCGTGCGCGAGGGGAAAGGGGAGGAGATATGGAGCATAGGGGAGGCAAGAGAAAACACACGATTTGTTTTGCATGCATAGGTTCTGAAATTTACTACTAGTAGAGTGTACACTATAAGGCCACAGGAGTTCCTCATGTCAGAAACCCATCATAACTTTGCTCTAACATGGAGCCGCCTTCAACTTCTCTTCGCTGCTACCCTCTTCCCTTGCCAATGTTTTATTCTCTCAGCATGTACATCGCGTGGACAGAGGTGACCATATGTCTAAGAAAAGAAATATACTACTCCCGCATTGTGTAAAATATCACACCTTAATAAGGCTCCGATAGTAAACGTATTACATATCATCACTATATAAAATTATAATTGGTAAAGTACAAAATATTATAAATTTGATCAACATCTATAAAGTACGGGTGTATATTTGGTCCTTGTACTTTGTATCATCATGTGTAAAAGTCAAAGATTATTAGCTACCTAACACTTGAAATTTTTGGTAACATGGTCTAGAGAAACGAGTCTTTGTATCATTATTAGCTAGAAATGCTGGGATTCACAAGTCTTGATCCAACGGTCAACATTCAAAATTATCCGTACACTATATAGTGGTAAGATAAGATAAGATAAGATCATGTAGAAGTAAACGATTATTAGCTATGAGGGAGAAGATTCTAGTATGATGGAGAAGTGTGTTTTGAGGTTTGTGCATAGCATTCATTATGATGAGGACTATCAATAGAATCTTCTAGATGCTAGAATGGAAAAGAAGATCTAACGACTAGAAATGTTGGGATTCACGAGTCTTGATCCAACGGTCAATATTCATAGTTATTCGTACACTATATAGTGGTAAGATAAGATAAGATATCTCTATCTCTACTACTATAGTGGAGCAGTTTTGAATTGGATCCATACCACCAATCCTAACCGTTGGGCTATTGGATCCAATGGTTCAGAGAAGCTGGATTCGTGTTGAATAGTACCTAGAGCAAACTCCACCATGCATGTTCTAGAACCATCATGTCACCACCCCCAAAATTTCATAGCACAGTAGACTGTATTCTCTCTACTTACTACTATAGTGGAGTAGTTGTGAATTGGATCCATAACACTAATCATGACCGTTGGGCTGTTAGATCCAATGGTTCAGAGCAACTGGATTCGTGCTGAATAGTACTCCCTTTGCCAAAATATAAGGCGCCTAAGTATTAGTCAAAAGTCAACAATTTTTAAATTTGACCATGATTATACACAAAAATATAAAAGTTTAGAATACTAAATTAATATCAATAGATTCACCATAAAGTATATTTTCTTAATATGTCCATTCAATATTGTAGATGTAGATATTTTTTCTAAATATTTGGTCAAAGTTAGTAAGGATTGACTTTTGACCAATCCTTAGGCGCCTTATATTTTGGGACGGAGCGAGGGAGTACCGACCTAGAGAAAACTCCACCATGTTCTAGAACCATCATGTCACCACCCCCAAAATGCATAAATTAAGTCTATTAATAATAACTATCTACACATATTGAGAATACAACCTACTGTGCTTTGAAATTTTGGGGTTGGTGACATGATGGTTCTAGAACATGGTGGAGTTTGCTCTAGGTACTATTCAACACGAATCTAGATGCTCTGAACCATTGAACCTAATAGCCCAATGGTCAAGATTGGTGCGATATATGGATCCAATAAAAACTGCTCCATTATAGTAGTAGATATAGATAAAAAGCACACCTTAATAAGGCCTACTATGTGGCATCCGCTAAGGTTCACCTTATACATAGTGGAAACTATAAAGTATCATTAAGCCTAAGGTGCACCTCAAGCTTGTGTGTTGACCATAGAGAATAGACAAGTCATTTCCCCTCTCTCCTTATTTCATGTGATTGTTTTCAAAAGGGGTTCAAAATTGTCAAGTGGCAAAATCTTCGTAGCTAGAAGTTGAACAGTCTCAACTGATATATTAATTGACCGCTCGATGGGCACCCCCAAAGCTTTTTACATAAAACTTTCAAACCAAGCTACAATTTATTGCTTGTAGTTCAAATTTGACCTTTTATTTCGATACATCGACATAAAGTCATTCAACAAGTGGACAGGGTCATCTAGGAACCTTGAAAACTCATAAAACATGGGAATCGTAATTAAAACGCATTGGTCCACCTAGCTAATATGTCTAGAAGCTTGGCTTATGGCATTGAGATCCATATTCTTAGGACTTTCTTTACGGAAAAGAATCATCTCGTCATCACTCAGAAAACTGAGAATTTTCTTTCCTAGTTGTTGGAAACTCACACCGACGACATTGTTTATTACAAGAAGATGCACACATCTACCTCCAAAAAGACAATTAATTCAAGAGAAATCTATCACACTTACTTGTAGTTAAAGTGTGACTTTATTTCGTTCAATTGATAAGAAGTCACCAAAGTGCGTGAAGTTAGCTAGGAATCCTAGTACTAAAAACTTGGGTATTACGTATAAGAAACCGTGGTCTAGTTTTGTGATAATTGGGGTGGTTGCATTTTATTTTAACCTTGGTAGGTCTCATAGGAGCGAGGTGCTTGAGAATTAACACGGTCGGTGGAAGTACGTACACGTTACATCAAGGACCTCGTAAAGAATGAAAATTGCATCCAAGGCCATGCATGCATTTACCACAAGGACCTCGAAACTGAGCAATGAAGTACTATGTTTTGAGGTTTGCACATACTAGCGTTCATCGTGCTAAAGACTATGAGTAGAATCTTTCTAGATGCTAAGAATGGAAAAGAAGATCCAACGGTTAGCAATGTTTGTATTTGCCAGTCTTGATCCAACTGTTAATGCTCAAAGTTAATCTCTACACTATATGTATTGGTATGGTATTTTAAGAGATCAGAGACAACATAAAAATAAGATAAAAAGTACTGCGAATGGCCGATCTAATGGTAGGTCTCGTAAGAGTGAGGTGCTTGAGAGTTAAAACGGTCGGTGGAAGTACAAGTTACATTAAGGACCTCATAAAAAATGAAAAATGCATCCAACAAGTCCGTGCATTTATCACAAGGACCCTTAAACCGAGTAATGAAGTACTATGTGTTTTGAGGTTTGTGCATACTAGTGTTCATCGTGCTAAAGACTATCAGTAGAATCTTTCTAGATGCTACGAATGGAAAACAAGATCCAACAGTTAGCAATGTTTGGATTTGCCAGTCTTTATCCAACGATCAATGTTCAAATAAGTTAATCCCTACACTATGTAGTGGTTGTATGCATGGTATTGTAAGAGATAAGAGACAAGATAAAGGTAAGATAAGATGTACTGCGAATGGCCAATATAATGGTAGGTCTCGTAGGAGCGAGGTGCTTTGAGAGTTAACATGGTGGGTAGAATTACAATTTACATCAAGGACCTCATAAAAATGAAATTGCATCCAAGTCCATGCATTTATCACAAGGATGACCCTGAAACTAAGCAATGAAGTGTGTGTTTTGAGCTAGAGGTTTATGTATACTAGCAGTCATCGTGCTAAAGACTATTAGTAGAATATTTATAGATGCTAAGAATGGAAAAGAAGATCCAACGGTTCGCAATGTTTGGATTTGCCAGTCTTGATCCAACGGTCAATGTTCAAAGTTAATCCGTACACTATATGTAGTGCATGGTATGGTACGGTATTGTAAGAGATAATACAAGATAAAGATAAGATAATAACAAGTACTACCAATGGCCGATCTAATTGTTGGTCTAGTAGGTGCGATGTGCTTGAGAGTGAACACGGTCGGTGGAAGTACAAGTTACATATCAAGGACCTCATAAAAAATGAAAATTGTATCCAAGTTCATGCATTTAGCACAAGGACCCTAAACTAAGCAATGAAGTGTGTGTTTTGAGGTTTGCGCTTACTAGCATTCATCGTTCTCATGAAGACTATTAGTAGAATATTTTTAGATGCTAGGAATGGAAAAGAAGATGCAATAGTTAGAAAAATGTTTGGATTTGCGAGTCTTGATCCAACTTGTCATCAAAACTCTCGTTGGATGCTTTCTCATATATTAATTATGACCCCCGATGGGTACCTCCAAAAGCTTTTCGTAGAACTTTCACAGTAACCTAAAATTTACTTATACTAGTTCAAATCTGACCTATTTTTTATAAATCGACAAAAAGTCATTCAAGTGGGTGGAGTTAGGTAGGCAGTTTTGAATTGGATCCATAGCACCAATCATGACCGTTGCGCTGTTAGATCTAATGGTTCAGAGTAGTTGGATTCGTGTTGAACAATATCTAGAGCAAACTCCACCATGTTCTAGATAGTTATTATTAATATACTTAATGTATGCTTTTTTCTCTAACAAGACTATTGGTTAATAACAACTTAATGTTCGTTAAATCACATTTCATATAGTATATACGAGTGTGGCACGTACCTATGTGTGTGTGTGCGTGTGAAAACTTTGGCTTGTGGCATTTGTTTAGATCAATATTCTTTGGACTTCCTTTACGGGAGAGAATGATCATGACATCACTTGGAAAATTTATAATGTCCTTTCCTGGTGGTTGGAAACTCACACCGACGACATTGTTTACTACAAGAAGATGCACCCATCTACCTCTGAAAAGACATTTAATTCAAGAGTAGACTATCATGCTTACTTGTAGCTCAAGTCTAACTTAATTTCATTAAATTGATGCAAAATCTTAGCAAGAAGTTGAACCGTACCTATATATCATCAAAACTCTTGGTGGTCTCCCATATATTAATTGACCCCTCAACCCGATATATATGGGTACCTCCAAGAGAGATCTTTCATCAAACTTTCAAAGCAACCTACAATTTACTTGTGGCAGATCAGTTTGTACCTAATAATTTCGATAAATCGGCATAAAATCAATCAAGTGAGCGAAGTTAGCTAGGAAGTTTGAGAACTCATAAAGCATGGGAAATCGTAAGTACAACATGTTGGTCCACAATATATGTCTGAAAACTTCCCTCGTGTGTCATTCAGATCCATATTCTTCAGACTTGCTTTACGGGAAAGAACAATCTCGTCATCACACTCGAAAAATTGAGAATGTTCTTTCCTGAACTCATAGTGATGGAATTCTTTACTACAACAATATGCACCTATAGACCTCCAAAAAGACATTTAATTAAAGAGCAATCTATATCGCGCTTACTTGTAGCTCAAGTTTGACCTAATTTCGTTAAATTGTCAAGATGCAAAATATATCTTAACAAGAAGTTAAACCTATTGTAAAAAATCTTGGTGTTTTGTTATATATTAATTGACCCCTCGATGGGTACCTCCAAAAGCTTTTTCGAAAAACTTTCAAAGCAACCTAAACTTTTCTTAGACATGAGGCTAGTAAACTTCTAAGCTACGTATAGTAAGAGCGTGTGCAGTGTCTAGAAGTAGCTATGAAAACTACTTTTGGTCTAGCGTTTAGAATTGAAGTGGGTCCACACAACCATGCTAAAAAGATAAAGAGACTATTACCCAATGAATAGTGGGCCCTCCCAATTTATTCTCTTAGACATAAGTCTAGCACTAGAATCACCTTGAAGAATTTTTTTGTTAGCACTACCCATTCCACCGTTAAGATCTATGTTTAAGACTTGACACCGTGCTTGCTTTGATGTCTAGGGCCAATGGGCTCATTACCGTGGCACCCCATTGTTATTAGTGGTCTAATTATACCCTATAGCAGCCAACGAATGTTAGCTCTGACTCCTCTAGCTCTTCCTTCTCGATGAAGCCTCGACGCTCGGCTTTGAACGATGGTTACGAGGTAAGTAGGTGCCTATGGTGACTTCGTCAAGCTCAAGCCCCCCACCGGACAGTCTGAAGACACAATCTTTCGGAGGTGCTCATAGGGGTAGGATGTGCGTTCATGCGTTCATAGGGGTGAGTGTGTGTATGCATTTGTGAGCGTGTGCGTTTTGTAGTGGATTTTCGCAAAAATGAGAGAGATGGGCCTTCCGTTTGTATTAAGTTTTGCTCGGTTTTCCCAAAGTAATTGTAATGGTCACTGGTGTCTAGGGTTCATGGGCTCACTACCGGGGACCACATTATTAGTGGTTCAATTACATCCCATAGTAGCCAACGAATATGAGATCCAACCCCCTAGCACTTCCTTTGCCATGAAGCCTCAACACTCGACTTTGAAGGATGGTTATGAGGATAGTGAGAGGCGACATTCCTATCAATATATAGCGAGGTGCCTATGGTGACTTCGTCAAGCTCAAGCCCCACGGGATCAGTCTCAAGATCCAGTCTTTCTGAAGTGCTCATAGGTGTAGGGTGTGCGTACCTGCATTCATAGGGGTGAGTGTGTGTACACATTTGTGAGCGTCTCCATTTTGTAATGGGTTTTCATAAAAAGAGAGGGGTCCTTTAGTTTATTTAGTTATTTATTGAGTTTTGATCTATTTTCCAAAATTACTCCATGTAATGCAAGTCAAACTAGGTGAGTGATCTTTGGGGGGCCACGGGCTCTCTAGCGCGGGCCCCAGTTATCAGTGGTCGAGTTAAATCCAATATGGAGTAGTAGCCTGCAAATGTGAGGACCGACTCCCCTACCTCTTCCTTCTCCATGAAGCTTCTGTGCTAGGCTTTGAAGGCATACTCTTTTTTCGAGCAATGTCGGCGGATTCAATCATGCCGGTCCGGCAAACAATGGGGGATCTTGATGCGCAAGGCATCCGGGTTAGGGTAACTACGCCAGAGTTCACGGTCTCATGTTATTTTCTCGAATTCAACTTATGGGTTCTCTCCTTTTGGGGTTTTTTCTCTATTCTGCATGTCTCGATCGACAATGTTTCCTGGGTTTCAGATGTCGGCACGGATGGTAGACGCGAAGTGGTACGGCATTGTTACTGATGCGGATCTCTGGCTCTGGTGCGACTGTGCCCTAGTGCCTCGTCGCCACGTCGTGTTCGAGGGAACGAACTTCGGCCGCAGGTTCTTGGGTTGCAACTACGAATTTGGCGATGCACGTTCGTGCACTGGGTAGATATACCGCACTCACTTTCGCTGCAGTGCGCGATGATGTCGCTGTGGTTAGAGCTTGAGATCCGCGATGACCTCAAAGAAGAGGAGCAGGAGTGCCATCAGATGCATGCCGAGGAGATGGCTGCCGAGTTAACAGATGTCTCCACTCACTCCACTCAGTCGTAAATAGGATATATGCTCTTAGATTTGGGTAATTAGAGCTAGACATTAGGTTCTTAACCAAGTATGGTCTGCAATCTAGATATTTAGCATGCTCCTGATGCTTTTGTTGGCTGGCTATAGATTCCACTAATAATTAAGTAATCCACTTTTGTTTACTTGTACTCACCATCTCATAGTACTGCCACGTTAAATTACACTAGGTTAATTAATATGAGAGTAGTTGACAGTCTGCTTACAACCCTTCTGGAGTTTGTGGTTACTACTAATTCATCTGGTTTATGTGTTACTGCTATCTCTATCTATATACGAGTATCGCTACAATTTTTGCACATTTGTGCACCTCCCCCGCCGCGCACCTTCTTTACCCAGCAGTGTCCACCTTTCCATCACATCAGTGCAATCTCCGGTGAGTCCACAATCATCCGGATAGTTGTTTAGGTGATTGCTATTTGAAATAGTAGATCTATATGCCACATTAGGAAGCTAGGATCACCATGGATGTAGCCATGTAATTAGTTATAAGGTCCACTGAAAATAGGTAAGTATATGCTGCATGTCATTTAGCATCATGCGCATGTCCCACCCGTGGAGGAGGCATTATCGAGTGACAAGTGTTTTTATGTATCCAGCTGCTTTGCTAGAATTTCAGTAACCTATGCTTTGTCCCCGAAAACATTTTTTTCAATAAAAAGCACTTTATTACTTAAAATGTCCCCTAAAATATACTGATCATTTTTGTTGCATCATGATTTGTAGAAACGAAGTCATTCTGATATGTTGCCACTTATTACTAAGGCCAGGACTACTCATGTGCCAGCTAAGAAGGCAAACCCTGAAGTACGGCCATTTTCATGTCGGTTTTGTTTCCCATGTTTGGGAAATATGAAGGGAATATGCCCGAGAGGCAATAATAAAGTGGTTATTATCTTATTCCATGTTTATGATAAATGTTTATTTTGCATGCTATAATTGTATTAATTGGAAACGTTAATACATGTGTGTTTAATAAACAAAATACAAAGTTCCTAGTAATACCTCTCATATAAACTAGCTCGTTGATTAACAAGATGATCAAAGTATCCTGATCATGGAGATTGGATGTTGTTAGTAACAGTGTCACAACATTGGTGGAATGATGTGATGAACATTCATCCGAAGTATAGCATTACGATCAGAGTCATTATGTTTATATTTCTATAACATCATATGAAGTAATATTAGTCCTTAGACCATGAGATCATGTTAATTGCTAACACCGAAAGAGTATCTTGATAACATCAAACGCCACACCATAATAGGGTGACTATAAAGGTGGGTTTAGTGCTACGAAGGTGTTATGTTGAGGCTCATGGATCAAGAGTGGTATTTGTCCATCCCGATGACGGATAGATATACTCTGGGCCCTCTCGCTGATATCACATTGAAATAGCTTGCAAGCAAGTGATGTGATCACTAGAATGTTATATCACGGGAACGAGAAAAGAGTGCATGTCGGTAACGAGATCAAACTAGGTATTTGGATGCCAATGATTGAATCTCGGACATGTAATATATCGCGAGACAAAGGGATTTAGTTACGATGTTAAAGGTTCACACGATCACAAGAGTCATCGTTGAATATGTGGGAGTCAGTACGGATCTCCAGGTCCCGCTGCTGATTATTGATCTGAGAGGGGTCTCAATCATGCCTACATTATTCGCGAACCATAGGGTGACACACTTAAGGGATACCGACACCATTTGGAGCAAATATGTTTCAGATAAAGATTTAAGAAAGCGCTGGAATTATTTCAATAGACACCGAAACTGTTTCGGGTGAAATTGCTGAAATTGGTTCTGCATGTAATATTGAAATGTTGCAAGGGTTTTTATGTGAATGTTTGTTAATTAAAGCAATTAACAAAATTCTGAATAAAATTAATAAAAGAGTTTTATTAAATGAGAGAGCATTAAATTTGGAGAAATTTAATGCATTTAAAGTGGAAACTTTAAAAGAGAATGTAAAGGGGCATTTTAATGTGGAGGGGGTTACCACCACATGAATGGGGGAGGTGAAGGGACACCCTCCCCTCCTTCTATAAAAGGCGCCCTCTCACTCCTTCTTCCTCACACACCTCCTCGTGAAGGATCTCTCACCCCCTCTAGTATTATTCCCCATGGTCTCGGATTGTCGAGATACATGTTCCCTGTGGCTTTATCTGGAAAGGAGTTGCTGCTTCTGCTACTTTGCTGGAGCGAGGGATGGAGGTTGTCGGGGTACCGAACGTGTGTGCGATCACGGATGCCCCGCTGCTTTGTGGTGCTGGACTTGCTGGAGCTAGATCTGATGGACGTGCTGGAGCCAAACATGCTAGACTTCATCACGATCTTGAGATCGACAAGTGTACGACTACATCATCCACTAGTTCCAATTCGTTAACAAAGCTTTGTTGTCTTCTAGGGAAAGTTCTCTATGGATGTATATCAACCCGTTGCTTGTATCTAGTAGATAGATCTTGGCGTATAGTTTCCATCGTAGGAATTTTTTTGTTTTCTATGCTGCGAACCCAGTAGTGTTATCAGAGCCTGATCTATGCATAGGTGCTTTGCACGGGTAGTACACATATGTTTATATGTGGGCGATGATGATTATGTTATTGCATCTTCTATGTATTTTGGATATTGGTGGCATAGTGGGATGAAGCGGCCCGGACCAACCTTACATGTCATCGCACATGAGACCAGTTCCACGACTCACATGCAACTAGTTTTGCATAAGTGGCTAGCGGGTGTCTGTCTCTCCTACTATATTTAATATCTGATTTACAATGAGTTGCTAATAACTTGGTTATCCTCGTTGTGGTTCATGTTCGTAGGTAAGACCGATTCTATCTCTGAAAGCCCTAAGCCACGTAAAACTTGCAATGGATAAATTAGAGGCGTCTAGTTTAGATCGTTGTTGGGCTAGTGTCATGATATGGTAATGTTGTAAGTTGATGTATAGTTGATACTCTTACAACACACCTAACGTGTAAGTTCCATAGACCATGGCCTTACACACAAAGGAATGATAAAGATCATACCAAGATGCATATGATAGAGATCAAATGCATGGACCATATCATTGCACTCTACACATTAGATGTTCGCATCTTATATTTCTAGTTTGGCATTTTAGTAGCATTATAAGATGATCCCTCATTTAAATATCAAGATAAAAATGTGTTCTTCCTTAAGTATGCACTGTTGTATGGATCGTGTTTCGAGACATCACGTGATGATTGGGTGTACTTGACTCTGCGCTTTCATACAACGGGTGTAAGACAGTTTTACACACGCGAGTACTAAGGTTCTTACTTGGCGAGCCTAGCATGTACAGACATGGCTTCGGAACACGGACTGAAAGGTTAAGCATGAGTCATATAGTTGATATGATGCCCATATTGATGCTCGCCCTTGAAGCTACACCGACTCACGTGATGATCGGACTTGGTCTAGTGGATTGGGTTCATGTAATCACCAAAAAGGCACGAGGGATGTCGTTTTTGAGTGGGAGTTCATTTCTAATTTGGATTAGTCGAACTCAATTTGTCATAAACTAAATCAAAGTGAATTTGCATAATTTGTTGTAGTCATTGGCATCTGTTTACTACCTTACGCTTAGTTTTAATTGAGATAATAGAACTATATAATTCTGGATATTTACATTACGAACTGGTATCGTATTGTTTTCAATGTCAATTTAAAGTTTAAAAGTCCTATTGCAAACTTTCATCAAACTCTATTTACTCCATGAAGTTTAATAAGTAGTATTAAATCAACAGTAAGAATTCCAATGTTAGTATCTAAAGTATCATGTTTGCCTCCATGATTATTGATATTCAAAAGTTGTTTTAATATCAAGATTATATAGGAGTTGAAAATTGTTTCAGAAACCATCATGTGTGAAAGATAATGTGATATCTGAAACAATGTTTTTGGTTGCATTATGATAGAGTATAATTTAGCAAAATACATGTTCTCATATTGTATGAGAATTTGTGAAGGATGGAAATCCTAAGCATCCGGATCTCCCAAAAAGGTTTTGGGAACTAACATTATACTCGCGATTCTTCCTTACAGGCTATAGTAGCTTGATCATGAAAGTTGTCATGATAAGGATGAATAGAAGATGTAAGTAAAATGTTTTCTTTAGTAATAGATTACTAAAGAATGGATTTTTGAAAGAACACCAAACATTTGATGATGGTGGTCCACTTCAAAGTGCAAGTCCAAAGGTATTAGTATTTGACTATATCCACTTTGTACTATGTGTCATGTGAATGACATCACTATTGATGTTGATAGATTCTTTTAAAAGAAAAGGAACTGTTAAAAGACAATCTATAAAATATTTGGCCAAAAAAAAGGTTGGAGATGTCCAACTTAGGTATATAGAAGATATACATGTTATGGCTGTATTCCTTGCTTGTTAAACAATGTGGTTCTGAGGTACTAGATACCGAATTGGTTGGTGTGAAGTGTCATACCGAACAACACAATTCATGAACTGCAATGGCCTAAGTAACTGGCAAAAGAATAAGTGATGATGTTCATCGAAAAAAATAAAGTGTTATTGTGTTTTTCGTTGTCGTCAAACCTAGCCTTCAAGATTTGTTTTAATAATTGCTATTTTGTTTCGGTATTATGAGAACAATGGCTGTTCAAATAATTACCGTATTCCATAAAGGATGAATGAACTTTTACAAGTCTAGTTGGAGAAATCACATCCATAAACACTATTGCTAAAATGTCGCAAGACAAATGATTGAAAGATCACTTATGAAGTGACATCGCTGTTTAAATTATATTGGAAAGAAAACATGGAGAAACTCCATGTTGATGGATTTTTGGAGTCTTTTGATTTTGATCAATTGATGCTTGTGAAACATTCCTCGAGATGATTGAAACTCCGTTCATAGGCCAAAGAGGAACGGATGACTACCTTATTGGAAATTGTGCATCCTGATGTGCATAGTCCATTATGTGTAGCCATATGAGATGGATCTTTTTGCTTCATATGCTTTGTCCAAAAATTTGAGTGAATATATTTATATATTTACTTAATAAGGAAGAAGTATGAAACATTTGAAAATTGTTCAAAGACTTTCAAGATGAAGTGGAAAATCATTGTAACAAGAAAATAAAGAGTTTATGATTCGATCATAAAGGAAGATATTTGAGTTACATGTTTAGCAAAAACACCTAAGATTTGAGGAATTGTTCCATGATTTGTGTTTCCTGATAAACCATAGGAATATGGCATATTCAAGAGATGAAATCAAACCATGTTTAACATGGTAAGATCAAATGTGTCATTTATAAAACTGCCATTATGTTTTAAGGATTGAAGCTTTAGAGACTACCGCTTTTACACTGAAAATAGCACCATCGTGATCCGTTGAAATGACACCATATGAGTTATGGTTTGGGATAAAACCCGAATTGTCTTTTCTTAAATTTTGGTATGCTATGCATAAGTAAAATGTTTACAACCAAAGTCGGATAAGCATGTCTTTGTAGATTATCCCAAAGAATTTGTTGGGCATTTCCCCATAACACCGAGGACAAAAGAGTTTGTTACTTGGAACGTCATGTTTCTTGAGAAGGAATTTTTCGTGAAAAGTTAAGTGGGAGGACAATAGAACTTTGATAAGGTTGTTGAACCTTAGCTATATGTGCTAAGTAGCGCAGCGCCGGAAAGTGTCCCGGTGGCGGCCACAATGCTCATGGCTCTCATGATTACAAAGGTTGTAATCTCGGAGATTAGAGTTCATATTGAACTGTGTGGGTCGGTAAGAATCAAATAATGATATTTGATAAACAAGTCGTTATTGTTTTGACAATGATGAACCGACTGCATGCAAAGAAGCGATGATGGGCCTTGACTCCATAAAATAACTAGAAGTCATAGAATCCGTGATAGTATCCATACACGAGAATCAAGTTTTTGAACTTGGAAGACCCTCTGAAAAGGCGTAAAGCCTATCGGTCATGTTTGGATCTATAAAGAAATAGACATGGATGTTTAACATCTATGAAATAGTCGACATGTCGGAAAGAAATAGACATGGATGTTTAACATCTATGAAATAGTCGACATGTCGGAAAGAAATAGACATGGATGTTTAACATCTATGGTTTTCAAAAGTTTGTGGCTGACAACTTAGTTCTCGAGTTGCCTAATGTGGATGGCGACGAGCTAATTGGCCAGGTGTATGACCGGATCTTGGAACAGGTGGGAATGCGAGCTGACAATCTTTTCAATTCGTCTCTAGAAGCGGATGAGACCCTGATAGAAATTCGAGATTCTCCACGCCCATACAGTCCTGATCCTACAAAAGAGGAGGAAATCTTTAAACCATATTGACCACTCTACTTTCATTTTAGAAGGGTTTGGGTCTCTTGTGAGGATGACTGTTTGTTAAGTCAGGTACTATTACTTTTTTTTTCTCTGCTGGTGTGTGGTGTCCACGAATCTATATATTTGATGTACTATTATGACATATATATTGGACCTGGCTTTACCTGACTATATTTGGTAACAATAGTCATCTTATTCGAACTTGCGGTGGTTTTTTATCTTTCAATTTTTTCCTTCTGAGATCTGTTAATGATGATGTTAATGCCAACTGTGAGTGATTTGTTAACATGTTTCTGGTAGTAAACCAAAACTTGTAGTTGTAGTGGAATTTCAGGTCGATGTTTGAACTCTAGATCTTGATGTCATACAAAGGGCATGCTTCTACCACCTAGAATATTTTACCCAACAATTGATTGTATCACACGAATAAGTGCACAAACTTGATGTCTGTAGGCGGGAAACCGAGCAAAGCAAGTTTACAAAGTTGTATCAGTCGTGTGGTTGCTACTATTAAGACAGCCGAGGTTTCCACTAAAAAAAGTTGGGTTCGCAAAAAAATTGAAATAAATAGTGGGGAATAACTTAGTTTCGAGTTCGAGGTAGCTCAGTCGTGTCCCCCTCGACCCCATCGTCATCTTCTCCGCCTGGCCGCCCTCCCTCAACCAGACCGTCCCCACCACTCCACCATTGAACACCACTGCACGTTGTTCGCTGGTATGTATGTTCCCAACCTCCATCCATTACGGGCTTTCTGAAGGATAGAATGCATTTATTTTTGGGCATTGAGAGCTAAATAAGCTCGTGGCATTTATAGGAAATGGAATCGGTGTTGGCGGATGCATTTGCTGCGTCGGTGGATGTTTGTAAAGTAGAGGTGGATGCTGAAGCAGCACCAGCGGATACACGTGAAGCGGATGCGGAGGACGATGCTTGTATCGCATCGGAGTCTTGGGCAGTGTTGAGTGATGCTTGGAAAGCGGTGGAGGCGCACTCGAAATCCTCATCGGCTACTGCTGGAACAAATTCGGCTATGTTGGCTGCCGCTGCAAAGCGACGCCTGCGTGGGATGCTAGGAATGCGTCAGCTCATGGTCGCGCTTCTTCAGCGTCAACGGCTATGGCTCGTCATTTGTCGGCGGCGCATGCTCCATCTGCTCAGAAATCGTCGACCCCATTGTAAGTTCCGTGTTGGATTTTGTCTCCCTGACTTCCTCCCTCTTTTGTGTATTCTGCTCCGGGGTTTTTTCTGGATGCAGTGGATATTAGTTTAAACTAGTAGTACTGGGAACATAAAAATTTATTTAATCACAAACTAGTGATCCGAATGGGATGAAACTTTCAAAGGATTCAAACCTAGGCACCGATGATTTACTGATTTTTTGTCAATTTTTTCGAATAGTTTTACTTTTTAGTTCAAAATCTGAGCTACTATCATACCTTTGATCTAAGACGGAAGGTGGACCCTGGGGCAAGTCACCGTGAGACTTGGGTTCACCAAGTCACTGAAGTTGCTTCCGTTTTTTCTCCTCTTCTTTATGATAAAACAAGAAAATTCAGGTGGGGGCCTTTTTGTCCTCCCCGGTGACCTAAAAATAAGTTATTCATTCCCTTTTCCCAGTTCCGACATGCTGAAGCATTTTGCGGTGCTTTCGTACTACACTAGTTGATTCCTTGAGCTGTTTAGGTTATTTTGTTGATAGACTCTGCTGTTTAGGTAGATTTTCAAATGGGTGCAGTTTAGGAAATTTCGATGATAAATTTTCCTGTCAAAGATTCATTATGGTGTTTACTTAATTCTTTTTTTAGGGTTCTACATTGTGCATTGTGTTGTTTACTTAATTCTGATGATGCACTTATGCTATTTGCATCATCCTACCAGCTTCGGTGGAAGAACATATGTAACAATCAACGACTTGTCAGGCAATGTATTTGGTCAGATTCTTGTCAGGCTTCCTCCACACCCATCCTGCATACTGAGGGCATCAGTCGCCCAAAAATGTTGGATGGACTTCATGGGAAGCAACGATTTCAAAAGGCTAACCCTGTCACACAATAGAGGAATGCCGTTAGTTGGGTTTTCAACAACAGCTCCGAGGACGCTCGATTCTTAACAAATCATAATCTTGACCAATCCATCTGCCAGAAGCTGAACAGGCTGGTGGAAGTACATAAAGCCTACAAACCATATGTACTCAGATGTCGCAATGGTAGGGTGCTACTTCATTATCCGCAAGGGTCTAACATGATAAAGGCCTGGGATCCAATCAGGAAGTGAAACAGTGATAGCAGAACCACCAATTTGGCGGAGACATGAGTATGATAGCGGCACAATTCTTTGTTCGAGAAATCAAGGGCAATTGTCTTCACACTGTTGCAGGAATTTCTGGTTTTTTTGGATAGTAACCAATGGTAACCAAGCATTGGCGCAGAGGTACTCATCAGAGTTAGGAAAATGGGAGGACTAGATTGAACCTGCTGAGATGCTAGATAAGATTGATCGCAGGCCGTCAACTCTCATAGGGGACATTTTTGTACTAGCCAACAATGAACTCCAGATATATAATTGCCTTCAATAACATGACAACAAAACTATGTTATATTGAGTGCCCCCGTGAGACAGATGATATTTCCAAACGCAATTTTGTCATCGCTAAGGGGCATAATGGAGATGTTGCCCTTGCGGTTATAAGAGACTTCAGTCTAAACACGTGGTCTAGTGCAAGATCATGAACAAGAAAATGGGAAGCTTGGGTGCCTCAAATAAAGGTTGAGCTGGATACTCTCCTTGGCCTTGAGAAATCATGGGCATATGGTGGGACAGATGCAGTAAGGTTACTCTACGCATTTGAGGATAGAGAAATGGAGGTTATATGGGCAAAGGAGGGAGTATTCGAATTAGATCTCAGCAGCATGAAGTCTAAGAAGTTCAGATCTCGTAAGCGTTGGTGTACTTTACATCCCTACATTATGACACCTGGTTAGTGAAGTCATTCATGTGCAACCCTTGCATTTTTGTACAACTATGATTTTGCTGATCATTTTGTTCATTTCCTTCAGCAACCGACATGATTCGGAGTGCCAAATCAAAGAAACGAAAAGGAAGTCCTATCAGCAACACAATTGATTCAGACTGCAACATTCAAGGAGATGAAAATAACACTCGGATGAACAAGCAAGGCATGTTTGGGAAAGCATGTGTTTGCCTAGGTTGTGTTATTTGGAGCCACAGTCTGATATTTGTTTGTTTTGGTAGCTGATGGAACTATGGCGGCACCTTTGTTTGTGCTGTAGCCACAGCAGCAAGGGTTGGAATATTAGAGCCATCTGTTCGTTTTGGGGGCCTATGTGTGTGATAAAACATTTTTTTATATGATGAAATGGTGTTCTCTGTATAGTAGTGTATGTGTGATGAAATCTTGTTTTATTTGTTCTACATATACTTTAGCTGGTCTTTGTGTTTTGATAGTATGCTGTAGTAGGAGTATTTGTTTCGTAGCAGGCTTTTTATTTGATCTGAATTAGTACTACAATTTAGTTAGTGCTTCATGTAGAAGAGTCCGTGCCGACACCTAAATAATTAGTAGACATTGGTTTCACACCATTTTCACATGCTTGAATCAGAGCTACTTGATACATCTATTTTGCATCACTATTCTATATCATAATTTACTGTTATTCATTGATATATTTCATATTAAGAGATGATACTTATGTTATTTCATCTGTTTTTGCATGATTGATGACTTTTGGAGGATGGACCGCTGAAGTCAGGATTATGATGGAAAAGGCACCGTTTGGAGGCGAAATTCGCGAAGATCAAAAAATTCCAGAAAATACATAGAAAATCCTATTTTTCTAGAAGACGAAGGATGCCAGAAGGGCGAGCGGAGTTGGGCCACAGGGGGCTGACACCACCCCTAGGGTGGGACACCCCTGGTCGCCCCACCAGGTGGTGTGACCACCCTGGCCAACCTCCAGCTCTCCTCCAGCTCTCTGATCTTAATCCATATGATTTCTGTGAGTAGTTCGGTAAGTTCTTGAGGACATGGGAGAAGCCATGTTGTTAGTAGTGGAATTGTGTGGAGAAAGATTCAATAGTTTGTTATTTAAGTTGTGGTGTTATTCTTCTAGTGGTGTCATGTGAACGTTGACTACATGACACTTCACCTTTATGGGCCTAGGGGAATGCATTGTGTATTTGGCTACTAATCGTAGGGGTTGCCGGAGTGATAGAAACCTAAACCCCTGTTAGGAAACCTTTGCACAAGGGAACGTAGGATCTTAGAGTTTAAAGTTGTGGTTAGGTTTTTATCTTAATTACTTTCTTGTACTTGCAGATGCTTGCAAGGGGTTTAATCACAACTATGTATTAGTCCTAGGAAGGTCAGTACATTAGCACAGGTTCACCCAAACAACACTTATCGAACTAAAGAAGATTAATCAACTATATGAAGCGAAAGCGCTTGACGACATTCCCATGTGTCCTCGAGAACATTTGGTCATCCTAAGTAATAAAACCGGCTTGTCCTTTGCTAAAGAAAGGATTGGCCCTGTTGCTTCATTTATTATCATTGTCTTTTATTTACTCGTACTTTATTTATCTGCATGATCAAATACCCCTAAAATCAATTTGCTAAGTATATACAGAGAATTCCTGCTCCAAGCCACTCGTCAACTCTTCTGCTCCTCGTTGGATTCGACACTCTTACTTATCGAAAATACTACGATACACCCCCTATACTTGTGGGTCATCAAGACTATTTTCTGGCACCGTTGCCGGGGAGTGAAGCGCTATTAGAGAGTGGAACTGGTAAAGGAAACTTCTACTTTGAGTATTGCTTACTTCTGTTAGTTACTTTATTTCAATATGAATAATTCACTTAGTTTCTTATTTCGTAATGCTACTACCACTGCTAAGGTAGTAGATGAATCACCACCTACTGAAACTGATAGTTTTAAGATACCTACAAGAATTATTGATCATGTTATGGATAACTACTATTTTGGAGATGGAACTGTCCATCGCGATGATCATTTGCTCTTTATACATGAATTATGCGGGTTGTTTCATTGTGCAGGTATTACAACAGATCAAGTCAAGAAGAAGTTATTCTCATTATCACTGAAAGGAAGAGCTGAGGAATGGTATAAGCTGCTGAAAATGGTCAAGCTCTTGAATGGGAGGAAGTAGTACATCTCTTTTATTCTAAATTTTATCCTCCTAGTGAGATTCATAAAGATCGGAATCAAATATACAACTTTTGCCCTCTTGATGGAGAGAGTACAGCTCAAGCTAGGGGGTGATTGAAGTTACTAGTGCTCAAATTGTCTATTCATGAGCTCCCTCACAATATTATTATCAATAACTTTTATGCAAGACTTTCTCTTCATGATAAGGATCTATTGGATGCTTCTTGTGCTAGATCATTTACATGCATGGAAGAAGGAGCTAAATGGGATCTTCTAGACCGTATTCAAGACAATGTTGAAGCATGGGTGACGAGGGTTTAACTCATAAATGCCCATTGTTATGGACTTGGGTTTTGGAGAAGGAGGGAGCATTGGAGACATCTATGGGCTAGCAAACAAGCACACAGGGGACTCGAAGATTTACCCAGGTTCAGGCCTCGTAGAGGTCCCTACTCCTGCTTGTCTGCTTGTGGAATTATCAAAGGAATCGAGGATTACAATGGTGCGTAGATGCAATCTGGCGAGGGTGGTGGAAACTAGGGTTGCGTGTGTCCTTCTCGCCACCCCCTCCTAGCCTTTATGTAGATAGGCTAGGTCTCGGGTAGCAGGTCGAGTCAGTTACAGATTAGGGTTTTCCCCTTTGAACTTTCTATCTTTAGTTTCTTCTTGTTCTTCAAGCAATCGAGAGTCTGTAGGGCACTCAAGTCCTTCATTTGGGCCTTGGCGACACCGTGGGCCTCCACGTATTCAGGCCGTATATACCAAGCTTGAGTACCTATAGGGTATACCCATATTAGTAGCCCCCGAGTGTCCAGTGGAATCACAGATTCGACTGGGACTTTATGAAGCCTTTCGAGTGCATGAATGAGTATATTTCGACTGCTTTGTTTATGTCATAGGTATTGTTGATGTGCGTGCCTGATTTAACCGATGTATCGGTATCAGTTAACCACCTTGGTGATACAACGCAATCTACTCGAACTTGAGTCCTCGGACTCGAATCCGGAAAAGTGCTGGTGTAATTCGACTCAAGCCGCGGAGGTCTAACAGGTGTCGAATTCCAGTATATGGGTGTGAGCACTCGACGCGTCCGTCAAGGCATATTCATCGTACTTGTAGGCACGGATATATTTCTGGTAGTGCGCAGAAAATGCGTTGCCAGGCCTTATTCATGTCTTACCTTCACGCTGTAAGCGCGGCATCCGAATTTTATCATCGCGGAGACGATTCGGGTGACCCAGGAGATGCAGTCTCTTTGTAGGGAAAAATTATGAGGCGGTTTCGCCATAAACTTCGAGTGCAGACGTTATCAACACACAGTACTTGGTACAAATAATCATAGGGTGCGCGACCAGCGCTCCCTATGGGAGTATTCCCCGAGTGCCTGGTTGAGTCGAAGACTCAAGCAGGGACTAAGTAACTTTTGCGACTGTTGTCATCTTTTGTTTGCTTGTTTCAGTCGAATTTGCTTCCGGCGCTTCCTATGGGAGTAACCCATGTCCATAGTCGAGCCATGCTTCGAGTGGTTGGGTTTGCTTTGATTATCCATGTTCCTAAAAAGAAAAATAAAGAAAAATCGTAGGGTGCGCGACCAGCGCTCCCTATGGGAGTAGCCCCCGAGTGCTTGGTGGAGTCGAAGACTCGAGCAAGGACTAAAGTAGTCGAAGTCTTCTGCTGCGTAGCTTTTGATGATGTCAGTGCTGACGATTTCATGACCTCAGTTGCCCGCGTGAGCGAGTTTGACGGGATGTGACGAGCAATGGGCCCTACTATCTGACTTTGATTTGACTGGGCGTGCATAATCTTTATTTTAACCGCGCCTCCTCGATTTCCGCACGTAATGGGAGTAGTGGGGGGACGGTTCGTGTTTCAGCTCCTCCACGTGTCTAGCACGATGATCGCCACGCATCCAGTAGGGTTTTTCTGAGCCGTTGGATTGCATCTTCCAGGGGTTAAGTAGTGGTGGTGTGATGGTAAAATTCACATCTGCTTTTCACTCATATTTTGCCTTCATCGCCATTGCCGCTGCTCCCCTGCTTTCTCTCCTCTCTTTTCCTCCGTGGCGCTGGACCAGCTCCGCGCATTTCCCGGCTCTTTTCTTCAATCACATCGCCGCCGCGCAATGGGGAAGAAGAAGGGAGGTGCTACGGCCGATTCCGCGGCTACCATTGCTGTGGTGAAGAAGAAAGGCGGCTCCGCCGCTGTGGGTACCAGCACCGCCGCCGGCGAGAAGAAGAAGGGCACGGGCACCCGCGTCACGAATGGTGCGTGGCGTCCCTCCATCATAAAGTCCTCTGATCTCCGTCTTCTTCGCCAAGACGGAGTGCTATCCGCCACAGTCGCCGATGCGCGCGTCCCCAGCGGTGAGATAATCCCCTCTCCTCCCGCTGGTTTTCGAGTGATGTTCTTGGCATTCATCATTCGTGTCCTCTCGTTGCCCCTGCATCCCTTCTTCAGGGGCCTCCTTTGCTTTTACGAGCTCCAGCTCCATCAGCTGTCCCCAAACTCTATCCTCCACATCTCTTGCTTCATCACCCTTTGCGAGTGCTGGCTCGAAATCGAGCCGCACTTCGGCCTTTTCAAATGCCTCTTCAAGTTGAAGCGCCAATCTGCTTCTGGCTCTTTAGTCTACAATGTAGGCGGCTGCGGAATTCATGTCGATCCATCCGCCACCTATTTCGACATCAAGCTGATGAAGTCCGTCCAAGGCTAGAGGGACAAGTGGTTCTACGTTCGCGACCAGAAGGCCGACGGAGACCACTTCAGACTCGCACCCTTCGACCCCTCGACGCCATGCAAGAGGAGGCAATCCTGGAAGAATGTAGTCATGCTTGGTGAGTCCACGGAGACAGATGTGCTGTACAAGCGCGTCTGCGACCTCGAGAGTTGCATAGGTAAAGAGGAAGGAGGTTGCGCACTCATTCGCATGTGGCTGCGCCGTCGCATCCAGCTCCTGCAGGCCAGAGTCCACCCCATGTTTCAGTGGGCTGGTGCTGACGATGCCACTCGTGTGTCTGCCGATGGCATGTCCGCGAGTGAGATAGATAAAAGGGTTCGACTGGTGACCACATACACCGTCAAGGATGTGCTCCCTAGTGAGCCAGTCGTTCCTCCGTTCGACGCTTCGAACCCTCCTCCCGAGGTACAATTGTGCTACGTAGTAGCTTAGTTCGTTGATTGCTTCTTTGCTGTTTACTTGCTTTTTGCTGAATTTGTTGTCTGTATGCAGGATTGGGCGGTGTCACCTTGTATGCCCCCTCTTCCTGAGGGGGTTATCCCTCGCGACGCCTTGGTAGAGGACGAGTCGGAGTCGACCGTCCTATCTGATGTGGATGAGGAAGCCCTCGAGTCGGGTAGTCCGGATACTCGTAAGCGTTCGCGCAGTGAGGATTCCGATGCGTCATCTCCTTCGACTCCAGAAGGTGCAGGCGTTGGTGCGGAATCACCAATCCCTGCCATTCTCATGAGCCCCGTGGCACCATCCTCTCGCAAGAAGATGCGACTGCCCAAGGAGTCCTCGTCAGAGTCGGGGGAGCCTACTTTTGACTTTGACAAGTTTGATTGGTAAGTTTTCTAGTTTGTTTGCTCTTCTCTGGATTTTCCCTTTTTGGTTCGTCTCTGGATTTTGTCTTTTCTTGATGTTGATTTTGTCTTTGCAGTCAAGAGGGGTCGTCATCTTCTGGCGACGTCCAATTTTTGAAAGAATCAGGAGTCGCGACCTCAAGGGCCAAGAAAGAGGTCGAGCGCGCTCGTCCCCCTCCATTGGTACCCCACTCCGGGCACAACTCTTCCAGCTCTCCGCTTGAAGGGGAGCATCGAATGGTTGCCCGGATGACGGTACAGCAGACAACTTCGGAGTCATTGGAGGATGATCTAAGTGTATATTTTATTCTTTTAATGTTGCAGTCGATGTTATCTATTGCTTCTGCTGATCCCTTGTTGTGCGATAGCTCCTTGTGAAGGAAGCCGCTCACTTGGCGGAGCAAGTGCTTGCGATGGGCCGCCAGCATGCAATGCTGGAGACGCGTCATCGCGTGGTAGAAAGTAAGTGTTCTTCACTTTTTCTTCTTCTCCTTTTTATATAGTCGCCTGATAGTCAATCCTTTTTGTTTTGTAGCTAAACATAATGCCCTTCTGCGCAACGCTGCCATCATGGAGAAAAAAATCGCCGCGGCTATGAAGGGTCGCGATGAGGCAATCGCGGCGCGTGACGAGGCGCAAAGGCGCGAAGAGGATATGCGTGCCTCCTTCGCAGCCAGGGACGGGTTGTTCGAAGAACAACTTTTCTCGATTGCCAAGGCCCTCTCAGGTACTTTGCTTTGGATATCATTATCTTTCTCTGCTCGACTATTTACCGCTGGCGCTGATGTTTTTGTCCATGTGTGGATTTATGTACAGATGCTAGCGATTTGAGCTTTGATCCTCAGGCCCTCCGCCATGACGATGCCTTGGCGGGCGCGCTTTCAGCAGTCGAAGACCGCAGAACCGCCGTTCTGGACGTGCTCTCCAAGGACAAGGGTGTGCTCAGTCGCCTCCAAGAGGAGTTGATGCCCAAGGCTGAGCTAATCGAGAACGTGGACGAGCTGGTGGAGTCTCTCGCCAGGGGTGTTCCTTCAAGCTTTAAGAACTCCCTCCGTGCGGCTGGTGCATCTATGTCACTTGCCATGGTGTAGGCCCACGGAGTCGAGGTTGATCCTGCAGCGGTTTCGAAGGCGATGCCCGTTAGCGCGGATGGCCAGTAGGTAGTCTTTGCTCCCTTCGCGACTGCCTATGGCAAATATGGGTCGCAGCTGATTAACACGATTGCGAAGTACTCTGAGGAGCTGCAGCGAGCCAAGAAGGCAGCAAAGGCTGCGGCATTAGGGGCTTGCGGAAAGTCAGTGGCATCTGACACTTCCACGGACTCGATGAAGCCCCCGAAGCCGTCGAAGTCGAAGAAGCCAATCGCCCCTCAGTAGCTTTGTAATAGTTAATTAGTTTATGTCCTTTTTTAAGAACATGCCTGCTAGCGAGTGTATCTGCTAATACTTTTGCTAGTCTTGAATGTACTTGAATCTTTTGTCTTTGTGTCGATTTGGTCGTCTTATTTGCTTATATCTTGGCTTGTGGTAGGGTACATCAAGTGATCCTTTGAGGGAAACTCAGGACTCGGCGTCCCTTGATGATACTTTGGCACCGCCGCGCTCCAGGGTAGATGAGTTGTCGCTGCTTTCGCGACTGCGTGACCGCGTGAAGCAGCTGGAGCGTGAGTTGCCCGTGCTCCGCGGTAACGCGGATGTATGGAAGTCAAAGGCGGAGAAAGCCGCCGCCCGAGAGCAGTATCTTCTTGGCAAGGTGACGCAGCTGGGCGACCAATTCAAGTGTTAGTTTGCTTGCTCTTATTTTCTCCTTGTAGTTACTCATGATGGTGTGCCGTCCTTATGCTTCTGTTGTTGCTTCGTATAGTTGTCAGCGCGCGTCATCCGCAAGGTGAGAAAGATAGAATTGCCATTCGCATGCATGATCTGATCCAGGAGCAATTTCAAGAGAGTGGATACTTCTGGGTAGATCATGATCGTGCGATTGCATTGGCGACCCTACAGGATCGTGCGTCGCGAGTGCTGCACTTTCTGAAGAAGTCGTAGTCATGCTTGAAGAACATTTATCGGACGATGTTTCCGCTAGATGTTACTCCATCAAGCTTGCTGGCCCTCCTTGCCAAGTTTCAAGATCTGACTGCGGTTCACGAGTGTGTGAGGCAGCAGTTGGTGGCTGGTGCCAAGGCCGCTCTATCGCTGGTGTGACTGCATAGGCCTGACGTAGATGTTGCGGCAATTGCGGATGGGCCACCTGCGCCACCAGCAGGTTCTGCCTGGAATATGGTGCCGCACTACCAGGCGGTGGACCGCCCAGCAGAAGAGATCATCGACTTCTTTGAGGAACAAACCAACGTTCTCTTGTTGCAGTAGTAGCTTAATTTGTATCCTGCACATAAGTGTACCTGTGTTGTAAAGTTCGTATAAATGTTGTGTATAATTGACTGTCGAGTATGTATAAATAGCTTGTTAGCGTGTAAGTGCGTTGCACTATGTGACTCCTTTTCGTTAGCTTGGCCATGCGTTTATCTCAGTCCCTTGTCAACCTGTCAGGTGCATTGCAACTGGGTTGATGTTGTGTCAAGGGTTTCGATTGATGTGCCAGCTACTCAGGATATCGCGTTTTAGTTCGTAGAACAGATGTGTATAGGGTGGCGTAGCCCCCGAGTCGATAAGTTGCGGAAAAAAAATGAAGACATAGAGTTTTGGGGCACTTAGCTTTATTATTCGCGAGACAGTATGAAGTACAATGTGTGGCTAAGTAGCCTTGGCTGAGTGCCTTATTTGCAATGTAAAAGTAAAAACGACTAAGGGTAGAAGCGTCGCAGCTGCGCAACGTTCCAGGGGTTGGAGTATGCGACTCCTGTCTCTAAATCTGGAAGGCGATAGGCACCACCTGGGATTAATTTTGTAATCACGTATGGCCCCTCCCAGGGGGACTCGATCTTGAGATGTCCTTGCTGCTTTAGTCGCAGGACCAAGTCCCCTTCGACGAAGGATCAGGGGCGTAGCCTCCTACTGTGGTAGTTGCGCAAGTTCTGCTGGTAGATCGTTGATCTTTCCGCGGCAATTTCTCTCGCTTCATCGAGGAGGTCGACGGAGTCTTCGAGTGCGAGGGAGGACTCCTGCTCACTGTAGGCAACCACACGTGGCGCTTTGTACCGTACTTCAGCGGGCAGCACGGCTTCAGCCCCGTGGACCATGAAGAATGGGGTGTAGCATGTAGCGTTGTTTGGAGTTGTACGTAAGCTCCAAAGTACTGATTGTAGTTCGTCAGGCTAGCAACCTGTGGCTTGTTCGAGTGGTCGGAGGAGTCGCTTCTTGATGCCGCCGCAGACGAGTCAGTTCGCCTTTTGGACTTGGCCGTTAGTCTGTGGATGTGCCACCGAGGCGTAGCTGATGTTGATTCCTAGGTTCTCGCAGAATTCTTGGAACTCCTTGGATGTGAAGTTCGTGCCATTGTCTGTGATGATGTTGTGTGGTACCCCGAAGCGGAAGACGATGGACTCGAAGAACTTGACTGCGTTGTTCCCTGATTGATTGGTCGCTGGCATTGCCTCTATCCACTTGGTGAACTTGTCGACTGCCACCAGGAGGTAGACGTAACCTCCTCGTGAGGACTTAGGGAGCTTGCCGACCATGTCGAGTCTCCATTGTGCGAAGGGCCAGGCAAACGGAATTGGCCGGAGCTCTGTGCCAGGCGTGTGTGGTTTGTCCGCGAATCGCTGGCACGCGTTGCACTTCCGGACGATGTCCTTGGCATCGCGCATGGCCGTAGGCCAGTAAAACCTAGCTCGTAGAGCTTTGGCCACGAGGGCGTGACTGCCAGCATGGTGTCCGCAGGTTCCCTCATGGATGTCGAGGAGAACAACTTTTCCGTCAGCCGTGGAGACGCACCGCTGGAGCACTCCAATGATGATGTGCTTGTACAGATCGCCGTTGATAACATCGAATTCCTTGGACTGCCGGACGATGTGCCGGGCGTCAGTCGGGTCGTCCGGTAGCCTTTTGCTGAGGAGGTACGTGATGTACGGCTGAGTCCAGGATGATTCGATCATCATGACGCTCATTGGTCCTTCGACTCCTGTGTCCAGCTCCAGGTCGTCGAGTGCCATTGGCTCATTGGGCGGCGAGCCCCCGAGTCCGTTGCTGCGCTTGTTTTCTTCTCTGCTGCCTTTGGCTTGATGGAGCATTCGCAGATGCGCTCGAGAAATACCCCAGGTGGTATGGGGGCGCAGGTAGAGCCTATGTTGGCGAGTGCGTCTGCCTCTTCGTTGCTTTCGCGGCCTACGTGTCGCAGCTCGCCGCCGTCGAAGTCCCCTTTGAGTGTGTCGTAGAGGTCATGGTAGGCGATCATGTTGTCGTTCAGTGCGTCGCACTCATGCATTGTTTGGTTGACGACCAACTTAGAGTCGCCGTAAATAATGAGTCTCTTGGCGCCGCAGGGTTTTGCCATCCTCATCATGTGTAGCAGGGCCTCGTATTCAGCTTCATTGTTGGAGGCGGTGAACTGCATTCGCAGGATGTACTTCAACTTGTCCCCTTGAGGTGATGCCAGTATGACACCTGCACCTGCTCCGTCCTTCCGCTTGGACCCATCGAAGTGCATTGTCCAGAGGTAGGACATATCTGGTTTGTCCGGGAGCTGGTTCTCCATCCAGTGCATGAGGAAGTCAGGGAGAACTTGCGACTTGATTGCGTCGCGCTTTTCGTATGTAATGTCTCGTGGAGATAATTCTATTCCCCAAAGCGCGACTCGTCCCGTGGCGTCGGGGTTATTGAGGATATGCCCCAACGGGGCGTCGTTGACCACCACGATTGAGTGTTCCTGGAAGTAATGGCGCAGTCGCCGGGCGGTCATGAAGACGCCGTACGCCAGCTTCTGGTAGTGCGGGTACAGCTGTTTTGTTGGTGTGAGGACCTCACTGAGGTAGTACACTAGGCGTTGTACCCCGTGGACCTTGTTTTCCTCGGCTCGCTCGACGACAAGCTCTGTGCTGACCACCTGGTTGGTGGCGGAGATATATAGCAATAGTGGTTCCCTTTCCCGTGGGGTCACTAGTACTGGCGAGGTGGATAGAAGGCGTTTGAGGTCTTCGAATGCTTCCTGCGCTTCGTTCGTCCACTCGAACTTTTCAGCTTTGCGGAGGAGTTGGTAGAAGGGCAGCGCCTTTTCACCCATCCGACTGATGAATCGACTGAGGGCCACGATTCGCCCAGCTAGCTATTGAACCCCCCTTATGTTTTTCGGCTTCTCCACGGCCAGTATTACTTTCATTTTCTTCGGGTTTGCCTCAATTCCTCTTGCGGAGATGAGGTACCCGAGTAGTTGCCCAGATGGCACGCCAAAGGCGCATTTATCTGGGTTGAGCTTGATCCAGTAGCGGTCGAGGATGGCGAAGGTTTCGCGCAAATCGTCGATTAGGGAGGCTTCCTCCTTGGTCTTGATTACTATGTCATCGACATAGACTTGGATGTTGCGACCAAGTTGTTCCTTAAGGCAAGCCTGCATGCACCGCTGGTAGGTGGCTCCCGTGTTCTTTAGCCCAAAGGGCATTGTGTTGTAGCAGAACACAGCAAAGGGCGTTGTAAACGCTGTTTTCTCTTGGTCTTCCTCCTTCATTCGAATCTGATTATAGCCTGAGTAGGCGTCGAGGAAGCAGAGGCGCTCGCATCCCGCGGTGGAGTCGATGATCTAGTCGATGCGCGGCAACGGGAAGTGATCCTTTGGGCAGTGCTTATTCAGAGAGGTGAAGTCCACGCACATCCGCAGGATATCCATGTCCTTTTTGGTACCAGCACCGTGTTGGCGAGCCAAGTGCTTTCCTTTATCTCACGAATGAACTTGGCGTCGAGGAGTCTGTTGATCTCCATTCCAACCGTCTGCGCCCGTGGCTCAGATAATCGCCGGATTGTTTGCTTGACTGGCCTTGCGTCTGGGTTGACGTTGAGTGCGTGCTCGGCGAATTCCCTAGGAACTCCTGGCATGTCCACAGGACACCAGGCGAAAATTTCCCAGTGCTCACAGAGAAATTCGACGAGCGCGAGTTCCTATGCGGGACTCAGGTTGTTGGCGATGAGGGCCATCTTGGCGGGATCCGATGGGTGGACCTGCACTTTCTTTGTGTGCACCGATGAATCGAAAGATAGATCGGGTGAGCTTGGCCGGCTGAGGGGAGGCAGACTGTTGTCCGTTGACTCCTTCAGCCTCGCGAGTTCTTTCCTGCATGCCAAAGGACTGGGAAATTATGTTGAATTCCATGTCGCAACTGTCGGACCTCTCAAAGCTCCCGTTGACTGTGATGACGCCATTGGGACCTGGCATTTTCATCTGCAGGTAGGTGTAGTGTGGCACTGCCATGAACCTCGCGAACACGACACCTCCGAGGATGCAACAGTACTGTGAGGGCCAGTCGACGACCTCAAAGTCGATGCGCTCGCGCCGAAAGTTTTTCGGCGTACCAAAGATGACATCGAGGTTGATTTTGCCTAGGGGATACACGCCCTTGCCTGAGACGATGTCGTGGAATGTTGTGTCTGAGGCCTCTAGGCAAGTTAGAGGGATCCTCATTGCTCTCAAGGTACTCGCGAATATGAGGTTGATGCCGCTTCCGCCATCCATGAAGACACGACTCATGTCGAAGCTTCCGATTTGCACCTCGAGTACGAGGGGATAGTGGCCTGGACGAGGTACTTGAGGTGGATGAGCACGTTTGTCGAAGGTGATACAGGACTCGCTTCCGCCGAGGTACTGGGTGGTGGATGGTGGCGAGTGTGTGGCCAAGTTGACTTGGCGAGTGATGGCCTTCTGCACCCGATTGGAGGGGCGTCCTTTTTGGATCATCATGGTGCCCATGGCCCGTGGGTATGGTTCGCCTCCGTGGTGCTGGTCCGGCGCAGCTGCATTTGGAGGTTGCCCCGGTGGTGGTGGTGGAGCTCCATATGCTACGGCACCTGGAGCGGCTCCGTAGCCTCTTTCGATTGCGTTGCGATTCATTCGAACCAATCCCTCATGTAGTTTGAGGAACTCGTGGCAGTCCTTGAGGAGGTGGCTGGACTTCTTCTTTCCATCGTGTTTGTCGATGTAGAAGTGCACCGTACATGGCCCGGACAGTTTGTCCTCAATGGATGTCGCGGGTGCTTCATCGCGATTGCGGCGTTGCCACACTTGCGTGGTTTTCCTGGAGTCACAGTATCCGCCGCTACGGTATCCGCTGCTGCGGTTATCATCGCGTCTATCGGCGTAGCCAGCTGCGACCATGTTAACGTCGTCACGGTAATCGTAGATGCGCATGCGGTGTTTACCTCGGCGGTCGCGTCTACGTTCGAGTTCCGCCTCCTCGTCGGAGTGGACGCGATTCTTCACAAAATCTTCTCCATCGGCCCACCGATTCGTGATTTCCATTAGGTGGTCGATGGTCTTGGGCTTTGAGCGGCCCAGCTCCTCCCTGAGCTCTATGCGGCGAATGCCGCCGTTGAATGCGTCAATCGCGTGATCCTCCGAGATGTTCTCTGCGGAGTTCTTGATGATGGACCACCTTTGGATGTAGGAGCGTAGCGATTCGCCCGATCTTTGCTGGCAGCATCTCAGCTCTTCGATTGATGCAGGCCGCTTGTACGTGCCCTTGAAGTTGCGCATGAAGCTGTAAACCAGCTCATCCCAACTGTGAATGGATCCGCGTGGGAGGTTGTTGAGCCATGCTCGGGCGGTGCCTTACAGCTGTAGCTGTAAGCATTGCATGGTCGTGCTTCGACTGCCTCCGTGGAGCCTGATGGAGGAGATGTGGTCCTCCAGCTAGATCTTTGGGTCCTGTAGGCCGTCAAACTTCGTGTTCTCCGATGGGATTTGCTTCTGCCTGATGGACCTGCTGAAGCATCTGGCGCCGTAGAGCTCCACGTCTTCCTCTTCTGGGTTAGTCGACCGAGCATGTCGTTCCCATGATTTGTCGATCTTGCGCTGCGTGATGTTATCACGCGTGTCGTAGTCGTGGTCGTGTCGCAGTGAGCGGCGACGTCGAGATAGGTCATGACTGTCATCACTGGATGAGGGCGAGGAATAACGCTTTGCTAGCGCTTTGCCTTTCTTTGGCTCTGGTGTTGGCTCCTTGTCGAGGGCGGCCTCGATTAATCCCAAGCCCGCGATCATAGATGGGTGCATGGCGGCTCGGGGATCTCCAGCTAGCGGTTGGTTGTTAAGGAGGTACATGGTGGCCGCTGTCACCGCAGCCTACGGCGTCTTGGGGACCACATTGCCCCGTGTGTCGACTGCCATAGAGCAGAAGTCGAGGACCTTTGCAGCTTCTATGCGTTCTTGCTCGGTGAGGTGGGCCATCCGAGATTGCCTCTTCTTGGCGATGTACTCGTTGCCCTTTGAGGAGGATCCTCTGTGGGAGGAGAGCCCAGCACGACGAAGGCTCGAATCGTCTGCTGCCTTTTTGCGCGCCTCGAGTTGCGCGATTGTTTGTACTTGGTGCTTGTATTCTTCCTTCAGGAGCCAGTGGTAGCCCATCAGCAGTTCTTGCGGAGATCCGAAGGATAGAGGAGCGCCTCGTAGGGCCTCGCGGCAGCGAGCCCATTCTTGCTCGTTGAGCCTGATCACGACGCGTTCGCCGGTTTGCTCGTTTAATATGGTTGGAGGTTCGATTGCTCCTACGTTGTTGGCGTTGGCGCGATCGCCACCGTTGTCGCCGTTGCCACCGTTGCCGCCATTGCCACCAAGGGGCGGGTCGGTTCCGTTTCCGCGATTGCCAGTGTTATCGTGGTTGGCGGAGGTATCGCCTGCATTTATGATGGCACACATGAAGTGATTAGGGAAGCTGCTGCTTCCACAGCTCTCAGATCCGGAGCCATAGGCTCCATCCTCGGTGGCCAGATCACTTAGATCGGAGTCACGACTGCTGTCGCTGATCGTGTTCTCGACTATTGTCGAGCCGTTGAGCTCACTGAGGGTACCGATCGATGGAGGGAACCACGATGCTGGAGCAATCGACGGCACCGTCGGCTGGTCAGGCATGCGGAGCATGCCCATCTGACCAACTTGGAAGCGGAAGCTCCCTATTGGTAGACTGACTCCATCACCCACGGACTCGAAGGCCGGGCGAGTGGCCGGCGTGTGGATGGTGAAGTCGAACACGCCGAAGAGCTGGCGGATCTTGCTATTGCGGAGTTGTAGATCTCGGTTGATGGGGCCGAAGAAGCCGCAACATCAGCACTCCCAGTTCCCACAGACGGCGCTAATTGACGAGGGTTTAACTCATCAATGCCCATTGTTATGGACTTGGGTTTTGGAGAAGGAGGGAGCGCTAGAGACATCTATCGGCTAGCAAACAAGCACACAGGGGACTCAAAGATTTACCCAGGTTTAGGCCTCGTAGAGGTCCCTACTCCTGCTTGTCTGCTCGTGGAATTATCAAAGGAATCGAGGATTACAATGGTGCACAGATGCAATATGGCGCGGGTGGTGGAAACTAGGGTTGCGTGTGTCCTTCTCGACGCCCCCTCCTAGCCTTTATATAGATAGGCTAGGTCTCGGATAGCAGGTCGAGTCGGTTATAGATTAGGGTTTTCCCCTTTGAACTTTCTATCTTTAGTTTCTTCTTGTTCTTCGAGCAATCGAGACTCCGTAGGCCACTCGAGTCCTTCATTTGGGCCTTGGCGACACCGTGGGCCTCCACGTATTCAGGTCGTATATACCAAGCTCGAGTACCTGTAGGGTATACCCATGTCAATGGGAGAATGATAAAGGAAGAAAGTCAGGTATAAATTATGATTATGAATGCATTAAATCCTTTATGGGAACTGATGACTTTCATAATATTAGTAATGCTTATTGTCTAGACTCTCAAGCTATTGCAACTTATTTTAAGGCTTTTGCTTCCTATATTGAAATTCCTAAAAAGAAATGTAATAAGTATCATGATCCATATAATGATATTATTAATAGTGTTCCTGCAAGAAATACTGAAGTTTATACTACTAATCATGTTTACCTGAACCTTACATTGGGAAAATTCCTTTCCCAGTTAAGATAAAAGAACATTCTATGATAGCTAGTATGGTTAATGAAAGTACAAATAAAGCTGTTTAACCGGATGAATAGATAGCTGCTGAACCTGTAGTAGCAAATGTGAAAGACTTTGTCACTAAATATGTAGAAGATGGAAACACTATCCTCTGTAAGGATATTTCCAATATTGTTTCACAAAGTAGTGTTATGAGAGCTAGTATCCCTATGTTTTCAGTTAGAATAAGTGATCATTGCTACAATGGTTCATGTGATAGTTATATCGTCAAATTTATGCATGATACTGAAAGTTATTATGAGAGAGGGAAGATTGTTCATATGCATCTTAATAATATCAAGTTTCCTCGTTTTATGCTGAAAGTCTTTATGTTGCACGTGTTTTGCCTTCCTATGCTTGTAGCCTCTGGTTTCAGCAATTTATTTTCTTACAAAACTCCCTTGCATAGGAAGTGGGTTAGACTTAAACATGTGTATTTTTGTTTCTTGATTCTCTCTTTTACTTCAATTCATATTCTTATGTGAGCATCAGTGAAATTATCATGCCCATCTTAAATGGCTTTAAAGAAAGAGCTTTTTGGGAGACAACCCAATATTTTTGCTTTTAATTTGTTTTTGTTTATTTGAGTCTTCAAAGTGATTGCTTCTGTAATAACCTCTCCTTATTTTTTTTGTTTGGTTTTTGTGTCAAGATCAACCTCTAATGAGAGAGAAGTAAGATTTGGGGAAGTTGCTGTCCCGAAACAGATTTTTGTGCTTCACTATAAAAAAATCGTGAAAAATCCAAGAACGCCGTACTGATCTGTAATGTTTTGTGTGCATGCCCCAGGTTATTATTTAACTTTCGTTAGTTTTGCACTTTTTGATTTGAGCAACAAAAGATTTTCGAAAAATTGATCTTTACCTGCTGGTCTGTTTTGACAGATTTTTGCCACTCTTGCATTTGCCTCTTAAATTGATTTCCTTTTTGAATTCCTTTTGGGCTTTCGAGATGATTTGTTTCAATAGCTTATGTTTTGATGGATTTCAGTTGAAATTAAACTTAAATATTTATTATCTTGCATGCACTATTGTTGCTAATGAGAATTGTCTAAAGTTTTGTGTGAAAGAAATTTCCAAGTTGTAGGAGAAAATGGTGTAATAAGAAGGTGAATGGTTACATGACTCAAGAAATATGTGTATGAAGATGAAGATATTGATGTTATTCAAGCAGTGACTCCGGAAGAATCTATTAAATACCAAGTTCAGAGACCTGCAGAGTCCATTTTCGAATAGGTAAAAGTTCTGGTAAGAAAAGGTCCACGAAAAATCTATCAATTTATATTTTTGCAGTTTTTATCTATCATGGAAAGCAATGAATCGAAAAAGAGATGGAAGCGGAGCCCGGGTGGCTCACACCACCCCGTGGCACGGGCCCACCTGGCCGCACCACCAAGGGGTGTGGCCACACCGGAGCCCGGCTTTGACCCGTTTTCTCCTAGTAATCTCCTTGTAAAAATTTGTAATATATAATCCCCCGGATCCCTCGAGGTTTGTATATCGTGTTCTCATCATGTTTTCATTTCGATCTGTAGTCTGATAGGTAGAGTCTGAGTTTTGGAGCCACAATGTCTTCCTCTAGATCAGCCAAGGAAGATTCCTCCACGGATGTCATCAACCCTTACATGCGTGAGTTGAAGATTAATCCCAGGGAGTTGTTGATCGAAGATGGGAAGGTACAGATAAAAGAGGTTCAGGGCCCTAAAGGTGAAGGTAGTCTGGAGGACAGGATGGGAGCACTAGAGCAAGAAATCTTTAGGTACAAGAAGATGGCGAAATGCGACGTGGATATCATCCATAAGATTAGTTCTGAACTCATTGCCAAGCACCAGAAGGAGACTGATGAGCTTAAGAATGAAATTCTCTCACTCCACCGAACAACCAACAATTTGCAAGCACAGCTCTACGACGTGCAAAATCAAAACTATGAGTATGAGGTTAGGTTTATACGCATAAGTGTTGCTGCTAGTTTCAGGATGTTGGAAACCAGGATGTCTTTTGTTGATGGGGAGCCCTTACCTTTTAAGTCGGACGATGACGAGAGAACACAACCACCATAGAAGGAATAATTCGTCATCAGGTTTTGGCACCCCCTTGGTTTGTTCCAAGCTTGGGGGAGTGTCGCGGTATCACATCACTATCTTCTATCTTTTTACCTTTTTAGTAGAGTCATATCATGAATAGAGAAGTTATCATGTAGGATGGTTTGCATTATGGAAGTGTCCCCCCTCTCATTAGATATCTATGTATCTCTTGGCGTGAGTTGCCATCATGGAATATTAATGAGAAGTTCTATCATTTACTCTTTTTGCATATTTTATTTTAGTTTTCAATTACTATTATATGATTGATCTTGTTGTTAGTATTGGTATCACTTTGGGATCATTAAGTAGATTTAGTTGGTTTTGGCAAACCTAGCTCAGTCAGTAGCAACACTATCATGAGAATTGAATGAAAAAGCTAAAAGTACTCTTAAGAAATATAATGTCATGATCTTTCTTGATTTTCTCATAATCTTAGTATTTTCTAGTTAAGATCTTTTGTGCTTCCAAGGAAGATTGCATGTTTGTTTTTATCACTTGTATGTTTGTTTGTTTCCTTCAACTCTTATGCTTGCTACCTAGCCTTGCTAGCCTAAAAACCTGTACTGAGAGGGAATGCTTCTCGTGCATCCAATCCTTAAACCAAAACCTATGCCATTCGTGTCCACCATACCTACCTATTAGCACTATTGCTATTCCAAGTAAATTCATGTTTTTATCTACCTTCCGAATTAAACTCGTTATGTGAAAATTAGTGATTAAAGCTCTCATGAACTTCAAGGCACACTTTACTTTTGTTGAACCTAATAAACTTGAACCATTGTGTCATATAAGTTGTATATGCTTGCACTTATATGTTGGGGATTAGCAGAACCATGCTGTCATGGGGAACGCTTTCAACATTGCACTTGTACATTGTACACAGTTGATATCATGTTCTTTTGTTTATGGATGTCGTCGGTGTGAAATGAAAGGGGAGCTTGTAAGTCCATGTAGTTATGTATTGTGGTAGACAAACGCCTGGGCCGCTAGCCTAAGCCATGCCTAATCATGGTGGAAACTTGCAGCATCACCATAGTGAGCAATTTATGAAGCATTCTTCTTATAAAAAATAGATAGAGATTGAGGAAAATAAAAAAAAGAGGAGAAAAGAGGAAGGAGAGAAAAAAGCACCATTTTCCCATGGTAAATAAGAAGATTGCTAAGATGCTCTTTGTCTGCTTGCCTTGTCATTTTGATTATGGGATAGCTCATGTATCATGTGCAAGGGGTACCCCATTGGCGGTTCTCTATGATACACATGTACTTACTATGACAAGAACTTACCGGTAACTAAACTTGAGTAGCATGAGGAGCGGCCCTCGTATTCAAGGGACATGAGATTGCCAACTTATACTTTGTCAAGCATATGCTCCATAGTTTGTTCACTTTAACCTTAATCACCTAAAAATGTTTATGATAGGGGCAATGAGAGCTGGAAGCTAATAAGTACCATAATTTTTGGAAGCTCTTTATGAAACTTGAGATCCCTGCGTCCCTCTGCGAAGGGCCTATCTTTTACTTTCTAGTTGAGTCAGTAAACCTATTCCTTTCTATCTCAGCAAGTATTTCGAGTTGTTGTGTTTCATTCATTCATATGATGATTTATTCAATCATGTTTCTTATGTTCCTTGTTTTGCACACTGCTCTTATCTTAGTGAATATTACTTTGAAATCTATCATTGAAAACCCCTTTATGATTGAACTCCTGCAAATTGTTAACTATCCTTTCACCAAGAGCAAAGTTTTCCATTAACAATTATGATTTACTTTATGTATCTTTATTGTGTTTCCTTTACTTATTTCAAGTTAAGTTATATAATAGTGAGTTGTCTTCTATTATGATTTATGTATAGATGAATGTGTTGCTTCATGTCCGTATTCTTTTATCGACTCTTCACTCCATAAACCTAAGGTCATGTTTATTGAGCTCAGTTTTCGCTTGGGGACAAGCAAGTCTAAGCTTGGGGAGAGTTGATACGTCTATTTTGCATCACTATTCTATATCATAATTTACTGTTATTCATGATATATTTCATATTAAGAGATGATACTTATGTTATTTCATCTATTTTTGCATGATTGATGAATTTTTGAGGATGGACCGCTGAAGTCAGGATTCTGATGGAAAAGGCATTATTTGGAGGCGAAATTCCTGAAGATCAGAAAATCCCAGAAAATACATGGAAAATCCTATTTTCCCAGAAGACGAAGGAAGCCAGAAGGGGGAGCGGAGATGGGCCACAGGGGGCCCACACCACCCCCTGGCGCGGGCCAGCCCATGCCGCGCCACCAGGTGGTGTGGCCACCCTGGCCCACCTCTGGCTCTGCTCTTTGGCGTATATTATCCTCCCAAAACCATAAGACTCGGGGAGCGACCACAGAAAGATTCCGCCGCCTCTGCGGGGCGAAAAACTACAGAGCAAGAAAGAGCTCTCCGGCAGGCAGAAATCTGCCAGGGAAATTCCTTCCCGGAGAGGGGAGATCATCGCCATCAACACCACCATCAAGATGGACTTCATCGGGATCATCATCACCATCATCTCCATCAGGACCATCACCACCACTTCATACCGATGTAACAATTGGGTTGAATCTTGCATAGTTCTTAGGGGAAACTTTCCTGGTGTTGATTACTTGTTGTAGTTGATGCTATTGAGTGGAACCATTGAATTATTGTTCATGTTCAGATTGTTACTTATCATTATTTATTGAATGGATTTCAGTTGATGCTATTGAGTGGATTTTGATAACTTTTCTTTTCTTTATTGAATAGGTAACTTTATTGTTTTCTTTACTTTTCTTTAATTTATCCGAATAAACAGGACGAGTGATGCAGATATGACCTTGACATTGGTAACTTGGCTTAAAATGTGAACAATGTTCATACATGGTTCTGGCCATCTTGTGTAGCAAGTTTTTCGAAAGTTGTCAAAATCCATGTTTGTAGTTTTCGTCCAAACAAGCACAAATATAAGAGGACACCATTTAAGTTTCAACTATGTACCATTGCCACCCCCCTCCCGCAAAAAAAACTATGTATCATGACACACATTGAAATAAGTATTTTCATATAGTACTAACATGAAGTGGAAATTATCTATATTTTGCTATAATACAGTGAGTGCACTCTAAGCCAAATTATCCGGGCGTACTTAATTACTAAAAACAAATCCTATCACATGGAAATTGAAAAGCATTTGCCTAAAAGTTCAGAACTGTCATTGACAACATTATTTACCAAAGCCAAGATGCTTCATAGAATGAGATATAGTACACTTCCCACCTCTTCTCTAGATGCCATTTAATTTTGCACTCGGGCACGCTTCTTCGGTGGGGGCGGGAAGAGACCTCCACATTGTCGTCCTCGGCCTCCTCCCCGTCATCATCCCCAGCCTCCTCCCTGTCGTCGTCTTCGGCCTCCTCCTCAAGGTCGACCTTAGACTCCTCCTCTTCCTTAATCTCATCTTTCATCTTATGAGAGTCGCTCGACGTTGGTGGTGGTGGCCCTTCGAAAAAGCGCTACATGTGGCTATATTGTTCATCAGAGGAGTGAGACAGTGGCAACAGCCATGGCCCGTCAACTGAGTCTGGGCTTCTAGGTGGATTTTTGAGGCCTTTCCCATTTGTCAGGTCAATCGACGTGTTCTGGAGAGAGTTGTCATATGAAATTTTGGACGGAAATAGAGAGAGATCGAGTTCTAAGCAACGGTGGGTGAAAGTAGGGCTGTGTACTGTTGCAATTTACAATGTCTATTTATAGTCATGATTGTGTTAATACCTTGAAAACTATCCTAAAATATCATAAATAGATTGTACTAGACTCGTCCCATCAATAAAAAAAGGATTATACCAGACTTGTTGGTTCTTGATTTTTCTCGGCCCAGAGAATTCAGGAGGCGTCCCGCTTTATCCACAAATGAAGAGAATCATGCAGATCGTGCTGAATTACTCGGTTTGTCTTACTTCCTCTTTTAAAATTAATGTCTATAGTAGTACATACTTATCTAGTTACAATACTACTAGTATACGTATACTCTTTACAAAGTTGCGTGACCAAACTTGATTGATGGTGATATAGTGTGGGCCTCATCTTTTTCTGCACCGCTGCATCTCAGATTAAAAGTATAATCATTGCGTGAAAGCTTACACGGGAATGAAGGAGAAATAGGGAGGATAGTGGATGGATGATGAGAGGGGGGCGAAGGAGATAGGAAATCTACTATGTAGTAATATGTGTACTAGTACTGCCTGTCACGACCCATCGTAATATGTACTAACTTTTAGCCGAAGTTAGATAGGAACCGTGATCAACTACAGTATGTATGAAACCATTGGCTTGTGGCATTCCAAACCATATTATTTGGACTTTCTTCACAAAAAAACATCACCATCCTCACTGGGAAAATTGAAATTCTTTTTTTCCTAATTGTTGGAAACACCCACATGCAACAATGCTTACTACGCCAAGATGCACCATCTACCAAACTATGGTGGGAACTCTATCAAATTGTAAACTATGATGTCAATATGGCCTTGATGACCTTGGTCGTTCGGGTTGAAATAAACCCGATAGTGTCCATACACATTGTAGGACAATATTGTGAAGCTATATTTCCAAAACTTATCTAATCCCATGATTACAGTTTTCACAGCATGTGGTGCACAAGACATGATAGGACATCATGAGTAAAACTTTTGTTTTTGGTTTTTTTTTATTCAATGTGATCAATGTTCAAAACGGGTGCAAAATTGCCTTCCCTCCTGATGTTTGGCCGATCTTTTGAATAACCTTCCCTCCCGATGTTTGGGAAGCAAGTGAAAATTTCGAAAACCAGAAAACTTTGAATTTTTGTGCCGCCAAGGACCAAAGTGGTTTCCTTCCTATGTACTCCTCGTCCCTACTCCACACCAACGCGCAGCTGCCTAACACGCTAGAGACACAGAGCCTCCGTACCAAGGCACAAGTGTGCAGCGCCACGCTGTGGCCGAGGGGAGAGAGATCAGCCGGACCGATGCGTGAGCGGAAAGAGGGGAGAGATGGAGCATAGGGAAGGAGAGAGGAAACATACGATTTTTTTTGCGTGCATAGGTCCTGAAATTTACTACTAGTAGAGTGTACACTATAAGCCGCAGGAGTACCTCGTGTCACAAACCCATCATAACTTTGCTCTAACATGGAACCGCCTTCAACTTCTCTTCACTGCTGCCCTCTTCCCCTGCCAACATTTTATTCTCTCAGCATGTACAACGCGTGGATAGAGGTGACCATATGTCTAAGCAAATAAATATACTACTCCCGCATTGTGTAAAAAAGCACACCTTAATAAGGCTCCTATAGTAAACATATGACATACATCACTATATAAAATTATAATTGGTAAAGCACAAAAAAATATAAATTTGATCAACATCTATAAAGTATGGGTGTATATTTAGTCCTTGTACTTTGTATCATCATGTGTAGAAGTCAAAGATTATTAGCTACGCAACACTTGAAATTTTTGGTAACATGGTCCAGAGAAACGAGGGAGAAGATTCTAGTATGATGGAGAAGTGTGTTTTGAGAGGTTTATGCATAGTGCATTCATTGTGTTCAAGACTATCAATAGAATCTTCTAGATACTAGAATGGAAAAGAAGATCCAATGGCTAGAAATGCAAGGATTCGCAAGTCTTGATTCAACAGTCAACATTCAAAGTTATTCGTAAACTATATAGTGGTTTGTAATGATGACTATCAATAGAATCTTCAAGATGCTAGAATGGAAAAGAAGATCCAACGACTGGAAATGTTGGCATTCGTGAGTGATGATCCAACGGTCAATATTCAAAGTTGTTTGTACACTATATAGTGGCAAGATCATGTAGAAGTCAACGATCATTAGCTACTAGTAAGTTCCAGGTGAGACTTAGATAGTAGAGGTACGACATATCAGCACTATATACAATTATAATTGGTAAAGCACAAAAAATTATAAATTTGATCAACATCTATAAAGTATGGGTGTACATTTTGTCCTTGTACTTTGTATCATCATGTAGAAGTCAAAGATTATTAGCTACCTAACACATGATTTCTTTTAATAACATGGTCTAGAGAAACAAGGAAGAATATTCTAGTATGACGGAGAAGTGTGTTTTGAGGTTTGTGCATAGCATTCATTATGTCGAAGACTATCAATAGAATCTTCTAGATGCTAGAATGGAAAAAAAGATCCAACAGCTAGAAATGCAGGGATTCGCGAGTCTTGATCCAACGGTCAACATTCAAAGTTATTCATACACTATATAGTGGTAACATAAGATAATATAAGATAAGATACTAGTAAGTTGCACGTGCCCTGCACATGAGGCTCAGATAATAGACGTCAAGCATATCATCACTATATAAAATTATAATAGGTAAAGTGGAAAAAAATATAAATTTTATCAACATCTATAAAGCATGGGTGTATATTTGGTTCTTCTACTTTGTATCGTCATATGTAGAAGTCAAAGATTATTAGATACCTAACACTTGAAATTTTTGGTAACATGGTCTAGAGAAATGGGGGAGAAGATTCTAGTATGATGGAGAAGTGTGTTTTGAGAGGTTTATGCATAGTGCATTCATTGTGTTCAAGACTATCAATAGAATCTTCTAGATGCTAGAATGTAATAGAAGATCCATTGGCTTGTTCAGATTCACGAGTATCGATCCAACTAATATTCAAAGGTATGTGTACACTATATAGTGGTAAGATAAGATGTCTAAAAACATGGCTTGTGGCATTCAGATCCATTACTCTTCAGACTGTCTTTACAGAAAGGAACAATCTCGTCATCACTCAGAAAATTAAGAATGATATTTCCTGATATTTGGAAACTCACATCAACCACATTGTTTACTACAAGAAGATGCACCCATCTACCTCCGAAATGACAATTAATTCCAGAGCAATCTATCACATTTACTTGTAGCTCAAGTTTGATCTAATTTCGTTAAATTGTTAAGATGTGAAATCTTAGCAAGTAGTTGAACTTGTTGTAAAAACTATCGGTGTTGGTTTGTGATATATTAAATCATCCCCCAATGGTTACCTCCAAAAACATAAAACTTTCAATGCAACCTACAATTTACTTGTAGTTCAAAATTGAACTAATTTCAATAAATCGACATAAAATCAATTTCAAGTGGGCAATGTTAGCTATAGGAATAAGTTTGAGAACTCATAAAACACGGGAATCATAAGTACAACATGAGGGTCCACTATATATGTCTGAAAGCTTGGCTTGTGGTGTTCAGGTCCATATTCTTCGGACTTTGTTTACGAAAACGAACAATAATCTCATCATCACTCGGAAAATTGAGAATGTTCTTTCCTGATAGTTGGAAACTCACACCGGTGGTATTGATTACTACAAGAAGATGCATCCATCTACCTCCAAAGAGACAATTAATTAAAGAAAAATCTATCGCGCTTACTTGTAGCTCAAGTTTGAGCTAATTTTGCATTAAATTGTCAAGATGCAAAATCTTAATTAGAAAGGAGTTAAAAACCTATTGTTAAAACTCTTGGTTGTTTTCTGATATATTAAGTGAGCCCCCAATGGGTACACCTCCAAAAGTTTTTTGTAATTATTTAGCAGCAACCTACAATAATTTAGTTGTTGTAGTTCAAGTTTGACCAAATTTTGATAAATATACGCATGAAGTCATTCAAGTGGGGCAAAGTTAATTAGCTATATAGGGAGTTTGAAAACACATAAAACATGGGAATCGTAAGTAAAACACATTGGTCCACCTAATATGTCTAAAAGCTTGGCTTATAGCATTGAGATCCATATTCTTCAGACTTTATTTACATAAAAGAACCATCTCGACATCACTTGGAAAACTGAGGATTTTCTTTCCTCATAGTTAGAAACTCACATCAACGACATTGTTTACTAGAAGAAGATGCGCCCATCTACCTACGAAAATATATTTAATTCAAGAGCAATCTATTGCGCTTACTTGTAGCTCAAGTTTGATATAATTTCGTTAAATCAACAAGAATTCACTGAAGTGTCCAAAGTTTGCTAGGAATCTTGAAAAATCCTAGTACTAAAAACATGGGCATTACGTATAAGAAACCATTGGTCTAGTCTGTGTAATAATTGGGGTGGTTGCATTTACTTTTAACTATGGTAGGTCTCGTATGAGAGAGGTGCTTGAGAGTTAACACGATCGATGGAAGTGCAACTTACATCAATGACCTCATAAAAAATGAAAATTGCATCCAAGTCCATCCATTTAACACAATGACCCCAAAATTGAATAATGAAGTGTGTCTGTTTTGTGGTTTGCGCATACTAGCGTTCATCATGCTAAATACTATCAATAGAATCTTTCTCGATGCTAAGGGAAATAGAAGATCGAACGGTTAGAAATGTTTGGATTTGCCAGTCTTGATCCATCGGTCAATGTTCGAAGTTAATTCGTACACTATAGAATGGTGGTATGGTATTGTAAGAGATAAGACAAGATAAAGATAAGAAAATAAGTACCGCGAATGGCTAATCTAATGGTTGGTCTCATAGGAGTGAGGTGCTTGAGAGTTAAGACGGTGAGTGGAAGTACAAGTTACATCAAGTACCTCATAAAAAATGAAAATTGCATCCAAGTCCATGCATGCATTTAGCACAAGGACCCTGAAACTGAGCAATGAAGTGTGTGTTTTGAGGTTTGTGCATACTAGCGTCCATTGTGCTAAAGACTATCGGTAGAATATTTCTAGATGCTAATAATGGAAAAGAAGATACAAAGGTTAGCAAAGTTTGGATTTTCCTGTCTTGATCCAATGGTCAATGTTCAAAACAGGTTCAAAATTGCCTTCCCTCCCGATGGCCGATCTTTTGAATAACCTTCCCTTCCGATGTTTGGGAAGCAAGTGAATGTTTTGAAAACCGGAAACCTTTGAATTTTTGTGCCACCAAGGACCAAAGTGGGTTCCTTCCTATGTACTCCTCGTCCCTACTCCACACCAACGCGCGGCTGTCGAACACACCAAAGACACAGAGCCGTTGTACCAAGGCACACATGCGCAGCGCCATGCTATGGACGAGGGGAGAGAGATCAGCCGGACCGGTGCGCGAGAGGAAAGGGGAGGAGAGATGGATCATAGGGAAGGAGAGAGAAAACACATGATTTGTTTTGCATGCATAGGTTCTGAAATTTACTACTAGTAGAGTGTACACTATAAGGCCGCAGGAGTTCCTCATGTCAGAAACCCATCATAACTTTGTTCTAACATGGAGCCGCCTTCAACTTCTCTTCGCTGCTACCCTCTTCCCCTGCCAATGTTTTATTCTCTCAGCATGTACATCGCGTGGACATAGGTGACCATATGTCTAAGCAAAGAAATATACTACTCCCGCATTATGTAAAAAAGCAAACCTTAATAAGGCTCAGATAGTAAAAGTATGACATATCATCACTATATAAAATTATAATTGGTAAAGCACAAAAAATTATAAATTTGATCAACATCTATAAAGTACGGGTGTATATTTGGTCCTTGTACTTTGTATCATCATGTGTAAAAGTCAAAGATTATTAGCTACCTAACACTTGAAATTTTTGGTAACATGGTCTAGAGAAACGAGGGAGAAGATTGTAGTATGATGGAGAAGTGTGTTTTGAGAGGTTTATGCATAGTGCATTCATTGTGTTCAAGACTATCAATAGAATCGTCTAGATGCTAGAATGGAAAAGAAGATTCAATGGCTAGAAATGCTAGGATTCACAACTCTTGATCCAACGGTCAACATTCAAAATTATCCATACACTATATAGTGGTAAGATAAGATAAGATAAGATCATGTAGAAGTTAATGATTATTAGCTATGAGGGAGAAGATTCTAGTATGATGGAGAAGTGTGTTTTGAGGTTTGCGCATAGCATTCATTATGATGAAGACTATCAATAGAATCTTCTAGATGCTGGAATGGAAAAGAAGATCCAACGACTGGAAATGTTGGGATTCACGAGTCTTGATCCAACGGTCAATATTCATAGTTATTCGTACACTATATAGTGGTAAGATAAGATAAGATGTATCTATCTCTACTACTATAGTGGAGCAGTTTTGAATTGGATCCATACCACCAATCCTAACCATTGGGCTATTGGATCCAATGGTTCAGAGAAGCTGGATTCGTGTTGAATAGTACCTAGAGCAAACTCCACCATGCATGTTCTAGAACCATCATTTCACCACCCCCAAAATTTCATAGCACAGTAGACTGTATTCTCTCTACTTACTACTATAGTGGAGTAGTTGTGAATTGGATCCATAACACTAATCATGACCGTTGGGCTGTTAGATCCAATGGTTCAGAGCAACTGGATCGTGTTGAATAGTACTCCCTCCGCCAAAATATAGGGCGCCTAAGGATTAGTCAAAAGTCAATAATTTTTAAATTTGACCATGATTATACACAAAAATATAAAAGTTTAGAATACTAAATTAATATCAATAGATTCACCATAAAGTATATTTTCTTAATATGTCCATTCAATATTGTAGATGTAGATATTTTTTCTAAATATTTGGTCAAAGTTAGTAAGGATTGACTTTCGACCAATCCTTAGGCGCCTTATATTTTGGGACGGAGCAACGGAGTACAGACCTAGAGCAAACTCCACCATGTTCTAGAACCATCATGTCACCACCCCCAAAATGCATAAATTAAGTCTATTAATAATAACTTTATACACATATTGAGAATACAACCTACTGTGCTTTGAAATTTTGGGGTTGGTGACATGATGGTTCTAGAACATGGTGGAGTTTTCTCTAGGTACTATTCAACACGAATCTAGATGCTCTGAACCATTGAACCTAATATCCTAATGGTTAAGATTGGTGCTATATATGGATCCAATTCAAAACTGCTCCATTATAGTAGTAGATATAGATAAAAAGCACACCTTAATAAGGCCTGCTATGTGGCATCCGCTAAGGTTCACCTTATACATAGTGGAAACTATAAAGTAACATTAAGCCTAAGGTGCACCTCAAGCTTGTGTGTTGACCACAGAGAATAGAAAAATCATTTCCCCTCTCTCCTTATTTCATGTGATCGTTTTCAAAAGGGGTTCAAAATTGTCAAGAGGCAAAATCTTAGTAGCTAGAAGTTGAACAGTCTCAACTGATATATTAATTGACTGCTCGATGGGCACCCCGAAAAGCTTTTTACATAAAAATTTCAAACGAAGCTACAATTTATTGCTTGTAGTTCAAATTTGACCTCTTATTTCGATACATTGACATAAAGTCATTCAACAAGTGGACAGGGTCATCTAGGAACCTTGAAAACTCATAAAACATGGGAATCGTAATTAAAACGCATTGGTCCACCTAGCTAATATGTCTAGAAGCTTGGCTTATGGCATTGAGATCCATATTCTTAGGACTTTCTTTGCAGAAAAGAATCATCTCGTCATCAATCAGAAAACTGAGAATTTTCTTTCCTATTTGTTGGAAACTCACACCGACGACATTGTTTATTACAAGAAGATGCACACATCTACCTCCAAAAAGACAATTAATTCAAGAGAAATCTATCACACTTACTTGTAGCTAAAGTTTGACTTAATTTCGTTAAATTGATAAGAAGTCACCAAAGTGCGTGAAGTTAGCTAGGAATCCTAGTACTAAAAATTTGGGTATTACGTATAAGAAACCGTGGTATAGTTTTGTGATAATTGGGGTGGTTGCATTTTCTTTTAACCTTGGTAGGTCTCATAGGAGCGAGGTGCTTGAGAGTTAACACAATCGGTGGAAGTACGTACACGTTACATCAAGGACCTCGTAAAGAATGAAAATTGCATCCAAGTACATGCATGCATTTACCACAAGGACCTCGAAACTAAGCAATGAAGTACTGTGTTTTGAGGTTTGCGCATACTAGCGTTCATCGTGCTAAAGACTATGAGTAGAATATTTCTAGATGCTAAGAATGGAAAAGAAGATCCAACGGTTAGCAATGTTTGGATTTGCCAGTCTTGATCCAACTGTTAATGTTCAAAGTTAATCGCTACAATATATGTATTGGTATGGTATTGTAAGAGATCAGAGACAACATAAAGATAAGATAAAAAGTACTACGAATGGCCGATCTAATGGTAGGTCTCGTAAGAGTGAGGTGCTTGAGAGTTAACACGGTTGGTGGAAGTACAATTTACATTAAGGACCTCATAAAAAATGAAAATTGCATCCAACAAGTTCGTGCATTTATCACAAGGACCCTTAAACTGAGTAATGAAGTACTATGTGTTTTTAGGTTTGTGCATACTAGTGTTCATCGTGCTAAAGACTATCAGTAGAATCTTTCTAGATGCTACGAATGGAAAAGAAGATCCAACAGTTAGCAATGTTTGGATTTGCCAGTCTTGATCCAACGATCAATGTTCAAATAAGTTAATCCCTACACTATGTAGTGGTGGTATGCATGGTATTATAAGAGATAAGAGACAAGATAAAGGTAAGATAAGATGTACTGCGAATGGCCAATATAATGGTAGGTCTCGTAGGAGCGAGGTGCTTTGAGAGTTAACATGGTGGGTAGAATTACAATTTACATCAAGGACCTCATAAAAATGAAATTGCATCCAAGTCCATGCATTTATCACAAGGACGACCCTGAAACTAAGCAATGAAGTGTGTGTTTTGAGCTAGAGGTTTATGTATACTAGTGGTCATCGTGCTAAAGACTATTAGTAGAATCTTTATAGATGCTAAGAATGGAAAATAAGATCCAACGGTTAGCAATGTTTGGATTTGCCAGTCTTGATCCAACGGTCAGTGTTCAAAGTTAATCTGTACACTATATGTAGTGTGTGGTATGGTACGGTATTGTAAGATATAATACAAGATAAAGATAAGATAATAACAAGTACTACCAATGGTCGATCTAATGGTTGGTCTAGTACGTGTGATGTGCTTGAGAGTGAACACGGTCGGTGGAAGTACAAGTTACATATCAAGGACCTCATAAAAATGAAAATTGCATCCAAGTTCATGCATTTAGCACAAGGACCCTAAACTGAGCAATGAAGTGTGTGTTTTGAGGTTTGCGCTTACTAGCATTCATCGTTCTCAGCAAGACTATTAGTAGAATATTTTTAGATGCTAGGAATGGAAAAGAAGATCCAACAGTTAGCAAAATGTTTGGATTTGCGAGTCTTGATCCAACTTGCCATCAAAACTCTCGTTGGATGCTTTCTCATATATTAATTGTGACCCCCGATGGGTACCTCCAAAAGCTTTTCATAGAACTTTCATAGTAACCTAAAATTTACTTATACTAGTACAAATCTGACCTATGTTTTGATAAATCGACAAAAAGTCATTCAAGTGGGTGGAGTTAGGTAGGCAGTTTTGATTTGGATCCATAGCACCAATCATGACCATTGGGCTGTTAGATCCAATGGTTCAGAGTAGGTTGATTCATGTTGAACAGTATCTAGAGCAAACTCCACCATGTTCTAGATAGTTATTATTAATATACTTAATGTATGTTTTTTTCTCTAACAAGACTACTGGTTAATAACAACTTAATGTTCGTTAAATCACATTTCATATAGTATATACGAGTGTGGCACGTACCTGTGTGTGTGTGTGTGTGCGTGTGAAAACTTTGGCTTCTGGCATTTATTTAGATCAATATTCTTCGGACTTCCTTTACGGGAGAGAATGATCATGACATTACTCGGAAAATTGATAATGTCCTTTCCTGGTAGTTGGAAACTCACACCGATGACATTGTTTACTACAAGAAGATGTACCCATCTACCTCTGAAAAGACATTTAATTCACGAGCAGTCTATCATGCTTACTTGTAGCTCAAGTTTAACTTAATTTCATTAAATTGATGCAAAATCTTAGCAAGAAGTTGAACTATACCAATATATCATCAAAACTCTTGGCGGTCTCCCATATGTTAATTGACCCCTCAACCCGATATATATGGGTACCTCCAAGAGAGATCTTTAGTCAAACTTTCAAAGCAACCTACAATTTACTTGTGGCAGTTCAATTTGTACCTAATAATTTCGATAAATTGGCATAAAATCAATCAATTGAGCGAAGTTAGCTAGGAAGTTTGAGAACTCATAAAACATGGAAAATCGTAAGTACAACATGTTGGTCCACAATATATGTCTGAAAACTTGCCTCGTGTGTCATTCAGATCAATATTCTTCAGACTTGCTTTACGGGAAGGAACAATCTCGTCATCACACTCGGAAAATTGAGAATGTTCTTTCCTGAACTCATAGTGATGGAATTCTTTACTACAACAAGATGCACCTATAGACCTCCGAAAAGACATTTAATTCAAGAGAAATCTGTATCGCGCTTACTTGTAGCTCAAGTTTGACCTAATTTCGTTAAATTGTCAAGATGCAAAATCTATCTTAACAAGAAGTTAAACCTATTGTAAAAAATCTTGGTGTTTTGTTATATATTAATTGACCCCTCGATGGGTACCTCCAAAAGCTTTTTCAGAAAACTTTCAAAGCAACCTAAAATTTTCTTAGACATGAGGCTAGTAAACTTCTAAGCTACGTATAGTAAGGGCGTGTGCAGTGTCTAGAAGTAGCTATGAAAACTACTTTTGGTCCAGCTTTTAGAACTGAAGTGGGTCCACACAACCATGCTAAAAAGAAAAATAGACTGTTATCCACTGAATAGTGGGCCCTACCAATTTATTCTCTTAGACATAAGTCTAGCACTAGAATCACCTTGAAGAATCTTTTTGTTAGCACTACCCATTCCACCTGACACCGTGCTTGCTTTGATGTCTGGGGCCAATGGGCTCACTACCTTGGGGCCCCATTGTTATTAGTGGTCTAGTTATATCCTATAGCAGCCAACAAATGTGAGCTCTGACTCCTCTAGCTCTTCCTTCTTGATGAAGCCTCGACGCTCGGCTTTGAATGATGGTTACGAGGGAAGTAGGTGCCTATGGTGACTTCGTCAAGCTCAAGCCCCCCACCGGACAGTCTGAAGATGCAATCTTTCGGAGGTGCTCATAGGGGTAGGATGTGCGTTCATGCGTTCATAGGGGTGAGTGTGTGTATGAATTTGTGAGCGTGTGCGTTTTTTAGTGGATTTTCACAAAAATGAGAGAGATGGGCCTTCCGTTTGTATTAAGTTTTGCTCGGTTTTCCCAAAGTAATTGTAATGGTCACTGGTGTCTAGGGTCTATGGGCTCACTACCGGGGACCACATTATTAATTGTTCAATTACATCCCATAGTAGCCAACGAATATGAGCTCCAACCCCCTAGCACTTCCTTTGCCATGAAGCCTTGACGCTCGACTTTGAAGGATGGTTATGAGGGTAGTGAGAGGCGACATTCCTGTCAATATATAGCGAGGTGCCTATGGTGACTTGGTCAAGCTCAAGCCCCGCGGGATCAGCCTCAAGATCCAGTCTTTCTGAAGTGCTCATAGGTGTAGGATGTGCGTACTTGCATTCATAGGGGTGAGTGTATGTACGCATTTGTGAACGTCTCCATTTTGTAATGGTTTTTCATAAAAGAGAGGGGGCCTTTGGTTTATTTAGTTATTTATTGAGTTTTGATCTATTTTCCAAAAGTACTCCATGTAATGCAAGTCAAACTAGGTGAGTGATGTTTGCGGGACCACAGGCTCTCTAGCGCGGGCCCCAGTTATCAGTGGTCGAGTTAACTCCAATATGGAGTAGTAGCCTACGAATGTGAGGACCGACTACCCTACCTCTTCCTTCTCCATGAAGCCTCTGTGCTAGGCTTCCAAGGCATGCTCCTTTTTCGAGTAATGTCAGCGGATTCAGTCCTGCCGGTTCGGCAAACAACGGGGGATGTTGATGCGCAAGGCAGCCGGGTTAGGGTAAGTACGCCAGAGTTCACGGTCTTAGTTTATTTTCTTGAATTCAACTTATGGGTTCTCTCCTTTTGGGTTTTTTATCTATTTTGCCCATCTCGATCGACAATGTTTCCTGGGTTTCAGATGTCGGCACGGATGGTAGACGCGAAGTGGTACGGCATCGTTACCGATGCGGATATCCGGCTCTGGTGCGACTGTGCCCTGGTGCCTCGTCGCCGCGTCATGTTCGAGGGAACGAACTTCGGCCGCAGGTTCTTGGGTTGCAACTACGAATTTGAGCAATGCACGTTCGTGCACTGGGTAGATATACCGCACTCACTTTCGCTGCAGCGCGCGATGATGTCGCTGTGGTTAGAGCTCGAGATCCGCGATGACCTCAAAGAGGAGGAGCAGGAGTGACATCAGATGCATGCCTAGGAGATGGCTACAGAGTTAACGTATGTCCCCAACTCACTCCACTTAGTCGTAAATAGGATAAATGCTCTTAGATTTGAGTAATTAGAGCTAGACATTAGGTTCTTAACCAAGTATGGTCCACAATCTAGATATTTAGCATGCTCCTGACGCTTTTGTTGGCTAGCTATAGATTCCACTAATAATTAAGTAATCCACTTTTGTTTACTAGTACTCACCATCTCATAGTACTGCCACGTTAAATTACACTAGGTTAATTAATATGAGGGTAGTTGACAGTCTGCTTACAACCCTTCTGGAGTTTGTGGTTACTACTAATTGATCTGGTTTATGTGTTACTGCTATCTCTATCTATATACGAGTATTGCTACAATTTTTGCACATTTGTGCACCTCCCCCGCCGCGCACCTTCTTTACCTAGTAGTGTCCACCTTTCCATCACATCAGTGCAATCTCCGGTGAGTCCGCAACCATCCGGATAGTTGTTTAGGTGATTGCTGTTTGAAATAGTAGATCTATATGCCACATTAGGAAGCTAGGATCACCATGGATGTAGCCATGTAATTAGTTATAAGGTCCACTGAAAATAGGTAAGTATATGCTGCCAAGAAGATTCTTTTGAGGATGGGAAGCTTGCCTCTGACTTTATTTCACAGAACGGTCGTCTGCTGAACAATCCAGATGTAATTTGCTGCATCTCGTTCATAAACAGATTGTTGTTTGCTAGTGTCCTACATTGCTGAGCTCTTTAAATTATATTGTTCGTTAAAGGGAAACACGCCCAATCCTTGGCATCAGATTAATGCACGTATCCTTCTTCCTTATTTCCAAGTTGATGTGTTCTTTCCTAAAGTTTACTGGTTTTGCTACATGTCATTTAACATCATGCGCATGTCCCACCCGTGGAGGAGGCATTATCGAGTGACAAGTGTTTTTATGTATCCAGCTGCTTTGCTAGAATTTCAGTAACCTATGCTTTGTCCCCGAAATTTTTTTTTTCAATAAAGAGCACTTTATTACTTAAAATGTCCCCTAAAATATACTGATCATTTTCGTTGCATCATGATTTGCAGAAACGAAGTCATTCTGATATGTTGCCACTTATTACTAAGGCCAGGACTACTCATGTTCCAGCTAAGAAGGCAAACGCTGAAGTACGGCCATTTTCATGTCGGTTTTGTTTCCCATGTTTGGGAAATATGAAGGCAATATGCCCGAGAGGCAATAATAAAGTGGTTATTATGTTATTCCATGTTTATTATAAATGTTTATTTTGCATGCTATAATTATATTAATTGGAAACGATAATACATGTGTGTTTAATAAACAAAATGAAAAGTTCCTAGTAATGCCTCTCATATAAACGAGCTCGTTGATTAACAAGATGATCAAAGTTTCCTGATCATGGAGATTGGATGTTGTTAATAACGGGGTCACAACATTGGTGGAATGATGTGATGAACATTCATCCAAAGTATGGCATTACGATTAGAGTCATTATGTTTATATTGCTATAACATCATATGAAATAATCTTAGTCCTTAGACCATGAGATCATGTTAATTGCTAACACCGGAAGAGTATCTTGATAACATCAAATTTCACATTGTAATAGGGTGACTATAAAGGTGGGTTCAGTGCTACGAAGGTCTTATGTTGAGTCTCATGGATCAAGAGTGGGATTTGTCCATCCCGATGACGGATAGATATACTCTGGGCCCTCTCGGTGATATCACATTGAAATAGCTTGCAAGCAAGTGATGTGATCACTAGAATGTTATATCACGAGAACGAGAAAAGAGTGCATGTCGGTAACGAGATCAAACTAGGTATTTGGATGCCAATGATTGAATCTCGGACATGTAATATATCGCGAGAAAAAGGGATTTAGTTACGACGTTAAAGGTTCACACGATCACAAGAGTCATCGTTGAATATGTGGGAGTCAGTACGGATCTCTAGGTCCTGTTGTTGATTATTGATCGGAGAGGGGTCTAGATCATGTCTGCATTATTCACGAACCGTAAGGTGACACACTTAAGGGATACTGACACCATTTGGATAAAACATGTTTTAGATAAAGATTTAAGAAAGCGCTAGAATTATTTCAATAGATACCGAAACTGTTTCGGGTGAAATTGCTGAAATTGGTACTGCATGTAATATTTAAATGTTGTAAGGGGTTTTATGTGAATGTTTGTTAATTAAAGTAATTAACAAAATTCTGAATAAAATTAATAAAAGAGTTTTATTAAATGAGAGAGCATTAAATTTGGATAAATTTAATGCATTTAAAGTGGAGACTTTAAAAGAGAATATGAAGGGGCATTTTAATGTGGAGGGGGTTACCACCCCATGAATGGGGGAGGTGAAGGGACACCCTCCCCTCCTCCTATAAAAGGCCCCCCTCTCACTCCTTCTTCCTCACACACCTCCTCGTGAAGGATCTCTCTCCCCCTCTAGTATTATTCCCCATGGTCTCGGATTAGCGAGATACATGTTCCCGGTGGCTTTATCTAGAAAGGAGTTGCTGCTTCCACTACTTTGCTAGAGCGAGGGATGGAGGTTGTCGGTGTACCGGACGTGTGTGCGATCACGGATGCACCACTGCTTTGCGGTGCTGGACTTGGTGGTGTTGGACTTGCTGCAGCTGGATCTGATGGACGTACTGGAGCCGGACCTACTGGACTTCATCACGATCTTGAGATCGGCAAGTGTATGACTACATCATCCACGAGTTCCAACTCGTTAACAACGCTTTGTTTTCTTCGAGGGTAACTTCTCTATGGATGTATATCCACCTGTTTCTTGTATCTAGTAGATAGATCTTGGCGTATAGTTCCCATCGTAGGAATTTTTTTGTTTTCTATGCTGCGAACCCAATAGTGGTATCAGAGCCTGATCTATGCATAGGTGCTTTGCACGGGTAGTACACATATGTTTATATGTGGGTGACGATGATTATGTTATTGCATCTTCTATGTATTTGGGATATTGGTGGCATAGTGGGATGAAGCGGCTCGGACCAACCTTACATGTCATTGCGCATGAGACCGGTTCCACGACTAACATGCAACTAGTTTTGCATAAGTGGCTGGCGGGTGTCTGTCTCTCCTACTATAGTCAATATCTGATTTACAACGAGTTTCTAATAACTTGGTTATCCTCGTTGTGGTTCATGTTCGTAGGTAAGACCGGTTCTATCTCTGAAAGCCCTAAGCCACGTAAAACTTTCAATGGATAAATTAGAGGCGTCTAGTTTAGATCGTTGATGGGCTAGTGTCATGATATGGTACTGTTGTAAGTTGATGTATAGTTGATACTCTTACAACACACCTAACGTGTAAGTTCCATAACCTTGGCCTTACACAGAAAGGAATGATACAGATCATACCAAGATGCATATGATAGAGATCAAATGCATGGACCATATCATCCCACTCTACACATAGATGTTCGCATCTTATATTGCTAGTTTGGCGTTTTAGTAGCATTATAAGATGATCCCTCATTTAAATATCAAGATAAAAATGTGTTCTTCCTTAAGTATGCACTATTGTATGGATCATGTTTCAAGACATCACGTGATGATTGGCTGTACTTGACTCTGCGCTTTCATACAACGGGTGTAACACAGTTTTACACACGCGAGTACTAAGGTTCTTACTTGGCGAGCCTAGCATGTACAGACATGGCCTCGGAACACGGACCGAAAGGTTAAGCATGAGTCATATAGTTGATATGATGCCCATATTGATGCTCGCCTTTGAAGCTACATCGACTCACGTGATGATCCGACTTGGTGTAGTGGATAGGGTTCATGTAATCACTAAAAAGGCACGAGGGATGTCGTTTTTTGAGTGGGAGTTCATTTCTAATTTGGATTAGTCAAACCCAATTTCTCATAAACTAAATCGAAGTGAATTTGCATAATTTGTTGTAGTCATTGGCATCAGTTTACTACCTTACACTTAGTTTAATTGAGACAATAGAACTATATAATTCTGGATATTTACTTTACGAACTGGTATCGTATTGTTTTGAATGTCAATTTAAAGTTTAAAAGTCCTATTGCAAACTTTCAACAAACTCTATTTACTCCATGAAGTTTAATAGGTAGTATTAAATTAAGAGTAAGAATTCAAACGTTAGTATCTAAAGTATCATGTTTGCCTCCATGATTATTGATATTCAAAAGTTGTTTTAATATCAAGATTATGTAGAAACTGAAAATTGTTTCAGAAACCATCATGTGTGAAAGATATTGTGATATCTGAAACAATGTTTTTGGTTGCATTATGATAGAGTATAATTTAGCAAAATACATGTTCTCATATTGTATGAGAATTTGTGAAGGATGGAAATGCTAAGCATCTGGATCTCCCAAAAAGGTTTTGGGAACTAACATTATACTCGCGATTCTTCCTTACAGGCTATAGTAGCTTGATCATGAAAGTTGTCATGATAAGGATGAATAGAAGATGTAAGTAAAATGTTTTTTTAGTAATAGATTACTAAAGAATGGATTTTTGAAAGAACACCAAACATTTGATGATGGTGGTCCACTTCAAAGTGCAAGTCCAAAGGTATTAGTATTTGACTATATCCACTTTGTACTATGTGTCATGTGAATGACATCACTATTGATGTTGATAGATTCTTTTAAAATAAAAGGAACTGTTAAAAGAGAATCTATAAAATATTTGGCAGAAAAAAAAGGTTGGAGATGTCCAACTTAGGTATATAGAAGATATACATGTTATGGCTGTATTCCTTGCTTGTTAAACAATGTGGTTCTGAGGTATTGGATACCAAATTGGTTGGTGTGAAGTGTCATAGACAACAACACAATTCATGAACTGCAACGGCCTATGTAACTGGCAAAAGAATAAGTGATGATGTTCATCGAAACCAAATAAAGTGTTATTGTGTTTTTCGTTGTCGTCAAACCTAGCCTTCAAATTTGTTTTAATAATTGTTATTTTGTTCCAGTATTATGAGAACAATGGTTGTTCAAATAATTACCGTATTCCATAAAGGATGAATGAAATTTTACAAGTCTAGTTGGAGAAATCACATCCATAAACACTATTGCTAAAATGTCGCAAGACAAATGATTGAAATATCACTTATGAAGTGGCATCGCTGTTTAAATTATATTGGAAAGAAAACATGAAGAAACTCCATGTTGATGGATCTTTGGAGTCTTTTGATTTTGATCAATTGACGCTTGTGAAACTTTCCTCGAGATAATTGAAACTCCGTTCATAGGCCAAAGAGGAACGGATGACTACCTTAATGGAAATTGTGCATCCTGATGTGCATAGTCCATTATGTGTAGACATATGCGATGGATATTTTTGCTTCATATGCTTTGTCCAAAAATTTGAGTGAATATATTTATATATTTACTTAATAATGAAGAAGTATGAAACATTTGAAAATTGTTCAAAGACTATCAAGATGAAGTGGAAAATCATTGTAACAAGAAAATAAAGAATTTATGATTCGATCATAAAGGAAAATATTTGTGTTACATGTTTAGCAAAAACACCTAAGATTTGAGGAATTGTTCCATTATTGTGTTTCTCGATAAACCATAGGAATATGGCATATTCAAGAGATGAAATCAAACCATGTTTGACATGGTAAGATCAAAGGTGTCATTTCTAAAAATGCCATTATGTTTTAAGGATTGAAGCTTTAGAGACTACCGCTTTTGCACTGAAAAGAGCACCATCGTGATCCGTTGAAATGACACCATATGAGTTATGGTTTGGGATAAAACCTGAATTGTCTTTTCTTAAATTTTGGTATGTTATGCATAAGTAAAATGTTTACAACCAAAGTCGGATAAGCACGTCTTTTCAGGTTATCCCAAACAATTTGTTGGGAATTTCTCCATAACACCGAGGACAAAAGAGTTTGTTACTTGGAACGTCAAGTTTCTTGAGAAGGAATTTTTCGTGAAAAGTAAGTGGGAGGACAATAGAACTTTGATAAGGTTGTTGAACCTTAGCTATATGTGCTAAGTAGCGCAGCGCCGGAAAGTGTCCCGGTGGCGGCCACAATGCTCATGGCTCCCGTGATTACAAAGGTTGTAATCTCAGAGATTAGAGTTCATATTGAACCGTGTGGGTCAGTAAGAATCAAATAGTGATATTTGATAAACAAGTTGTTATTGTTTTGACAATGATGAACCGACTGCATGCAAAGAAGCGATGATGGGCCCTGACTCCATAAAATAACTAGAAGTCATAGAATCCGTGATAGTATCCATACACGAGAATCAAGTTTCTGAACTTGGAAGACCCTCTGAAAAGGCGTAAAGCCTATCGGTCATGTTTGGATCTATAAAGAAATAGACATGGATGTTTAACATCTATGAAATAGTCGACATGCCGGAAAGAAGTTTACGGCAATGTTCAAGGAGATGACTATGACAAGATTTGATCTTTCATAGCGATATATAGTCTTGACGGATTAATGTAGCAACCACTACATATAATTTGGTATATGGTAGTTGAATAAACAAAACAAGGTTCTTCTAATAGAACGGTTACCTAGGACGTGTACATGACATGGTCCGAACGGTTTTTTAATTCAAAGGGTGCTAAAAGGGCATGCAAACTTCAATAGTTGAAGTAAGCATAGCGGAGTTGGAATCTTCACCATGATGAAACTATTAAAAGAGTTTAAATTCATCGGAGATGATGAAGATGCTTGCATTTGCAAGAAATTAAGTGGGAGCGCTGCGACATATTTCTAATACATTATGTAGAGGACATATTGTTGATTGGAAATGATGTATCTTGTATTGACACAATTTAAGAATTTCATTAAAATAAGATTTTGATGTAAGACTTGGGCAAAACGGGAATATTTGGCATCAATATCTATATGGATAGATTGAGGCGCTAATATGGTTGTGCCAGACATACATATATGAGATATTGAAAGGGTTCAATATGGAAACAACAAGAAAGGTTCTTGCTGCATGGAAAGGATTGTATCAAGATTCAAGTGTTTCAACACTTGGTGAGTATAATCACATGAAGATTTTGATCGATTATATCGTGATATGTATATATCCAGAATGTCCTATGCTCTAAATATTATGAGCACATACCAGAATGATTTATAAAATGATCATTGGACGATAGTAAAGATATTCTTATGAGCTTTGGAAGAACTAAGAATATATCATGTATAAGTGACAAATAGTTAAAGGTAGTTCATTGTAAAAGTGTTACATTGATACTAGTTTTGTCACAAGATACAAATGAAAATTTATCTCAATTTAGACTATGGGTGGCACAATGTAATGGAAAGGATGTTACATGATGGATTTGGATGAGTTCCAAAAGTTGAGACATTGTGACGGATACTACAACGAAAGCCTAAGTATATGACTGCTATAGTAGCAGCAAAGGAGGGCATTTGTGTTAAGTAGTTTGTTATCAAACTAGGTGTGGTTCAAAGTGGGCTAATACTATGAAGATATATTGTATGGCAATAATATCAACATATTTTAACCCGAACGAACTAAAAGGTCTCACCAAAGGACCAAATTTATACAATGCCATCTCATTTGAGAATGAGTGATGCGTAGAGACACAAAGACATGCAAATACACACAGGCTCGAAACTGTCAGATCCGGAGATTATGTTAACCACTAGAAATCGCGTATATGCAACACCAGAAAGCCATAGGTGTTCAATACGCAAAGTTTTTCAAACTAGATTATTGACTCTAGTGCAAGTGGGAGACTGAAGGGAATATGCCCGAGAGGCAATAATAAAGTGGTTATTATCTTATTCCATGTTTATGATAAATGGTTATTTTTCATGCTATAATTGTATTAATTGGAAACGTTAATACATGTGTGTTTAATAAACAAAATACAAAGTTCCTAGTAATGCCTCTCATATAAACTAGCTCGTTGATTAACAAGATGATCAAAGTTTCCTAATCATGGAGATTGGATGTTGTTAATAACGGGGTCACAACATTGGTGGAATGATGTGATGAACATTCATCCGAAGTATAGCATTACGATCAGAGTCATTATGTTTATATTGATATAACATCATATGAAGTAATCTTAGTCCTTGGACCATGAGATCATGTTAATTGCTAAGACCGGAAGAGTATCTTGATAACATCAAACATCACACCGTAAAAGGGTGACTATAAAGGTGGGTTCAGGGCTACAAAGGTGTTATGTTGAGTCTCATGGATCAAGAGTGGGATTTGTCCATCCCAATGACAGATAGATATACTCTGGGCTCTCTCGGTGATATCACATTGAAATAGCTTGCAAGCAAGTGATGTGATCACTAGATTGAATCTCGGACATGTAATATATCGCGAGACAAAGGGATTTAGTTACGACGTTAAAGGTTCACACGATTACAAGAGTCATCATTGAATATGTGGGAGTCAGTACGGATCTCCAGGTCCTGCTGCTGATTATTGATCGGAGAGGGGTCTCGATCATGTCTACACTATTCGCGAACCGTAGGGTGACACACTTAAGGGATACCGACACCATTTGGAGCAAATATGTTTCAGATAAAGATTTAAGAAAGCGCTGGAATTATTTCAATAGATACCGAAACTGTTTCGGGTGAAATTGCTGAAATTGGTTCTACATGTAATATTGAAATGTTGCAAGGGGTTTTATGTGAATGTTTGTTAATTAAAGTAATTAAAAAATTCTAAATAAAATTAATAAAAGAGTTTTATTAAATGAGAGAGCATTAAATTTGGAGAAATTTAATGCATTTAAAGTGGAGACTTTAAAAGAGAATGTGAAGGGGCATTTAATGTGGAGGGGGTTACCACCACATGAATGGGGGAGGTGAAGTTACACCCTCCCCTCCTCCTATAAAAGGCCCCCTCTCACTCCTTCTTCCTCACACACCTCCTTGTGTAGGATCTCTCCCCCCCCTCTAGTATTATTCCCCATGGTCTCGGATTAGCGAGATACATGTTCCCGGTGGCTTTATCTGGAAAGGAGTTGCTGCTTCCGCTTCTTTGCTGGAGCGAGGGAAGGAGGTTGTCGGGGTACCGGACGTGTGTGCGATCACGGATGCACCGCTGCTTTGCGGTGCTAGACTTGGTGGTGCTGGACTTGCTGGAGCTAGATCCGATGGAGGTGCTGGAGCCGGACCTGTTGGACTTCATCACGATCTTGAGATGGGCAAGTGTACGACTACATCATCCACGAGTTCCAACTCGTTAACAAAGCTTTGTTGTCTATGATGGTAAGTTCTCTATGGATGTATATCTACCCGTTGCTTGTATCTAGTAGATAGATCTTGGCGTATAGTTCCCATTGTAGGAAATTTTTTATTTTCTATGCTGCGAACCCAACAAAATATGCCTCTATGGTTATTTGCCATTTGCGGTACTATTGTGGAGCTTGCACGATGTGTGTAGCTGAATTTGGATTGTGAAACGAGTATTTGGTTTTTTTTTTGAAATGAGAATCTGGTTTAATTTTGGATTTGTTATATGCAGTTCCCACCTTACTCATATTGCTCATGGCGTAATGGTGCTGGTCACTACAAGGATTTGACAATTGCATGTCTCCGAGAGAAATACAAAGCTTATAGACGCATGATTTCGTGCCTTCAAGAGAAAGTGAAACACCAGGACGAACAGATTAGGCGCCTAAAGGAAGAAGTGTCCACATCCACTAAGCGGATAGCTGATTTGACTGTACGATGGAATACATCAATTTTAGTTGCTCATGATCCTGTTGTTGATTTTCAAAAGTTTGTGGCTAACAACTTAGTTCTTGAGTGGCCTGATGTGGATGGCGACGAGATGATTGGCCAGGTGTACGACCGGATATTGGAACAGGTGGGAATGCGAGCTGACAATCTTTTCAATTCGGCTCTAGAAGCGGATGAGACCCTGACAGAAATTCGAGATTCTCCACGCCCATACAGTCCTGATCCTGCAAAAGATGAGGAAATCTTTAAACCATATTGACCACTCTACTTTCATTTTTAGAAGGGTTTGGGTCTCTTGTGAGGATGACTATTTGTTAAGTCAGGTACTATAACCTTTTTTTGCTCTGCTGGTGTGTGGTGTCCACGAATCTATATATTTGATGTACTATTATGACATATATATTGGACCTGGGTTTACGTGACTATATTTGGTAACAACGGTCATCTTATTCGAACTTAGGGTGGTTTTTTATCTTTCAATTTTTTTCCTTCTGAGATCTGTTAATGATGATGTTAATGCCAGCTGCGAGAGATTTGTTAGCATGTTTCTGGTAGTAAACCAAAACTTGTAGTTGTAGTGGAATTTCAGGTCGATGTTTGAACTCTAGATGTCATACAAAGGGCAGGCATCTACCACCGAGAATATTTTACCTAGCAATTGATTGTATCACACGAATAAGTGCACAAACTTGATGTCTGTAGGCGGGAAACTGAGCAACGCAAGTATACAAACTTGTATCAGTTGTGTGGTTGCTACTCTTAATACAGCCGAGGTTTCCCCTAAAAAAGCGGGGTTCGCAAAAAAATAAAAATAAATAGTGCAGCAAAACTTAGTTTCGAGTTCGAGGTAGCTCAGTCGGGTCCCCCTCGACCCCGTCGCCATCTTCTCCGCCTGGCCGCCCTCCCTCAACCGGACCGTCCCCACCACTCCACCATTGAACACCACTGCACGCAGTTCGCTGGTATGTATGTTCCCAACCTCCATCCATTACGAGCTTTCTGAAGGATAGAATGCATTTATTTTTGGGCATTGAGAGCTAAATAAGCTCGTGGCATTTATAGGAATTGGAATCAGTGTTGGTGGATGCATTTGCTGCGTCGGCGGATGTTTGTAAAGCAGAGGTGGATGCTGAAGCAGCACCAGCAGATACATGTGAAGCGGATGCGGAGGCCGATGCTTGTACCGCATCGGAGTCTTGGGCAGTGTTGAGTGATGCTTGGAAAGCGGTGGAGGCGCAGTCGAAATCCTCATCGGCTGCTGCTGGAACAAATTCGGCTATGTTGGTTGTCGCTGCCAAAGCGACAGTTGCGTGGGATGCTAGGAATGCGTCAGCTCGTGGTTGTGCTTCTTCAGCGTCAATCGCTGTGGCTCGTCATTTGTCAGCGGTGCATGCTCCATCTGCTCAGAAATCGTCGACCCCATTGTAAGTTCTGCGTTGGATTTTGTCTCCCTCACTTCCTCCCTCTTTTGTGTATTATGCTCCGGGGTAGTTTAAACTAGTAGTACTAGGAACATAAAAATCTATTTAATCACAAACTAGTGATCCGAATGGGATGAAACTTTCACAGGATTCAAACCTAGGCACCAATGATTTACTGATTTTTTGTCAATTTTTTTCGAATAGTTTTACTTTTTAGTTCAAAATATGAGCTATTGTCATACGTTTGAGCTAAGACGGAAGGTGGACCCTGGGGCAAGTCACCATGAGACTTGGGTTCACCAACTCACTGAAGTTGCATCCGTTTATTCTCCTCTTCTTTATGATAAAACCAGAAAATTCAGGTGGGGGCCTTTTTGTCCTCCCCGGTGACCTAAAAATAAGTTCTTCATTCCCTTTCCCTAGTTCCGACATGCTGAAGCATTTTGCGGTGCTTTCGTACTACTCTAGTTGATTCCTCGAGATGTTTAGGTTATTTTGTTGACAAACTCTGCTGTTTAGGTAGTTTTTCAAATGGGTGCAGTTTAGGAAATTTCGATGATAAATTTTCCTGTCAAATTGTATGATGCATTATGGTGTTTACTTAATCCTTTTTTTAGGGTTGTGCATTGTGCATTGTGCTGTTTACTTAATTCTGATGATGCACTTATTCTATTTGCATCATCCTACCAGCTTCGGTGGAAGAACATATGCAACAATCAACAACTTGTCAGGCGATGTATTTGGTCAGATTCTTGTCAGGCTTCCTCCGTACCCATCCTGCATACTGAGGGCATCAGTCGCCCAAAAATGTTGGATGGACTTCATGGGAAGCAACGATTTCAAAAGGCTAACCCTGTCACACAATAGAGGAATGCCGTTAGTTGGGTTTTCACCAACATCTCTGAGGACACTCAATTCTTAACAGATCATAATCTTGACCAATCCATTTGCTATAAGTTGAACAGGCTGGTGGAAGTACATAAATCCTACAAACCATATGTACTCAGATGTCGCAATGGTAGGGTGCTACTTCATTATCCGCAAGGGTCTAACATGATAAAGTCCTAGGATCCAATCAGGAAGTGAAGCAGTGATACTAGAACCACCAATTTGGCAGAGACATGAGTATGATAGCGGCACAATTCTTTGTTCGAGAAATCATGGGTAATTGGCTTCACACTGTTGCAGGAATTTCTGGGTTGTTTGGATAGTAACCAATGGTAACCAAGCACTGGTGCAGAGGTACTCATCAGAGTTAGGAAAATGGGAGGACTAGATTGAACCTGCTGAGAAGCTAGCTAAGATTGATCGCAGGCCGTCAACTCTCATAGGGGACATTTTTGTACTAGCCAACAATGAACTCTAGATATATAATTTCCTTCGATAACGTGACAACAAAACTATGTTATATTGAGTGCCCCCATGAGACACATGATATTCCAGACGCAATTTTGTCATCGCTAAGGGGCATAATGGAGATGCTGTCCTTGCGGTTATAAGAGACTTCAGTCTAAACACGTGGTCTAGTGCAAGATCATGAACATGCAAATGGGAAGCTTGGGTGCCTCATATAAAGGTTGAGTTGGATACTCTCCTTGGCCTTGAGAAATCATGGGCATATGGTGGGAAAGATGCAGTAAGGTTACTCTACACATTTGAGGATAGAGAAATGGAGGTTATATGGGCAAAGGAGGGAGTATTCGAATTAGATCTCAGTAGCATGAAGTCTAAGAAGTTCAGATCTCGTAAGCGTTGATGTACTTTACATCCCTACAATATGACACCTGGTTAGTGAAGTCATTCATGTGCAACCCTTGCATTTTTGTACACCTATGATTTTGCTGATCATTTTGTTCATTTCCTTAAGCAACCGACATGATTCAGAGTGCCAAATCAAAGAAACAAAAAGGAAGTCCTATCAGCAACATAGTTGATTCAGACTACAACATCAAGGAGATGAAAATAACACTCAGATGAACAAGCAAGGCTTGTTTGGGAAAGCATTTGTTTTCCTAGGTTGTGTTATTTGGAGCCGCAGTCTAATATTTGTTTGTTTTGGTAGCTGATGGAACTATGGCGGCACCTTTGTTTGTGCTGCAGTCACAGCAGCAGGGGTTGGAATATTAGAGCCATCTATTCGCTGTGGGGGCCTATACGTGTGATAAAACATTGTTTTATATGATGAAATGGTGTTCTCTATATAGTAGTGTATGTGTGATGAAATCTTCTTTTATTTGTTCTACATATACTTTAGCTGGTCTTTGTGTTTTGATAGTATGATGTAGTAGGAGTATGTGTTTCGCAGTAGGCTTTTTATTTGATCTGAATTAGTACTACAATTAGTTAGTGCTTCATGTAGAAGAGTTTGTGCCGACACCTAAATAATTAGTCGACCTTGGTTGCACACCATTTTCACATGCTTGAATCAGAGCTACTTGATACATCCATTTTGCATCACTATTCTATATCATAATTTACTGTTATTCATTGATATATTTCATATTAAGAGATGGTACTTATGTTATTTCATCTGTTTTTGCATGATTGACGACTTTTGGAGGATGGACCGCTGAAGTCAGGATTCTGATGGAAAAGGCACCATTTGGAGGCGAAATTTGCAAAGATCAGAAAATTCCAGAAAATACATAGAAAATCCTATTTTTCCAGAAGACGAAGGATGCCAGAAGGGCGAGCGGAGTTGGCCCATAGGGGGGCCACACCACCCCCTAGGGTGGTCCACCCCTGGTCGCGCCACCAGGTGGTGTGACCACCTTGGCCCACCTCCAGCTCTCCTCTTTGGCGTATACTATCCCCACTAAACCCTAAGCCTCGGGGAGCGACCACAGAAAGATTCCGCCGCCTCTGCGGGGCGGAAAATGGCAGAGAGAAAGAGCTCTCCGGCAGGCAAAAATCTGCCAGGGAAATTCCTTCCCAGAGAGGGATATCGTCACCATCAACACCACTATCTAGCTGGACTTCATCAGGATCATCATCTCCACCAGCACCATGATCACCACTCCATACCGCTGTAACAATTGGGTTGAATCTTGCATAGTTCTTAGGGGAAACTTTCCCGGTGTTGATTACTTGTTGTAGTTGATGCTATTGAGTGGAACCGTCGAATTATTATTATGTTCAGATTGTTACTTATCATTATTTCATCTCTGATCTTGATCCATATGATGTCTTGTGACTAGTTCATTTAGTTCTTGAGGACATGGGAGAAGTCATGTTGTTAGTAGTGGAACTGTGTGGAGAAAGATTCAATAGTTTGTTATTTAAGTTGTGGTGTTATTCTTCTAGTGGTGTCATGTGAACGTTGACTACATGACACTTCACCTTTATGGGCCTAGGGGAATGCATTGTGTATTTGGCTACTAATCGTAGGGGTTGCCGGAGTGACACAGACCTAAACCCCCGTTAGGAAACCTTTGCACAAGGGAACGTAGGATCTCAGAGTTTAAAGTTGTGGTTAGGTTTTTATCTTAATTACTTTCTTATACTTGCGGATGCTTGCAAGGGGTTTAATCACAAGTATGTATTAGTCCTAGGAAGGTCAGTACTTTAGCACAGGTTCACCCACACAACACTTATCGAACTAAAGAAGATTAATCAACTATATGAAGTGAAAGCACTTGACGATATTCCCATGTGTCCTCGAGAACATTTGGTCATCCTAAGTAATACGACCGGCTTGTCCTTTGCTAAAGAAAGGATTGGGCCACTTGCTGCATTTATTATCATTGTCTTTTATTTACTCGTACTTTATTTATCTGCATGATCAAAAACCCCTAAACTCTGTTTGCTAAGTATTTACAGAGAATTCCTGCTCCAAGCCACTCGTTAACACTTCTGCTCCTCGTTCGATTCGACACTCTTACTTATCGAAAATACTGCGATACACTCCCTATACTTGTGGGTCATCAAGACTATTTTCTGGCACCGTTGTCGGGGAGTGAAGCGCTATTAGAGAGTGGAACTAGTAAAGGAAACTTCTATTGTTTACTTCTGTTAGTTACTTTATTTCAATATGGATAATTCACTTATTTTCTTATTTCGTAATGCTACTACCAATGCTAAGGTAGTAGATAAATCACCACCTACTGAGAATGATACTTTTAAGATACCTACAAGAATTATTGATCGTGTTATGGATAACTACTATTTTGGAGATGGAACTGATCATTTGCTCTTTATACATGAATTATGCGGGTTGTTTAAGTGTGCAGGTATTACAACAGATCAAGTGAAGAAGAAGTTATTCTCATTATCACTGAAAGGAAGAGCTACAGAATGGTATAAGCTGCTGAAAATGGTCAATCTCTTGAATGGTAGGAAGTAGTACATCTCTTTTATTGTAAATTTTATCCTCCTAGTGAGATTCATAAATATCGGAATCAAATATACAACTTTTGGCCTTTTGATGGAGAGAAAACAGCTCAAGCTTGGGGGATATTGAAGTTACTAATGCTCAAATGTCCTATTCATGAGCTCCCTCACAATATTATTATCAATAACTTTTATGCAATACTTTCTCTTCATGATAAGGATCTATTGGATGCTTCTTGTGCTAGATCATTTACACGCATGGAAGAAGGAGCTTAATGGGATCTTCTAGACCGTATTCAAGACAATGCTGAAGCATGGGAGAATTATAAAGGAAGAAAGTCAGGTATAAATTATGATTATGAATGCATTAAATCTTTTATGGGAACTGATGACTTTCGTAATATTAGTAATGCTTATGGTCTAGACTCTCAAGCTATTGCAACTTATTTTGAGGCTTTTGCTTCCTATATTGAAATTCCTAAAAAGAAATGGAATAAGTATCATGATCCATATAAAGATATTATTAATAGTGTTCCTGCAAGAAATACTGAAGTTTATACTACTAATCATGTTTTACCTGAACCTTACATTGAGAAAATTCCTTTCCCAGGTAAGATAAAGGAACATTCTATGATAGCTAGTATGGTTAATGAAAGTACAAATAAAGCTGTTGAACTGGATGAATAGATAGCTGCTAAACCTGTAGTAGCAAATGTGAAAGACTTTGTCACTAAATATGTAGAAGATGGAAACACTATCCTCTGTAAGGATATTTCCAATATTGTTTCACAAAGTAGTGTTATGAGAGCTAGTATCCCTATGTTTTCAGTTAGAATAAGTGATCATTGCTACAATGGTTCATGTGATAGTTATATCGTCAAATTTATGCATGATACTGAAAGTTATTATGAGAGAGGGAAGACTGTTCTTATGCATCTCAATAATATCAAGTTTCCTCGTTTTATGCTAAAAGTCTTTATGTTGCACTTGCTTTGCCTTCCTATGCTTGTAGCCTCTGGTTTCAGAAATTTATTTTCTTACAAATCGCCCTTGCATAGGAAGTGGGTTAGACTTAAACATGTGTATTTTTGCTTCTTGATTCTCTCTTTTACTTCAATTCATATTCTTATGTGAGCATTAGTGAAATTATCATGCCCATCTTAAATGGCTTTAAAGAAAGAGCTTTTTGGGAGACAACCCAATATTTTTGCTTTCAATTTGTTTTTTTTTATTTGAGTCTTCGAAGTTATTGCTTATGCAATCACCTCTCCTTATTTTTTTGTTTGGTTTTTGTGTCAAGATCAACCTCTATTCAGAGAGAAGTAAGATTTGGGGAAGTTGTTGTCCCGAAACAGATTTTTGTGCTTCACTATAAAAACATCGTGAAAAATCCAAGAACGTCGTACTAATCTGTAATGTTTTGTGTGCATGCCCCAGGTTATTATTTAACTTTCGTTAGTTTTGCACTTTTTGATTTGAGCAACAGAAGATTTTCAAAAAATTGATCTTTACGTGCTGGTCTATTTTGACAGATTTTTGCCACTTGCATTTGCCTCTTAAATTGATTTCCTTTTTGAATTCCTTTTGGGCTTTTGAGAGGAGTTGTTTCAGTAGCTTATGTTTTGATGGATTTCAGTTGAAATTAAACTTAAATGTTTATTATCTTGCATGCACTATTGTTGCTAATGAGAATTGTCTAAAGTTTTGTGTGAAAGAAATTTCCATGTTGTAGGAGAAAATGGTGTAACAAGAAGGTGAATGGTTACATGACTCAAGAAATATGTGTATGAAGATGAAGATATTGATGTTATTCAAGCCATGACTCCGGCAGAATCTATTAAATTCCGAGACCTGCAGAGTCCATTTTCGAATAGGTAACACTTCTGGTAAGAAAAGGTCCACGAAAAATCTATCAATTTATATTTTTGCAGTTTTTATCTATCATGGAAAGCAATGAGTCGAAAAAGAGACGGAAAGGGACCCCCGGTGGCTCACACTACCCCGTGGCACGAGCCCACCTGGCCAGACCACCAGGGGGTTCGGCCACCCCGGAGCCCGTCTCTGACCCGTTTTCTCCCAGTACGTTCCTTTTGTTGTAAAAATTCGTAATATATAATCCCCGGAGGTTTGTATATCGTGTTCTCGTCGTGTTTTCATTTCGATTTGTATTCTGATAGGTAGAGTCTCAGTTTTGGAGCCACAATGTCTTCCTCTGGATCAGCCAAGGAAGATTCCTCCACGAATGTCATCAACCCTTACATGCGTGAGTTGAAGATTCATCACAGGGAATTGTTGCTCGAAGATGGGAAGGTACAGATAGCCCTAAAGGTGAAGGTAGTTTGGAGGACAGGATGGGAGCACTAGAGCAAGAAGTCTTTAGGTACAAGAAGATGGCGAAACGCGAAGTGGATATCATCCATAAGATTAGTTCCGAACCCATTGCCAAGCACCAGAAGGAGACTGCTGAGCTTAAGAATGAAATTCTCTCACTCCACCGAACAACCAACAATTTGCAAGCACAGCTCTACGACGTGCAAAATCAAAACTGTGAGTATGAGGTTAGACTTAAACGCATAAGTGTTGCTGCTAGTTTCAGGATGTTGGAAACCAGGATGTCTTTTGTTGATGGGGAGCCCTTACCTTGAAAGCCGGAAGATGACGAGAGAACACAACCACCACAGAAGGAATAATTCGTCATCAGGTTTTTGCATCCCCTTGGTTTGTTCCAAGCTTGGGGGAGTGCCGTGGTATCACATCACTATCTTTTATCTTTATACCTTTTTAGTAGAGTCATATCATGAATAGAGAAGTTATCATGTAGGATGGTTTGCATTATGGAAGTGTCCCCCCTCTCGTTAGATATCTATGTATTTCTTGGTGTGAGTTGCCATCATGGGATATTAATGAGAAGTTCTATCATTTACTCTTTTTGCATATTTTATTTTAGTTTTCAATTACTATTATATGATTGATCTTGTTGTTAGTATTAGTATCACTTTGGGATCATTGAGTAGATTTAGTTGGTTTTGGGAAACCTGGCTCAGTCGGTAGCAACACTATTATGCTATCATGGGGAACGCTTTCAATATTGCACTTGTACATTGTACCCAGTTGATATCATGCTCTTTTGTTTACGGATGTCGTCAGTGTGAAATGAAAGGGGAGCTTGTAAGTCCATGGAGTTATGTATGTGTGGTAGAGAAATGCCTGGGCTGCTAGCCTAAGCCATGCCTAATCATGGTGGAAACTTGCAGCATCAGCATAGTGAGCAATTTATGAAGCATTCGTCTTATAAAAAATAGATAGAGATTGAGAAAAAGAAAAAAAGATGAGAAAAGAGGAAAGAGAGAAAAAAGCACCATTTTCCCATGGTAAATAAGAAGATTGATGAGATGCTCATTGTCTGCTTGCCTTGTCATTTTGATTATGGGATAGCTCATGTATCATGTGCAAGGGGTACCCCGTTGGCGGTTCTCTATGATACACATGTACTTACTATGACAAGAACTTACCGGTAACTAAACTTTAGTAGCATGAGGAGCGGCCCTCGTATTCAAGGAACATGAGATTGCCAACTTATACTTTGTCAAGCATATGCTCCATATTTTGTTCACTTTAACCTTAATCACCTAAAGATGCTTATGATAGGGGTAATGAGAGCTAAAAGCTAATAAGTACCATAATTTTTGGAAGCTCTTTATGAAACTTGAGATTCCTGCTTCCCTCTGTGAAGGGCCTATCTTTTACTTTCTAGTTGAGTCAGTAAACCTATTCCTTTCTATCTCAGCAAGTATTTTGAGTTGTTGTGTTTCATTCATTCATTCATATGATGATTTATTCAATCATGTTTCGTATGTTCCTTGTTTTGCACACTGCTCTTATCTTAGTGAATATTACTTTGAAAGCTATCATTGAAAACCCCTTTATGATTGAACTCCTGCAAATTGTTAACTATCCTTTGACCAAGAGAAAAGTTTGCCATTACCAATTATGATTTACTTTATGTATCTTTATTGTGTTTCCTTTACTTATTGCAAGTTAAGTTATATAATAGTGAGTTGTCTTCTATTATGATTTATGTATAGATGAATGTGATGCTTCTTGTCCGTATTCTTTTATCAACTCTTCACTCCATAAACCTGAGGTCATGTTTATTGAGCTAAGTTTTCGCTTGGGGACAAGCAAGTCTAAGCTCGGGGAGAGTTGATACATCCATTTTGCATCACTATTCTATATCATAATTTACTATTATTCATTGATATATTTCATATTAAGAGATGATACTTATCTTATTTCATCTATTTTTGCATGATTGATGCATTTTTGAGGATGGACCACTAAAGTCAGGATTCTGATGGAAAGCATTGTTTGGAGGAGAAATTCCTAAAGATCAGAAAATCCTAGAAAATACATGGAAAATCCTATTTTTCCAGAAGACGAAGGAAGCCAGTAGGGGAGCGGAGATGGGCCATAGGGGGCCCAAACCACCCCCTGGCGCGGGCCAGCCCAGGTCGCGCCACCAGGTGGTGTGGCCACCCTGGCACACCTCTGGCTATGCTCTTTGGCGTATATTATGCTCCCAAAACCCTAAGACTCGGGGAGCAACCACAGAAAGATTCCGCCGCCTCTGCGGGGCGGAAAACTTCAGAGCAAGAAAGAGCTCTCCGGCAGGCAGAAATCAGCTGGGGAAATTCCTTCCCGGAGAGGGGATATCGTCGCCATCAAGCTGGAGTTCATCGGGATCATCATCACCATCATCTCCACCAGGACCATCACCACCACTTCATACCGCTATAACAATTGGGTTGAATCTTGCATAGTTCTTAGGGGAAACTTTCCTGGTGTTGATTACTTGTTGTAGTTGATGCTATTGAGTGGAACCATTGAATTATTGTTCATGTTCAGATTGTTACTTATCATTATTTTATCTCTGATCTTGATCCATATGATGTCTTGTGAGTAGTTCGTTTAGTTCTTGCGGACATGGGAGAAGTCATGTTGTTACTAGTGCAATTGTGTTGAGAAAGATTCAATAGTTTGTTATTTAAGTTGTGGTGTTATTCTTCGAGTGGTGTCATGTGAATGTCGACTAAATGACACTTCACCTTTATGGGCCTAGGGGAATGCATTTTATATTTGGCTACTAATCTTAGGGGTTGCCAAAGTGACAGAAACCTAAACCCCCGTTAGGAAACCTTTGCACAACGAAGCGTATGATCTCAGAGTTTAAATCTATGGTTAGGTATTTATCTTAATTACTTTCTTGTACTTGCGGATGCTTGAAAGGGGTTTAATCACAAGTATATATTAGTCCTAGGAAGGTCAGTACATTAGCACAGATTCACCCACACAACACTTATCAAACTAAAGAAGATTAATCAACTATATGAAGCGAAAGCACTTGATGATATTCCCATGTGTCCTTGAGAATGTTTGGTTATCTTAAGTAATACAACCATCTTGTCCTTCGCTAAAGAAAGGATTGGGCCACTTGCTGCATTTATTATCATTGTCTTTTATTTACTCGTACTTTATTTATCTGCATTGTCAAAAACCACTAAAAATCCATTTGCTAAGTATTTACAGAGAATTCCTAATCCAAGCCACTCGTCAACACCTTCTGCTCCTCGTTTGGTTCGACACTCTTACTTATCAAAAATACTGCGATACACCCCCCTATACTTGTGGGTCATCACTACTTTAGACATTTTTTTGTTGTTATGCTAAACAAACATTCCTGTGTCAGAGATCTGCATTTTCATACGCATGGTAGATAATCACTCTCCCTAACTTGGATCTCTAATATAGAGGGAGAACGGCCTATTTTTTAATTATTCTTTGGATAATCTCTAAATTCAAAATCACTATCGACCGCCAAAACCTACCACTTACCCCGTTTGAATCAGAGGCATCAGGTTATGTGAGTCTCGCCTTAAATTCCTGACCAGATGGCGTTCGTACTACACAACCTTTTTTCTAGTAATAAAAACTTGGCGGGCAGCCAAATTCAAAATCATAATCGAGCGGGAAAATAACCCACAGACCCTGGAGCATTTCTCACCCCCTCTATTTCAAACATTTTTTGGCAAAATCACCCACCGTGGTAGTACCATTTTTATATTATTACATGGGCCCTAGCCAAATATAAAATATTTTTCAAGGGGCAAAATTTACCACCTATGTTGTGTGAAAGGAAGGTATCCAAGTTTCTATGCAAAAAATGTTTATGGATGATCAGTTGATGTGATTCTCGATCTTGAATTCCTAGACAGATAGCGTATGCTCTACTAACTTTTTTCTATTAGTAGATGGAGGCTAGCCAAATTCAAACACTACTGCAGAATAGTCTACTAGTGACAGGCTCAAAAGGTCTATTAGTGACTGGCAATGCGCCTGTCACTGGTAAGGTGTCACTAGTAACCAGCTACTAGCGACAGGCAGTCGCCTGTCACTAGTATTTGTTTACTAGTGACTGCCCTTTTCTCGTGCTTGTCACTAGTTAGTTTCACGAGTAGTGCATGTACCTCGTCACTAGCGACGGACCCTTTGCTAGTGTGAAACTTTGCCTATCATTGGTAATTATTTTAGAAATAAAAAAATTACATTTGCAAATCAATAACACAATACATTCGCAGACACTCATAAATAACAAAATAAAATTATAAGTACCACAAAGTTGAACTAAAATCGATAGTACAATATCCAAAATAAGTTTGCTTTGAATTCCTAACTAGCACCTCAAATTCAATCGTTCAGCTCATGTAAAACATCAAAGCTTCCACCAATTGATTCCCAAGACTCATCAACTCCAGCTGCTACGAAAAATAGCGTCCAAAACCTAGCATGGAGCAACCACCAATTTAGGTAGAAGACTAGCAAGTGTTTTGTGGGAGCCATGCGTCATATTACTTCACATCACAGCTCGCGCATAGCGGCACGAAACTTGAGCTTTTCAACATTCATCTACATAGGACGGAAAATAGATCACTTTCACTTATACAGTAATAGAATACTTGGCTGTTGTCAAGTATGGTACCATAAAGTCTCAGTACTATATGTACTATAAGAGAACACTTGAATACTACTTTGGTAAATACGACAAGATTACCAAAGCACAAGCATCTAACAAAATTAATACCTAGGAGTGTGCATCCTTCGCAAAGCAAAGCAGTGACACCAACACTATTATATTAATTAACCATCAGAATATCTAGCCTACTCTGCTCCCAAAAATTAACCATCAAGCCTACTCTTCTCCCAGAAATTAACCATCAATTATTATATTAAATTTCCAATTAACACCAACAAGCATACTGATATGCGGGTCGTAGAAAAATAGTAATGCCTCATACCTCATTATTTGATCCCGCATGCTTGATCAATTGGGTTGCAGCCGCCCTTGTGCGTGAATCATAATCCTTCAGCGAGTCATCACCGCCATAGAAAAGCCCAGATTCCGAGGTGACATCTATGTTGATGATTTTTGCAAAAATGTCTTGGATGCGTGTAAACTCTTTCTTCCATTCAAACGGATTGTACTCCAGATGAGTACCACACAACTGAATGTCTATGCCTTTGATTAAATTCTTTTGTGACCTCACAAATATGTCCATATGGTAGCAGAGATGGTAGCCACATGACACACTATCTCGATGCTGTGTGCAACTAACATCTGTATAATGCTTAAATTGTACACGACCATTACCTTTTCTTGGAACATTTCCACCTCTCAAACTATGTTCGAAGAGAGCATCATCTAGAACATATGACAACACTGTGTAATCCCTTTTCACCTTGTTTTTAAGTGAATCCAAGTAAAAAGCCTTGCATTCCTTCACCATGAGAATTATCAGAACCCAGTGACCCCTGCTCAAACACCAAAACAATCCAAGTTCATCAATCCTTTGTCTATTGGTATACTTTCATCGCAGAAGCAACTTAGAGTAGAACAGTTGGTATACTTTCATGATACAAGAAATTTAGATAAGAAGACAACTGAATTCAATTTAGAGTAGGACCATTGGTATTACTTCTATCGCACAAGCGATATTGGTATCTGCATTGTACTGAAAACTCTAAAAAGAAAATCTATACACATCATACTAGTAAAATGGTACAACTTCTAAAAAGATACATAAACTGAACTAAATTTGGCCTCCCATACAACTTCTCATTTCAGAGTACTAAGCAAGGCCACTCCATCCGAAGGAGTGTTTTCTAAACCATACATCTTCTCATTTCGGAGTATTAAGTTTTACATACCTAGATACTTAATACACCAACAACATCCGTCAATCACAAATTTAGCAGGAGATAAAAGATATTTAAATATGAATGATAGAATCTCAATTTTAACCAACAATCCTAGGGAACATTTTCTATTACTCCAACATTAAACCTTGCAAGAAGACCTTTGTACTATTCATACTTAATGTGCCAACATATTTTAGTATAGAACATGTGGGAACAGGAAAGTTGGAACATACCACTTCCTACCAATTTATGCTCAAAATATCCGAGGGAATGATTTACAATAGTTTCACCGGTGATCTACTACCCTTTGAACCGTCGATTTTGAGAGGTGAGATCAAGGAACCAAGTTTCAGATTATTTAACCCTATGCAGAACTACATGTGAACTAGATCCTTCTTTTTTTAATATGAAGAAGCAAAGATCATAACAGAAGTACTTTCCAGTTTTTGCATAGCATGGAATGTCGCAAAAATAGGTAACATAAAATAAATAGGTATCCAAAATGCAAATCTGTGACAAGTAAATAATTATTTTCAGAAAGTGGGCACGGATTTAAAAAATAGCTAAAAGGTTGAGAACACCTTCCGCTTATTATAGATTCAGCAACATACTGAAGATTGTGTAAACAGGCAACTAAATCAGTGAGGTGGACGCAAGTACTGAACTTGTCTTTATGGACATAAGGGATTAGCAATCCACGACAACATAATTCCAGTTGTAAACCGATGCCAACAATCGAACTAGCAATCCAGGAGGTAAAATCACTATCCCTGCATTTAGAAAATCAATAAAGACTAGGTAGGACTTACGTTGGATTGTAGGGTACTAGTATATATTTCTTGTCCTTATTGTTTTGCAATGCAGGAAATATGCAGTCCCTCAAAATAATCTCACAACCCTCATCAGATCAGCGACTCCGACATTGGCAAGTTCTTTACTCTGTCTAGTCTCTTTGACTAGGTACAATGCCCATAGCCTGACAAGGGAGGACTCAAGCAAATCTAAGTTGAACATTCTAAAGATCTCTGGAAACTCCAGATAGAACTTGTCTCCTGGATATTTGGTCACCAAGTGGTGGTAATCTTCTGGAACCCTGGCTGTATAATGTGACACATGGCCTTCATGACTTTCCAGCCCTCTAATATTCTGATGCAGAACCTTCATATCGATAGAAAGGCTCTCAAACTCATCCTCCGGTACAAAGGGCTCACCGCGGATATGAATTTTACGCCATTTACCACTTTCTCGCTCTCCTTTTGCGTTTGTTGATCCATAGGACAATGATTTTTTCAACCTTTCCTCCTTTTTCCCTGCCTTGTCTTTCTTCCTCTTCCTTCTTACATGATGTGGTTCTGGAGATGTCGCCTCATTAGGAGAGTTCCTTTTTTTGTGACACCATGCTTGGTAGCCACATACGAATTGGACCCAACCCCTTGGTCTTGGTCCATGTCATCATATTCACCTTGGGCGCCATCCAGGTCCTCAAATGTTAGAGGTGCGCAAATACCCACTTCATTTGCTGGGGTGGTTCCCTTGCTCGAGTACTACGAGGTTGTGCGAGTGGATTGCCCCACCAACTTTATCGCATTCTTTGGCCATTTGATGACATACCCCTTGCATTGCCCAAGTTTGTTGCCACCCGGCTCGGGGTGGCGGCCATCAACATCCAAATCTACAAAGGGGTCGAGCACCTTGTTCACATCAATCTTCTCGACAGTAGTCCTGATTTTCTTCCTGGTATATGTTAGCTCCTCGGAATGACTGCGTCTTTTGAAGGGACGTGTGACAGATAATGTAGTCCGATCCCTTCTAGTAGGTTCAGAATCTTGGGTAGCTTCGTCATCTTCCTCTGTGTCTGGGTCGTCGAATTGGTCATAATCCTCTTCATCAACGACACCATCCACTCCGACGATACTCCTTTTTCCTCTTCTCATGACTACACGGTTTGGCGCATGTGGGTCGGTTATATAGAAGCATTGGCCCACCTTTTTGCTAATACCCATGGCTCCTTCCTGGCGCTTATGGCTTTCACATTTCTCTCCTCAATAGGTGTTGGTGGCGGTATGACCATGGTAGTGAAATTGTCTTCGTCGGTATTGATTTGTTCCGCCCACCTAACTCGAAACATGGGGATAACGGAGATGGTGTAGTCCAGTTCCCATATCTCTTTGATCCTTCGATAGTATGTATCATTTTTCTTCCCGGTTAGTGCCTTCATTGTAACACCACTGTTTTGGTATACACTTTTCTAGTCTCGTGTCTCTGTGTAGAATGTGTATCCATTGATATCATATGCTTGATATGTGACGACATTAACCAAGGGGCCCTGCGCCAAATAGTACACATCTAATGATTTCTCGTCATCCTTTGAACATGGGTTTTCCTCAAAGTGGTTTTTGAGCCACCTTGCAAAGTTGGTGTTATGCTCTTTCATAAGTGCGCCACTTTTTTTTGGGGTTCTGCTTCTTCAACATTTCCATGTGCATACAAACATAAGGCCGGACCACCGAAGTGTGTTGCAACACCACTAAGTGTGCTCTGTCATAGTCATCTGATCGATTGATTGCGGCACTATGCACATGTAGATCCTTCTTTCCGCGGCGGTGACCCTCACCACCAAGCCTGCCAATGTGCCGACTAGCGGGTACACCGATAGGTTTGTCTACTTTCATGTAATCCGTGCAAAACTCGACGCACTCCTCCGATATAAAGCCTTGGGCGATGCTTCCATCTGGATGGAATCTGTTACGCACAAAGCGCTTCACGACCCCGTTGAACCTTTCCAATGCATACATGTTGTGTAGAAACACGGGACCTAGGTCTATTATCTCCGGGACTATATGGATCATGAGATGCACCATAATGTCGAAGAACAAGGGGGGAAAGTACATCTCCAGCTCGCATAGTATGACAATGATCTCTTCTTGCAGTTTTAGGCAACGCTTCTTTGTAATTGACTTTTGAGAGATAGTGTCGAAAAAGTTACAGAGGTCCAACACTGTCTTCCGAACCCATGGCTCCATAAGTCCCCTAATTGCAACTTGAAGTATCTGTGTGATCATAACATGACAATCATGCGACTTCCTACCAATTAATCTATGGCTCTTCATGTCAAGGTGTCTCTGTATGTTTGCCGAGTTGCCGGAAGTAACCTTCACACTTTCGAGGCACTTGAAAAACTTATCGAGTTCTGCCTTACTTAGAGTGTAACAAGCAGGAGGACACTTTGTCTTGATTTTCGTAACACCCCTTCCTTCATTTGTCTTCTCCTGACTTGCCCATAGTTCTCTTCAAATCCTGAGTTTTCCCAAGTCTGTTCTTGCCTTTGGCCCATCTTTTGTCTTGCCTGGCAAGTGGAGCAAGAGACCAAGCAAGCTCTCACAAACATGCTTTTCAACATGCATGACATCTATGCAATGTCGTGTGTCAAGATATGGCCAGTACTCCAAGTCCCAAAATACAGATTTTTTTTCCACACGCCTTCCAACGGCTTTACCTTCTTCTGCTTCTTTCCCGCCTTAGGGCACTCAACCCAAGAGTTTAGACGTTCAAATATTTCATCACCGCTCCTCTTACCTGTCTTTGACCGGATCTCAATTGTATTGTCAAACTTTTCTTTTTCTTGTCTCCATGGGTCATTTTCTGGCAGCCATCTTCGATGCCCTGTGTACACGATTTTCTGGGAGCCCGGTAGGCGGAAACTTGTTGTATCATCCATGCACTGCACACATCCGTTGTATCCGTGGACACACTAGCCGGATTGATATCCTAAGGCCGGATAGTCTTGGACTGTTGTGAGCAACAAACCTTTCATATTAAAGTTATGTTCTCCATAAGCATCCCATACCTCGACCCCTGCCCATAGTGTTTGCAACTCCTCATACAATAGTTTCATGTACATGTTGATATCATTCCCAGGTTGCTTTGGTCCTTGAATGAGCAAATATAGGTGTCTGTACTTCTGCTTCAAACATAGCCATGGAGGGAGGTTGTACATCCACATAACAACGGGCCAAGTGCTGTGCCTGCTACTCATGTTGCCGAAAGGGTTGATTTCGTCTGTGCTCATACCAAATCTGATGTTCCTTGGGTCTCCTCCGAATGATGGGAATGCATCATCGATTGCTTTCCACTGGCAGGCATATGCAGGGTGTCTCATCGCACCATCATTTTTTTGTCCCTCCTCATGCCAACACAATAACTTTGCCTCATTCTTGTTTGCGAATAGACGCTTCAAACGGGGAATGATTGGAAGATACCATACAACCTTTGCAGGAGCACTGCTCATCAATTTTTCCATGGTTTCCGCCTGTGGGCTCTTTCCCAGCTTGAACCGGGATGCGTTGCACTCTGGACACTTTTTTAGCTTCTCGTGCTCACCACGATAAATGATGCAATCGTTCGGACAAGCATGGTATCTAATTACCTCCAATCCAAGAGGGCACACAATTTTCTTGGCCTCTTCGCAACTCCTAGGCAACACGTTCCCCTTCGGTAGGACCTTTCTAAGATAATCCAATGTATCATCGAGGCGACCATATGTGTCGTTGTGGACCGCCTTTAGCCTTAGAAGTTCGAGCGTCCCCGATAGGCGGGTGTACTCGGGATCGCTACCGGGATACAAGGGAGTTTCGGAGTCTTTCACCAGCGTCTGCAACTTGGACCACTCTCTGTCAGCCGCTCTATTGTTTTCTGTGTCTTTTAGAACCTGCTCTTGAAGGTAAGGGTCATTGACCATTTTGGCCAAATCATCTAAATCCGTTGTGGCCTCCTCCGCATCATGTACAAAATCTTCAGATTCCATCATATCTTCTTCAGTCGACTCTTCATGACGTGCCTCGTCATCTAACCCTTCGTCATCGGCAACAACCTCAGCCTCCTCCCCATGACTTGTCCACCTTGTATAACCTTTCATGAAACCCCAACGCATCAAGTGCATGTGCAAGGACCCAGATTTCCTTTCAAACAACACTAAGTTTCGACAAGAATTGCACGGACAACATATCTTGGTGCCACCGTTTCACAACATATGTTGATCCGCGACGTCAAGAAACTCGTTCACATGATCATGAAAATTTTGCATCATCCGGTCCTTGGTGTACATCCAACTTCGATCCATCCCTACAATACATGTAAATTCAAGTTAATTGCAAACAACCATATTTTACTTTTTTCGTCGCCACTTGTTTCTGAAGAAAAATAAATAAACGTGTCGCGTGCACATATTTTCCTTTTTCTCCGCTGTCACTTGTTTCTGAAGCAATAAAAAACAAAAGGGTCCAACGAGGCTCGAACCAAATACTTCGTGAATGAAACAGATAAAGAATGGAATAGACTGGTAATCCTAGAGACTAGAAAGTGACATTGTCTGTTTTTTGGGGAACAGCGATATAGTATCAAATAAAATAGTAATAGTTGCCCAAAGAATACCTTGGAGCAGAGCCTTCTCTCTGGCGTCGCCCAACTTCCTCCAACTCATCTTCTCTCTGGCGTCGCCCAACTTCCTCCAACTCGTCGCCAATCTCCTTTCAAATCGCTGCCGAACTCGATTTTGTGCGATGCCAAATTCGGCGTCGCCCAAATCGATGGAGTTCGAAATCAAGCTCGGTTATTTCATACAGCAGACGGGGGGTGGATCGACCTTTATGCCAAAGAAATTGCATCTGGGCCCGACTCGGATTGCGATTTGTATGTCGAGCGGGACTCCGGGGCGGATCCGTCGCCAACCACGTCCACGCCGAACGGCCGAAGTGCCGCAGGCTCGAGCGCTGTGCCGAGCCAAAGGACCCTGCCCCGGATTGGCCCCTCGGGCCATCCGCGCTCGCGTTCCCCTCTCCCGTCTCCTGGCCCGACACCTCCCCCTCGCCACAGCTTCCGCCGCCGTCGCAACCTTCCCCCGCCTCCTCGCGCAGCGGCCCGCCATCCGCCCAGTGCTCGACCCGTGGAGCAAGCGCGTGTAGCTCTGGAACCGATGGATCCTGCTCGGCCGCCCTGCCGCGCTGGCGGTGGACCCGCTGTTCTAGGCGTTCTCCATCGGCCGTGCGGGCACGCCGTGCATGTACATGGATGTCGGCCTCGCCGTCGCCATCACCGCGCTCCGGACCTGCGCCGACGTGGCGCACCTCGCCCACGTTCTCGTCCAATTCCGCCTCGCCTACGACTCCCACGAGTGCCTCGTCGTCGGCTGTGGCAAGCTCGCCTGGGACCCGCATGCCATTGCCGCGCACTAGGGCCGCTCCACCAAGGGCGTCTAGTTCGACCTCTTCGTCATCCTCCCCATCTCTCAGGTCAATTCAGTTCATCAGTTCACTTTAGAGAATATGGATTGTAAGTTAGTAGGCACCGTGGGTACTCTCGAATTACAGAGAACAAAATCAATTAAAGTAGTTTATGTGATGGAGGTTATAAGCTATTGAGTGTGGCTAAAATCAGGATTTAAATGGTTATAGAGATTTCTTCTACTTGTATTACTAGTATGTCAATGTTCATAATATATATATATATATATATACTGAAACTTTATGACAATAAAAATAGAATGTATAACCTACTGTGGTAGTTCGACTATGCAATCCCATGACCTAATGCAATGGTTATATCATGGAATTATACAAACTATTTCTAGGTAACACACTATCTTGTATGCTAGAAAAATATTATCTTCTTTTCTGTACTTACATTCTTGTATGTTAGAGGAAGCTAATTTCCTTTGTTGTTCTCCCAGTCAAGTGCTTCTTCATGGAATAAAGTTCCATCTTAGTATGTGCTTCCTGCTAAATCGTCTCCCCTTCACATTCTGTATCTAACAACAACGGTAATTATACAAAGAAAATAAGAAATACGAGATACACTTACTTCAAGCATACACATGCATATGATTTAAAAACATTACGTTTTTCTTTTGCAAAGGGTATATTAATCAAGTAACAGGATTACATTTCTTCTGGCAAAGAGACAGAATGTAATTTGGACCTGACGCATACCAAGTACCAGTTCTAATGGGCTATGTATGTTTTACAGGGTACATTTAGCGAAACTCTTGTTTGCTCTTTTATAAGTAGTAGAGATTCTAGTTGAGAATTAGTCTCACTTGGTCATTTCAATCGTACATGCAGTACTAGTTCCCTGATGCTTCCTTCCTTTCGTTCACTTGGTCATTTTAATCTTGTTTATGCTGGTTTATATTGCCATGTAGTCATATAGCTACCTTAAATTTAGGTAGCCTGTAATCATTGGTATTTGTGCAAATTTTGTTGTGGTATGGTCGCTTGTATGCTTGTAACTTGACCATTCTTTCGCAGTGTCCCACGCTAATCCTAGCGGTTTGTAATGGCAAGCCGCGACGTCCGCCATGTTGGCACTGTCCCGCTTCGATTGGTAGCGGCCAGCCGCAACCCGCCCTGCCTACTACCTGAGTGCTACACCACCATCTAGGTTTCCAGCTTTAAACGCTTGTGCCATTTTAGCATTTTTTCCAACAATGCTAGGTACCTGAAAGGGATGCGAAGGAGCACCCGAAGAAAGAAGAGCCGGAAGCTCGGTTGAAGGGCTGAATAGCCACATAATGTAATATCTTCAGTGTCATCCTCCATCAAGGAGAATAATTCAATCTGCTACTGTTTAGTTATCTCTGATCCCATGTTTGGTTCCACTAGTGGCGTTTGGATGTACAATGCTTGCTTATTTTTTCTACTCCATTTGGTCTATATTAATGGCCTCAACTTTATATAGATTCGGATGTATTCATCAACTGTACTCATCATTGTGTCAGCTTAACTGGTTCATTCAACTGATGTGAGAATAGTGCTCCCTCCGTCCCAAAATAAGTGACTTGAGTTTGTCTAAATTCGCTTTTACCTATATACTAAAACGTGTCTAGATCTTTCCGAATCTAGACAAATCCACGTCATTTATTGTGGGACGGAGGGAGTATTTCAATATCTTGTGAATTTTTAATGAACTTGTACTCATTTCACTTGCATGCTACTTTATCTTGTACTCATTCCCCTTGCCTGCTACTTTATTTGCACTAGGATCCCAAAAGCTTGTCAGCACATGCACTTGTAGTGTCGTATGGGAGCTTTCACATGCACTTGCAGCGTCGTATGGGAGCTTTCGTTTTGATCCACTGTTTCTTCCCTATATGATCATGATAACCTTCATGAGCTATTAACTTTGAATACAAGCTAAGAAATACTTTTGGGTAAAATATCTATCTACCAAAAAAAGATTAAACAAAGTTAAGAGCACATAGATTCAACAAGATTGAGCTACTGCATGGATACCATCAGGGTTCTACAACGCCTGATGCAGCTACAGATGTTTGGTTCGACCAGTGCCTGCATTTACATACAATGTTTGATTCAAAAAAAGCGAGTTGTTCTAAAAGAAATATAGACCCTACTACAGTATTACTAGTGACGGGCTAGCCAGATCAGGATGTCACTAATAGGTGATGTATATCAATGACAGTTATGCAAACCAGCCTGTCGTTGGTAGTAGGAAAACCAGCGACAGGCAAGTCTACTGGTCTGTCACTTGTAATATATGAAATTACCAGCGACAGGCAAGTCTACAAGCATGTCACTAGTATGTTCTACAACCGCCTTGCCAGCCTTTACCAATGACAGGCAAACTTCTGCCTGCCACTGATTCATGTTAATAGTGACATGCAAAATTTTGCCTGTCACTAATGTGCTAGAGGCTATAAGCTATTCTGTAGTAGTGAAAATCTCAATCGAGCGGCAAAATCACCCACCTACCAAGAATTTCCCGCCCCACTGCTGGCTCGAGATTGATGTCAAGCTCGTTGGGGAACCCCAAGAGGAAGGTATGATGAGCACAACAGTAAGTTTCCATCAGTTATTAAACCAAGGTTATCGAACTAGTAGGAGCAAGAAAACACCTCCAAGGTGTTGTTGCCAACTTGCAATCCTGCACAACACAACCACATAACTTTGCCCCCAACTTACAGTGAGGTTGTCAATCTCATCGGTTTTGCTAAAAACAAAGGATTAACCGTATTGTGTGGAAGAAAGTAATAGTTTGCAGAAAGTAAACACTAAAAGTTATAGATTGATGATAAAAGAAAGGACCGGGGTCCATAGTTCACTAGTGGTGGTTCTCCTTAAGATAGATGACATGTTGGGTGAACAAATTACAGCGGGGCAATTGACAAACATCGAGAAAGCATACAAGCATATACTAATCATCTTGACTCCTTTGAGATTTGATTGGGCATACAACATTATACATAGACCATAATCCAACTGCATCTATGACTAATAATCCACCTTCAGTTTATCATCCAAACCCCCTCTAGTATTAAGTTACAAGCAACAGATAATTGAATTACGCATTGCGTGTAAAGTAAACAATACGATTGTTCTATGAACAAGTGATTACTATTTTCTCCCTAGTAGCAACAGCACATCTAGTACCTTAGAGATTTCTGTCACTTCCCCAGATTACTAGAGGCATGAACCCACTATCGAGCATAAATACTAACTCTTGGAGTTGCTAGTATCTACTTGGCCAAGATAGCTACTAACAACGAAAAGCATGCAAGATCACAAATAACAAAGACATGATAAACTCAATAATGAATCTGAAATAGCATCTCAATATCCATCGGATACCCGCAAACACAACATGTATGATTACAAATAGATGATCTTGATCATGAACGGAGCTCACAAGATCGAGACATGATATCACAAAGGAGAAGAACCAACCATCTAGCTACTACATGGACCCGTAGTCCAAGGATTAACTACTCACGCATCACACCGGACGCTTGCATGGTGATGAAGAAGGCCGCCAGGGTGAATTCTCCCCTCCACCAGGGTGCTGGGAAGAGCTTCAGATCCCTCCTGATCTAGGGATGGAGATGATGGTGGCTATAGACTCTTTCGTGGAATTTTGATCGGGTTCATATGGTTTCTCTATCGGAGGCATCTTATAGGCGAAAGGGAGGCCCTAGGCGGCCACGCCACCCCCTGGCGCGGGCCAGGCCTGGCCGTGCGGCCAGGTCGTGTGGTGGCCCCTCTCCGTCTCGTATTCTGGCTCCATGTCCCCCTCGGTGAAAAACTGACTTGGCTTTTGTCTCGTCCAATTCCAAGTATATTCATTTTCTGACTTTCCTGGAACCAAAAACAGCAGAAAATAGGAAGCTGGCACTGTGGCATCTTGTTAATAGGTTAGTCCAAGAAAGTGTATAAAAAGTAGATAAAAACCAAGCATGGAACATCAAAAATTATGGATACGTTAGCAACATATCACCCACCGTTTCAAAAACTTTGAGCCAAAATATCCCACCGACCAGGGGAGTACCATTTTTCTATTATTATTATTATTAGATGGGCGCAAGCTAAATTCAAATTCTCAATCAAGCGGCAAAACCACACACCGACCTTGAAGCATTTTGTGCCCTTTCATTAGCAACGTATCAACATCCCCAAGCTTAACTTCTACTTGTCCTCGAGTAGGTAAGTGATAAAAAGAAAGAATAATTTTTTAGGTGACATGCACCATCATAAACTTGATCAAAGTATTTATAAAACATTGATAGCTAGGATCATAGTACTTCAACATAGCATGAAAGATAAAATTCTAACAATAAGACAAAGCAACTATGTTGCAACATGAAAAGGCACAAACAAAAGATTCATGAATAACAATGCTTTGTAAGACGTTTGTTTGTTTCACATAAAGAAAACATAGCATAGTGGCATTCATCTTGTCCCTCATAGAGTAGCAAATATAAATGCATAGGACACCTTCAAAGTGTATAAGAGTGACTAGATAGAAATAGTTTAAGAATAAGAAATATCAAAGTTATGCATCAATCAACAAGTCTTGGGACAATGCACATAGAACGAAGAATGGCCACTATGCTCTCAAAGTAGGTGCATAAAGATAGAAGGTGGAGACTCAACATAAAAGTGAAAGAAATTCCTTCATAGAAGGAAGCAGGGATTCAAGTTTCATAAAGAGCTTCCAAAAATTATGGTACTTATTAGCTTTCAGCTCTCATTTCCCCTATCATAAGCATCTTTAGGTGATTAAGGTTAAACTGACACAACTAAGAGGATATGCTTGAAAATTTATAAGCCGAAATCTCATGCCCCTTACTTACGAGTACCGAACCTCATGCTACTCAACTTCATTCACAAGTAAGCTCTTTTCATTGTAAGTACATATGTATCATAGAGAACCGCCAATGGGGTACCCCTTGCACATGATACATGAGTTATCCCATAATCAAAATGACAAGGCAAGAAGACAATGAGCATCTCAGCGATCTTTTTATTTGCTATTTGCATGGTTTTTATTGAGGATGCTTCATAGAGTGCTCATTATGGTTATGCTGCAAGTTTCCACCATGATTAGGCATGGCTTAGGCTAGCGGCCCAGGCATTTCTCTAACACACATACAAATTCCATGATCTTACAAGTTCCCCTTTTATTTCACACCGCTGGGATCCATAAGCAAAAGAACATGATATCAATGGGGTACAATGTACAAGTGCAATGTTGAAAGCGTTCCCCATGATACATGGTTCTGCTAACTTCAACTTATAAAGCGCAAGCATATATGAAACAAAGATGGACGCAATTGTTTAGGTTTATTAAATTCAAGAAAGTAAAGTGTGCCATCAAGTTCGTGAGAGCTTTAATCACTAATTTTCACATAACAAGTTTAATTCGGAAGGTAGACAAAAACATGAATATACTTGGAATAACAAATGCTAATAGGTAGGTATGGTGGACTCTTTGGAATAACTTGGTTTTAGGAGTTGGATGCATGAGTGGAAGTCATACTTGGTTATGGAGGCTAGCAAAAGACTGGGAGCAACCAACTAAGAGAGCAATAATGGCCATAATCATGCAGAGCAGCAAAACATCATTAATCAAAGCATAAAGTGATATTACAAGTCGAAAACTAAAGGATCATAAAGGCTTATGGTGAATTGGGATAGTCATAACATGGTGTAAGCATGCGCCAAGTCAACCCAAATAAATCATCAGAGTAGAATACCATAATACTATGCTTTAATATGCTAAAACAACGCATGATTCTTCCAAGGCACATTAAGCAATCTCAATTGTTTATAACAAGTCATGCTATAGAAAAGATCACTATGCATAAAGCCAAAACAATATCAAGCATGGCATGACAAAGCATGGGCCACAGTCAAGAACAAGCTCTCTCTATCACTTAAGCATGAACTTTCCTACTCTTTTTCCAATCCAAACCAAACTATTTGAAAACCAATGTATGAAAGAGGGGGTCCAACCAATTTATTCAGCAAACCAAGCAAATGAAAACCAAAAACCAAAAACAAAGACGCTGCAAGAACAACACAACTGTGCATGAAACAATAAAAATGAAGTGTTTGGAAGAAAGCTGGGATTTTTATTGATGAAGAAGGGGATGCCTTGGGCATCCCCAATCTTTGACGCTTGTACTTCTTGAATATTTCTTAGGGTGACACGGGGTGGCATCCCCAAGCTTGAGCTTTAGTCCATTCTTCATCTCATTACATCATTCTCTCCATACACCTGAAATTTTTCCTTCATACAAAACTTTACACAATCTTTATTAGCAACATTAGTGTACTCAAGATAATAAGTCTTTGGGTTCAGTTTCAACACCAATAAAACTTCCATTAAAACACAAGCTACAGTAGAACTTCCCTCAAAAAGCTCAATTCCCCAAAGAGAACCCAAAAAGGAACCAACAAAAAGCAAATGCAAATAATGGCAGAAATCTGTCAAAACAGACCAGCAGGTAAAAACCAATTATTTTGAAGACCTTCTGTTGCTCAAATCGAAAAGTGTTGAAATAACGAAAGTTATATAACAACCTAGGGTATAAGTACAACAATTCATGCCTGAAAACGATGTACAAAGATTTTACACGAATTTTTATAGTGAAGCACAAAAATCTGTTTCGGGACAACAACTCTCCCAAGCATTACTTCCCTCTCATTAGAGGTTACTCTTGGCACAAAAAGAAAATAAAAAGGATAAGGAGAGGTTATTACTGAAGCAATAACTTCCAAGACTCATCTAAAACTTTCAGGTTATCTCCCAATAAGTACTTTTCTTTAACGCCTTTAAGTTAGGCATAAGAAGCAACAAAAAGAATCAAGTGTTCTCAAATGAAGAAGCATTAAAACCAAATTTTGTTTTCATAGGAGAGGCAAAAGAAATCTTCTGTCTCTTCTTAGGGAAGTGTTCTATACCTTTCTTGAGTGGGAGTTGATATTTAATGGTGCCTTCTTTCATATCAATAATGGCACCAACAGTTATAAGAAAAGGTCTTCCCAAAGTAATAGGACAAGAAGCATTGCATTCAACATCCAAAACATAGAAATCAACGGGGACATAGGCATTGTTAACCATAATAAGAACATCATTAATACTCCCCATAAGTTTCTTTTTAGCATTATCATCAAGTGGGACATTCAAATAACAATCTTCCAATGGTGGCAAATCAAGCATATCATAAATCCTTCTAGGCATAATAGAAACACTACTATCAAGATCACATAAAGATTTGAAATCAAAATCATTCACTTTCATATTAATGATGGGTTCCCAACCATCTTATTGTTCCATAGGAATAGAAGCGTTATGTTTCATCTTTTCTTCTTTAATTTTTATGAGAGCATCAGTAATGTGTTTTGTAAATGCCATATTCATAGCACTAGCATTAGGACTTTAAGCAAGATTTTGTAGGAACTTAATAACTTCAGAGATGTTGCAACTATCAAGATCAAAATCATAGTTATAATCTAAAGTATTAGAGCTATTACTAGCTTCAACACTAGTCGTAGTGATAGTAGAAACACTAATATTTCTAGCAATTTCATCTTCTCTTTCCCACTTAGCATGCAATTCAGCTAACAATCTAACATTTTCATCAATTCTAACTTGTATGGCATTAGTAGTAGCAAAGGGATTATCAATAGTTTCAAGTTTAGCAGCCATTTTATTCAAAGATTGTGCATCAGCCAATGATGCTATATTTCTTTCAGCATTAGAGAGTTTTTCCTCAATAGTTTTATTAAAAGCAGTTTGTTTACTAATAAAATCTTTAAGCATAACTTCAAGTTCAGAGGGAGCACTCCTATTATTGTTGTAGGAATTTCCATAAGCGTTAGCATTGTTCGAAGTATATGGCCTATAAATGTTGTTACCAAAATTATTCCTATAGGAATTGTAGCTAAAATTGTTATTTCTTATAAAGTTCACATCAACTTGCTCTTCTTGTGCAACCAAAGAGGCTAAGGGAACATGATTTGGATCAATATGAGCTTTCCCGTTAACAAGCATAGACATAATAACATCAATTTTATCACTCAAGGAGGAGGTTTCTTCAACAAAATTTACCTTCTTACCTTGTGGAGCTCTTTCAGTGTGCCATTCAGAATAGTTAACCATCATATTATCCAGAAGCTTTGTTGCAACACCCAAAGTAATGGTCATAAAGATACCTCTAGCAGCATAATCAAAAAGATTTCTTGAAGAATAGTTCAACCCTGCATAAAAGGTTTGGATAATCATCCAAGCAGTCAGTCCATGACTGGGACAATTCTTTACCAAAAATGTAATTCTTTCCCAAGCTTGAGCAACATGTTCATTATCAGATTTTTTAAACTTCATTATTTCACTTCTCATACATATAATCTTAGCAGGAGGATAGTATTTTCCAATGAAAGCATCTTTGCTTTTAGTCCAAGCATCAATACTATTTCTAGTTAGGGATTGCAACCATTCTTTAGCTTTTCCTCTCAAAGAGAAAGGAAACAATTTAAGCTTAATAATATCTCCATCTATATCCCTATGCTTTTGCATCTCACAAAGTTCAACAAAGTTATTTAGATGAGCAGCAGCATCTTCATTACCAATACCAGATTTTTTTTATCTCATAACAAGATTGAGTAAAGCTGGTTTAATTTCAAAGAAAGTAGCTTCAGGAATAGGTGGAGCAATAGGTGTGCACATGAAATCATTGTTTTTGGTGCTAGTGAAGTCACGCAACTTAGTGTTTTCAAGAGTAGTCATTTTTTGTGTTTTTAATAAAGAAATCAAACTTGTAAAACTAATTTTTTGTGTGTTTTTGAAAAAGAAACAAGCAAACTAAGCAAAAAAAAACTAAGCAAAACAAATAAAACAAAGTAAAGAGATTGGTTATGAGGGACTCCCCTTGTGAAGATGTCCTTAACTCCCCGTCAACGGCGCCAGAAAAATACTTGCTGGCTCGAGATTGATGTCGAGCTCATTGGGGAACCCCAAGAGGAAGGTATGATGAGCATAGCAGTAAGTTTCCCTCAGTTATGAAACCAAGGTTATCGAACAAGTAGGAACAAGGAAACACCTCCAAGGTGTTGTTTCCAACTTGGAATCCTACACAACAGAACCACAGAACTTTGCCCCCAACTTACAGTGAGGTTGTCAATCTCATCGGTTTTGCTAAAAACAAAGGATTAAACGTATTGTGTGGAAGAAAGTAATAGTTTGCAGAAAGTAAACACTAAAAGTTATAGATTGATGATAAAAGAAAGGACCGAGGTCCATAGTTCACTAGTGGTGGTTCTCCTTAAGATAGATGACATGTTGGGTGAACAAATTAAAACGAGGCAATTGACAAACATCGAGAAAGCATACAAGCATATACTAATCATCTTGACTCCTTTGAGATTTGATTGGGCATTACAACATTATACATAGACCGTAATCCAACTACATCTATGACTAATAATCCACCTTCAGGTTATCATCCGAAACCCCTCCAGTATTGTTGCAAGCAACATATAATTGCATTACGCATTGCATGTAAAGTAAACAATACGATTGTTCTATGAATAAAGGATTGTTGTTTTCTCCCTAGTAGCAACAACACATCTAGTACCTTAGAGATTTCTGTCACTTCCCCAGATTACTAGAGGCATGAACCCACTATCGAGCATAAATACTAACTCTTGGAGTTGCTAGCATCTACTTGGCCAAGACAGCTTCTAACAACGGAAAGCATGCAAGATCACAAATAACAAAGACATGATAGACTCAATAATCAATCTGAAATAGCATCTCAATATCCATCAGATCCCCGGAAACACAACATGTATGATTACAAATAGATGATCTTGATCATGAACGGAGCTCACAAGATCTAGACATGATATCACAAAGGAGAAGAACCAACCATGTAGCTACTACATGGACCCGTAGTCCAAGGATGAACTACTCACGCATCACACCGGAGGCTTGCATGGTGCTCAAGAAGGCCTCCAGGGTGAATTCTCCCCTCCGCCAGAGTGATGGGAAGAGCTTCAGATCCCTCCCGATCTAGGTATGGAGATGACAGCGGCTACAGACTCTTTCGTGGAATTTTGATCGGGTTCATAGGGTTTCTATATCGGAGGCATCTTAGGCGAAAGGGGAGGCCCTAGGTGGCCACGCCACCCCCTGGCGCGGGCCAGGTCATGTGGCGGCCCTCTGGCCCTTCTCTGTCTCGTATTTTGGCTCTGTGTCCCCCTCGGTGAAAAACTGACTTTGGCTTTTGTCCTGTCCAATTCCAAGTATATTCATTTTCTGACTTTCCTAGAACCAAAAACAGCAAAAAACAGGCAGCTGGCACTGTGGCATCTTGTTAATACGTTAGTCCAAGAAAGTGTATATAAAGTACTCCAAAGTGTTGACAAAACATAAGAAAGTAGATAAAACCATGCATGGAACATCAAAAATTATGGATACGTTAGCAACGTATCACCCACCGTTTCGAAAACTTTGAGCGAAAATATCCCACCGACCAGGGGAGTACCATTTTTCTATTATTATTATTAGATGGGCGTAAGCCAAAGTCAAATTCTCAATCGAGCGGCAAAACCACACACCGACCTTGAAGCATTTCTCGCCCTTTCGTTTCAAAAACTTTAGAATTTAAAAATCCAAATCTACCCATTATTCAGATGACAAATGGGCATGCTAAAGTCGGTAGCTTAGGGGCACGATTGTAATTTTTTTTTGATCACCTCTATGGTCCTGGTTCCCCCAGTTTTTCCCGCCAGCCCTCCCAAAAATCCCAAGCTCCTTTGTCCCCTCCACGACCACCGCACAGACCGGCTTGAGCTCCGATCTCGTGCACCACCACGCAGCCGCTTCACCCATGCTCACCCACCAGATCTAGGAGCTGCGATGTCATTCACCACGGCGATGGCATCATCGACCGCCCAAGCTCTGCTTCCTCGCCACCGAAATCTACCCAACTATACAGGATCCGCTTCATCGGTGTCCACAGGGCGTGATCTAGTTCAAAGAGTTCCATGTCCACCGCTCTAGACCAGCTGCACGGCCGTCGCCGTTCACTGCACCGGATCTGCCTCAGCGACGCTCTCGTCCACCGCTTTCAAGCCGACATCGACCGCCCAAGATCTGCTTCCCCGACACCAACAGCCACCGCAACCGCAACACCCTCAGTGACCTCGACGTCACTCGCACGGTACCGATAATGCTTAAACGCCTCTCTAGATAAGGTTAACCAAATCTCCAACCCATTTTTGTTTTGTTAGCGGTATAGTAGGTTCAAGCCTGTCAAAGTGAACTGCATTTTTGTAATCGTGCTAGTACATACAAGTCACTGGGCATGCATGTTCTTCGTGCTAGTACAGGCAAGTTCATTAGACATGTTGGTTTGCATTCGCTGCTCTACAAATTTCAAGTCATGCACATGTCTGTTATTTTTGCATGCACATGTTCTTAGCTACTCCATACACCAGTAATTTCCTGCTACCGTGTAATTCTTGAAAAATCTATAGTCAGTGGAAAATATTAGTGTGGATTCCCTGCTCTACAGTTGCTGAATCTATCTGGTTCATCCTGAGATCAGTTCCTTCTATTATTTCCGCCTTGGCATCATTCTGCTATCCTGTAGTAGCCATTTAAACTCTTTGTGCTAATTTGATTATAATTTTGTTGCTGCCATAATGCCATCTGCTTCTTCAATAGCTGCATCACTAACTAATTCCTTTTTCTTGCATAGAGCTCAAAATGGAACAATGAACATGTTGGTTTGCATAGCCTATTCTACAGGTTCACAAGGGACGCCATTACTTCCTTATCTGGTGATGGTTCGTCTTGACCAACGACATAACTGTACTCTATTATGTAGTTCACTCATGGTACGTATTCTTGCTCTAGAATTTCTCTTATGATGCCATTATAATTTCTGTCTGGTTGATATTTAGCTATGACATTAACTACATGCCATTGTGTAGCTCACCACAAATTCTAAGTCCCCAATGACTCTATGCATTCCAGGAGATGCCACTGCTTCCATATATATTTGCTGAAATTCTAAGAAACACTTTGTTTGATTACTCATTTCATTCTAGGCACACCTGTCTAATGCTTGTTTGTCCTGTTCTACAGGTTCACAAGCAACGCCATTATATCTCGCATCTAGTTCTGGGTCTGGTTCGTCCTAAGTAACGACATAACTATCCTCTACAGTATATAGTTCATTCGTGGTTTGCATTCCTGCTCTAGAGGTTCTCGTATGATGCGGTTATAATTTCTATCTGGTTCATTCTTCGTTATGATAGTAACTACATGCCATTTTGTGGCTCAACGCAAATTCCGAGTCACCCAACGTCTCTTGCATTTTAGGGTATAGAACTGCTTCCATATATATTTGTTCAAAATGACCTCGCTAGTTTATATCTGCTGAAATTCTAAGCCACACACACACATTTTTTGATTGCTCGTTTCACGGTACTCACACTTGTTTAATGCGTGCTTTCTTGTCATGTTTGTTTGACTTGTTGGTCAATAATTGAACCATTGACCAGTTATAAACTCTAGTTCATAGCTCCTATCATATCAGTCAAATGAGTAGTTTGTCTTGTTTGTTGTATTAATTTGTTATTACTTAGTTTCAAACTGCAATTATTGCTAGCCCCACCAAAGAGGGGCTGCAAGATCATGTCTCCTCCAATGTAGCTATCACACACAATGGAAGATGCAGGTAATCGATTGAGAAAGCAAATTCAGGACTCTAGTATGAACTTGATTGTCAACTAAAATGCTGATTTTTATTTCCCCTAAGTTGATAATATGTAATAATTTTAAGAAGTTTGCACCTGATGTAATATCTAGATAACTCACGTAGGCCATGTAGGCATTTAGTTGAAGCCGTCCACACATTGTGGTAGTCCTTATGGTAACTATGTCAGGCAGGTCGATTAGAGAATAGTACCGTGTTGTATTCGGCCGATGACGAACAGTAGAAAATCCTAGATTATTATACAAGTTTTATGATATTGGCATGGGCTTCAGAAATGATGAAACTATAAAAGGCCGGAAACATAACAGGCCAATGCGCATGTGGTAATAGGTCGTAACAGTAATAGCCCGTAAATGTAACAGGCCTAACGGGCCGTAACAGTAACACGCCGTAATAGAAACAGGCAGTAACTAAAGCAGGTCGCAACAGTAACATGCCGTAACAGTAGCAGGCCAGAATAGAAATAGCCCATTACAATAATAGGCAAGAAACTGCAAAAATCCCAGAACGGTAATAGCCCAAAATAGTAGCGGGCCAAAACATTAGTGGGCCACAACTGTAAAAGGCCAGAACAGTGACGAGCCTGAACAGTACGGGCTGAGAAATTTCTCGGACGAGGGTAGTAACAGGCCGAGAAATTTACCAAACTAGAACAGTAAAGGGCCTTTTGTGGGGCTGAATAGCTCAAGACTAGAATAGTAAAAGGATAGAACAGTAACAGGGCAGAACAGTAACTAACCATCTCAGAGAAGGGCCGTTAGTAGGCTCGAGGATGGGCTATGATAATAGTGATGGGCTGACCGCAGGCCTTATGTTTATAGGAGAGACTTGGCGCAGGCTGCTAATGGGCCGCACAGTGTTGGACCAACATGGGCCTTCTGTAGGCTGAAACTGAATCAGGCTTGAAAGTTCGCGGACCGCTGCTGGCTACATTTTTGGGCCCATTTCAAACAGTGCAGGACAAAACAGTAATGGGCCATCTTCTTATTGGGCTCCCCTTATGGGTCGGCCTAGTTATTATTTAGTAGGCATCAGGGCTTCTGCCACGGTTTCTATGGCCGCTAACGGTGGTAACCAGCCACGAACGGTGGATGCCACCTAGCAGTTTGCATGACGCAAGTAGTCAGCGCGGCTGGCGAATAGATCTACGACGGAACAAGTTTTCATGGCTGAAGGGTGCGATCTGCCACGTTCGGAAAAAAATCATGGTTAATTCATTTGTTATGGGGATTTTACCACGAAGGCCATCCATCATAGAAGACTCTTTAGCCACGAAAAATGGGCCTTCAACCACGAAAATCATCTATTGTAAAAGCCATCTTTTGTTGTAGTGGCACTCGAAACACTGCTGTTGTGGGAACTGCTCCTAATCGTTGATGTGGCATGGCAGCAGCTGATCCTATTATGGCTGCCGTTAGACGGGGCCCTTCCTGTCCACTAGGTATTGTAACTCCCACTGCTAAGGTCCCTCTCCTTGCTCCTGGTCCTGGTACTTCCACTGAGGTTGCTCCAGCTAACGATGACGCTGGTGATGGTGACAGTGGCATTGTGGCTAGGTGTGATGGTGCAGTTCTACCTCTCAAACCTCTCAGAGGTTTCTATCCTGCAGAACCTGATGATGGCAAAGTAATCATTTGTATCGATGTCGAGGATTATACTGGAAAATTAGATGATGGCACAGAAAAATTCTATGACAAGTTTGATGTAATCCTTGGAAGATATGATCCTGAAGTGGTAGAGTTATCTGACCTGATGGCATCGTTATGTGTGAAGATTTTGTGGGGGTCCTCCCAGGTAGCACGTTTGGTATATTTTGGTAACAGGAGCAAAAAGGCTATAGAAGTGAAAGATACCAGGGATTTAGTCATACCGTTTACAAGGAAACATTATAGAGGTGAAGTGTACTTCCACTTGATAGTGCAAATGGTTGGAGAGGAATTGGATTTCGACAATAGAGACGATGGACTTGTAGAAGGCATGCATGACCTGATCCATGGCATCACTGGGGCTGGTAAAACGGAGGGTAGCTTCGAACAGAGGAGAGTCTTACAGAGGAGCATCATAAAGAGGAGTAGGAAGAGCATCCCCAGAAAGGGCACCCCGAAGAAGAACACCACAAAGGAGACAACACCAGAGAAGAGGATGCCCAAGAGTCGCATGAAAAAGGCACCACGCCGCAGAGTACACCCTTGAGATCCCGTCAAAATGCCATACCGAACGGTAGCAGCAAAAACGCTAAGAGGGCTAGCACGATGGTGAACACTCCTAGGAGTGGTAGCAAAAAGGTGAAGATGGCCAGCACGGAGGCTACCACACCCACTGGGAGCAGAAAAAATGCTAATTTGGAGCAGAACACACCGATGAGGTCAGGAAATAATGCCAGCATGAAGGAGAACACGCCCAATAGTAGCAGCAAAAGGGCTAATTTGGAGTGGAACACGCCATTGAGGCCAGGCAATAATGCCAGCACCCTGGAGCCAACACCCGTGAGGGAAGGCAGGAAGGAGATCACACCCAAGAGCGGCAGCAAAAAGCCTAGTTCGATGGGGAACAGAATGCAGATGTGAAGCCCTACTAATACCATCAGGAAAGATTACATCATGAAGGAGGATGTACACAAGAAGAGAAAGAGGGTTCTACATAGTCAAGATGAAATTGATTCTGACTACTTTTTGTCTACTGAAGTACATGGGATGCGTGCAAATGTAAGACCACCCCATGTGGTTGCAGCAGAACCAACCGAGTGTCTTGGAGAAAATAGAGTTGCCGGTGAGGTATATTGGGGCAATGTTCCGGTCCATCCAGGTGGAGATGATGGTGCAGCCCCACCCATGGGAGTCAATATGATGTGTGCAGTACTACGCATTAGAGACGATGGCCAGGATTCTGAATCAGATAAAGAAGAAGGCACTGTAGAGGAACAAGAATATGCTGATGATGAAATAGACGAGGAACTTAACGATGAGGCTGGTATTCTAGTTGATGATTTGGGTGTTGAAGTAGAAGAAATGAAACATGACCACGAGTATCCTATAATTTCGGTCGGCACTGAGTTCAGGAGCATGCATGAGTTCAGGATGTCATTCCGGCATTTTTGTATCAAGGGGGAGTTCGACGTTTATCGACTAAAGAACACTTCCCAGAGGTATCAGGCCGTTTGCAAGTTAACATGGATGAATGGACGTGTCGAGGTACATTGTCCATGGAGGATCACGACAAGAGCCTTACTTGCATCGAAGGCAATTAGGGTACTAGGGCAATGAATGCATCAAACCATTAGAACTTTCTCTCTTTTCACTCTATAACTAGAATTGCTTTGCTATATCTTTCTGGCAACTAGTCGACTCCACTTATATTTTAAATCAATTTGTGTTGCAGGTGAACAAAATGGGCCCTCCACACATGTGTCCGACAGGCAGTAAACTGAAATCCTCAATGGCTGATACAGAGTGGGCGGTTATACAAGCTATGTCCATACTAAAGGATAACCCTAAGGAGACCGCGAAGAATATTCAGACTAGCCTCGGTTCTAAATACAACATTGTCCTACCGTATTACATGGTTTCGAAAGGTAAAGAGAAAGCTCGGGGGGGTCTTGCATGGGGATTGGACCAATAGCTTCAGGATTCTGTACAACTTGAAGGCAGTGGTACAAGCTAGGTGTCCGGGGACTGTTGTGGAGATTGACACCGAATAAGTATGTGGTAAAATATATTTCAAAAGATTTTTCATGGCACTTAAACCTTGCATCGAGGGATTCAAGGACGGCAATAGGCCGTATCTGAGTGTAGACAGCACTGTCCTAACTGGCAAATGGAAAGGCTATCTGCCATCCACCATAGCACTTGATGGTCACAACTGGATGTTCCTAGTTGCATTCGGGTTGTTTGAAATAGAAACGGAGGAAAACTAGGTCTGGTTTATGAGGCAGCTCAAGAGATCAATATGCCACATGGATCCATTGGCTATATCCACGGATGCATGCAAAGGGCTAAGAATGCAGTGTAAGAGGTGTTCCCGTGAGCTGATGGTATAGAATGCCATGCCCATATGATGCTCAACTTGTACTCACACTACGCAGGCAGCATATTTCGTTACATGTTTCCTGCTGCTAGAGCTTACAAACCTAGTAGCAGCGAATATTTCATGAGCAAGATTTTCGCGGAAGCCTCTGAACTTCCAGAGTAATTAGCCATCCATCATTCGCAGCTATGGAAGAGGAGTCAATTCAACCCTGACATCAAAGTTGATTACATAAACAACAACCTTGCAGAATGCCTGAATAACTGGGTGAAGGACATAAAAGTGTGTCATGTTCATATCTTGATGGACATCATATGTGGTATGATCATGAAGCTATTAAATATAAGGAGAGAGATCGGTAGGAGACTTATAGGACATATGCTACCGCCAGTTGTACAACAACTGCACAAGAGAAGCGGAGGACTTGCTCATCTTAAGGTTCTCATGTCAACCAGCAGTAGATGTGAGGTTGTCGATATGTCCAAGAGTGGAAAAAGGGATGTTGTGAACATCCAGCTGAGAGAATGCACCTTCTTAGAGTGGCAGCATACCGGGAAAACTTGCGACCACGCCTTGGCCTTCTTGGTGAAGAAAAGAACTCTACCACATTTGGATCAGTATTTGTTGGACTACTACTCTATGGAAAAGTTCAGAGCTGCTTACGCTGCATCCGTCAAGCCATGTATAGACACATCTTAGTGGTCTCAAGTCCAACTGACTTTCGAGATTTGCCAGCCAGTTACAAAAAGGTGCAGAGGAAGACCTTAGGTGAATAGGTTTAAGAATTTTCTCGAGAAGAAGGGTTCGGCTTTCTATGCTACCAAGAAGGGCAAAAACAGATGCAAGACCTGCCATCTTATAGGCCATAGAGCAGCAGGTTGTCCCCTTAATGCTCCCAAACCTAGGTATGAGATGCTACATTCACAAAAAATTGTTTATAGTCTGTAGATATAAGGTAGTAATCCATGTACTGTTTTTTTATAGGAAGCGCAAGGTAAGACACTAGATAGCCGACTCAGTGATTTTGCTGCGGAAGAAAACCAAAACGAGTGGAGTGATGATGATGGACAAGATTCTGGTGCTGACTAGCCTGCCTTCCCTCGACCCGGAGATGCAGGTACGTGAAGGTAAGAAAATTGGCACCCAAGAAGAGGAAGAAGGCAGGAGCTGAAGAATCCAGTGGAAATGAAGGCAACAGGAATAAAGTTGGCATCCAAGCAGAGAAAAAAGGCTAGGAGTGTAGAATCGTAATGATGTATTAAACTTGAATCTATATATGTAGTTCGGTTAAACTCTAGAGCTGTGTGTGTGGAACTTCTCGGGTGAAACAATCTGCCTCCCATACTCGGAGTAAAATGTATTGCAACTTGAGGATTGGATACTGCCAAGGCCACTAGTTGAATCCAAAATTGTGACTGTGCCACTACTATCTGAAAAATCGCACCACCGGGACCGCGATAGCTGAGCGGTTAAGGGGTCTCCAAAATCGATGGGTGTTAGTGGCACAAACATGAATTATTTATAGGCGCTTAATAAATCCTTGATATTGGCATTACACTTATGATAAGGTTCTGAGCTGAAAAACAAGTTCTAAGCTGGCTGGTACACTCCACGGAGCAGCAACTTATTTTCAGCTGCTGGACAACCACATGGCAACATAAACTGCAAAGGCAATAGATAATGCCCAGATAAAGAGGAAATTGTTTCCACTATCTGGCCTAATCTTGAGCCCGTCTGTCACACCACCTCCCTGCTCCTGCCTCCCCTGCACCTGGCGAAGCTCCCGGATCTCTCGCTCCAACGCACGAATCTCCTCTTTCTTGTCCCACAGAGCATCACGCAGATCCTGAACAAGCTCGTTTTGAAAACCTGTCAGCGGTTTTTCAATCCACACAAATTTGTCACAGCCAGTTCCCCTCCCTTCCTGTGAAATAGATCGAAGGAAACACAAAAAATTACATTATGCTTTCCGGATCCGGGTTACCATTGTACCTACAGTAGGAACTTGTTGCTCTAATGCTGCAGTTGCTAAATTTTCCTACAGTATTTTTGTCGGTCCATGAAATCCATCTTGGCTCTTCTCACCACACAAACACAGCATATCGGGGTAGTAATCGTAAGCGCCCTCTAGTACCTGATGGGGGCACCCGCCTGACGGCGTTTAGCCGGCCCTGATTCCACCCGAGACAAACTGCATGAGCTGCGAGCCATGAGCGAGGGAAGCGAGGGCAGAGGAAAGAGGAGCCTTTGGATGTCAGGGTAGTGGCGTGGTGAAGCCTGATTTATCCCCACGTAATAACTCGAGCAGAATCCTACCATCCATATTCAGCTAACAAGTGGGGGACCTAGCGTGCGGACTTGTCAACCAAACCTCGCTCCTTGGTGGTTCAAAGGCCCTCTCGCGCGCATTGGACGAAAGTTTTTGCAACCTTGCCCACGTACATATCACTGGGAGGCCTTGCTCACGAACCAGACACGCCTGGCCCACACTCTTACTCCCTCCTAGGAACTTATCATGGCTCGCGTCGGCAGATCCATCCGCTCCACCGCTCCCGGTAGGGCTCGCCACGGCGGATCCACCATAAGATCCTACCATCGCAGTATCAAATGGCCATGGTTTCTTGAGCGGAGAGACGACGCTACGTCTCCGAGCTCGGCCCCTCCTACATGTAGAAGGACATATGCGGCGTCAGGCTCGAGCAAGAGCAGCAAGGCGCGACGGGGCTCGGTCCATGCCAACCCCGTCACCTTAGTCACTGTCGATTCCGATGTGGAGGACGACGGGGATGAAGTTGTGCAGAACGCTATTGTTGCCTCCTTAGTGAAGGGAAAGCCACGGGAGGGAGTGGAAGTCGTTGGGAAGGGCACGGTGGTGTCACCAATCGAGGTGGACTCTGACGACAGCGCTGTGATGTGGGTTTAGATGTTATTTAGGATGGTTGGAATTTGGGTTGTGTTTAGTGCGAGTACAATTATTGTAATGGGTTTGTCAAGCTATATTGAGAAATATGTGCAATAGAAGCGTGTAAGTGCTTCCACTTTAGAAATTGTGTATGTGCCATTTGCATGTTGCATTATCAACGTAGAATACATGTAAACAATCCAATGAAAATCAGATTAGAACCATCAGACGGTAGTGGCAGGATGGAAGAGAAGTGGGGACAGTGGCTTCCAGGGGAAGGAAGAGAAGTAAGGGGGACGTGACACTGGTAGGTGGGCCCATGGAACACGTGACACTAACATGCGGGAGAACGCGGTATTGCCAGTCTGTCGAGAGCAAGCGGACTTTGCAACGTAACAACTAGCTGATTGGACCAATAACTCGTCGAATTATTAAGGAGTACTAAAAAACTACAACTAGGGTACATTCGTACAACACGTATGCTCTACGCACCTGAGAAGCATCGCTTAAGTCTAACAGTAACGACAGCATAAGTACTACATTTCCCTATCGGCCTTCTCAATACAAATGTAGAAATGCATCTGCCTGTTCGGTCCAGCACCGACAAGGTACTAAGATGGCACACATAGGACCGACCTTAGGTCCGCATACTCCACCTCCCGCGGTGTCGGGCAGCTCGACGCCTCGGCTAGCACAAGAATGCTATCGGACGATGGCGTCTAGGCGTTTGCCCACATGCGGACCATGTATAGGGGCCAGGCGCACGAGACCGACCTGACGCATAACGCACACACGAAGGTGGGCCCAGCTCTGGTTCCCGGAACACCGATGGCGATGGTCAGGACAAAAACACAGTCGTCTCCCCCTAGAAAATTAGCCGACGGCGTGCCGAGTCAGTGAACGGAACCTGCTCTTGGAAAAGTTGTGTGTGGCCATACGAGATCCTAATCACTTTGATAAAGTGCTCCTCTACAAGGTGGCCGAGGAGCTCTACCGGCGTGCTGGTGTAGTTGTAGCTCGGCTCCGTGCAGAAGCACGCGCCGTGCGGGCATGCGAGCTCGTGGAGCAGGAGCTCGACGTAGGAGTAATGACGAAAGATTCCTGGGTGGGAGCAGATGAGCGTGAACGTCGCTACGAAGTTGCACACGAAGATCTCCAGATTCCTGGGCTGCAGCATCTGCCACATCTGAAGTTCGTCGAGAAATCAGATAAAAGATTAGCAGTTAGATCAGCGAATAACAGGAATATGTAAGATAAATTTAAAAGCTTGTAAAATGATTTCTTACCATGAAGGTAGCGACCCGAGAATCAGCGGCTGTCATCTGAGCACGGCGCACGAAAGCCGGTGGCGTCGTTCGGGCACGGTGACGTGTGGTGGATGAGGGGGGCTGTGGAGTAGACGTGCTCAATCACGAGCTCTATGATATTACTAGTAGGCTATAGGGGAGTGGAAGTAATAGTAATATAAGTGAAAATGTAAGCTCGGCCCATCATATCATGGAACAGCCTACTCGCGGATCGCTCTTACGAAGAACCATCTTATTTTTCCATGCGCCCCAATCGAACGGTTTGCAACAATCGGATCAGACAACTAGTTCTTCAGGGGGCAGGCCTTCTAGAAGACATGATCTTGTGTGGTTTAGTGGCAAGAACACACATGCAATGACTCTAGTGGATCCATATGTATTTTATGAAAACAACATACATGCAATGAATCTGGTGGATCCATATATGGTTTGTGGAAAATAACACACATGCAATGACTCTGGTGGATACATATGTGGTTTGTGAAAAGAACACACATGCAATGACTCCAGCTGATCCATATGTGGTTCACAAAAAGAACACACATCCAATGACTCTGGTGGGTCCATATGTGGTTCATGAAAAGAACACACATGCAATGAGTCTAGTGTTGGTTTTGTGAAAAGAACACACATGCAATGACTCTGGTGGATCAATATGTGGTTTGTGAAAAGAACACACATGCAGTGACTATAGTGGATCCATGTGGTTTGTGGAAAGAACATACATGCAATGACTCTAGTGCTAGTTTCATGAAAAGAACACACATGCAATGACTCTAGCTATGGTTCATGAAAAGAACACACATGCAATGACTCTAGTGATGATTTTGTGAAAAGAACATACATGCAATTACTCTAGTGCTAGTTTCAGGATAAGAACACACATGCAATAACTCTAGTGGGACTGAATGTGGTTCATGAAAAGAACACACATGCAATGACATTGGTTGATCCATATTTGGTTTAGTGGAAAGAACACACATGCAGTGACTCTAGTAGATCCATATGTGTTTTGTGGAAAGAACACACATGCAATAACTCTAGTGGATCCATATGTGGTTCATGAAAAGAACAAACATGCAATAACATTGGTGGATCCATGTGGTTTGTGGAAAGAACAAATATGCAATTACTCTAGCTGATCCATATGTGGTTCATGAAAAGAACACACATGCAATGACTCTGGTGGGTCCATATGTGGTTCATGGAAAGAACACACATGCAATGACATTGGTTGATCCATATGTGGTTTAGTGGAAAGAACACACATGCAATGACTCTGGTGGATCCATATGTGGTTCATCAAAAGAACACACATGCAATGACATTGGTGGATCCATGTGGTTTGTGGAAAGAACACACATGTAATGAATCTTGTGGATCTATATGTGGTTCATGAAAGAACACACATGCAATGACATTGGTTGATCCATATGTGGTTTGTGGAAAGAATAGACATGCAATGACTCTAGTGCTGGTTTTAGGATAAGAACACACATGCAATGACTCTAGTGGGACTGAATGTGGTTTGTGGAAAGAACACACATGCAATGACATTGGTTGATCTATATGTGGTTTAGTGGAAAGAACACACATGCAATGAGTCTGGTGGATCCATATGTGTTTGGTGGAAAGAACACACATGCAATGACTCTAGTGCATCCATATGTGGTTCATGAAAAGAACACGCATGCAATGACATTGGTGGATCCATGTGGTTTGTGGAAAGAACAAACATGCAATGACTCTAGTTGATCCATATGTGGTGCATGAAAACAACACACATGTAATGACTCTGGTGGGTCCATATGTGGTTCATGAAAATAACACACATGCAATGACATTGGTGGATCCATGTGGTTTGTGGAAAGAACAAACATGCAATGACTCTAGCTGATCCATATGTGGTTCATGAAAACAACACACATGCAATGACACTAGTGCTGGTTTTGTGAAAAGAACACACATGCAATGACTCTGGTGGATCAATATGTGGTTTGTGAAAAGAAAACACATGCAATGACTATAGTGGATCCATGTGGTTTGTGGAAAGAACATACATGCAATGACTCTAGTGCTATTTTCATGAAAAGAACACACATGCAATAACTCTAGTGGGACTGAATGTGGTTCATGAAAATTACACACATGCAATGACATTGGTTGATCCATATTTGGTTTAGTGGAAAGAACACACATGCAATGACTCTAGTGGATCCATATGTGTTTTGTGGAAAGAACACACATGCAATAACTCTAGTGGATCCATATGTGGTTCATGAAAAGAACAAACATGCAATAACATTGGTGGATCCATGTGGTTTGTGGAAAGAACAAATATGCAATTACTCTAGCTGATCCATATGTGGTTCATGAAAAGAACACACATGCAATGACTCTAGTGCATCCATATGTGGTTCATGAAAAGAACACGCATGCAATGACATTGGTGGATCCATGTGGTTTGTGGAAAGAACAAACATGCAATGACTCTAGTTGATCCATATGTGGTGCATGAAAACAACACACATGCAATGACTCTGGTGGGTCCATATGTGGTTCATGAAAATAACACACATGCAATGACATTGGTGGATCCATGTGGTTTGTGGAAAGAACAAACATGCAATGACTCTAGCTGATCCATATGTGGTTCATGAAAACCACACACATGCAATGACTCTACTTCTGGTTTTGTGAAAAGAACACACATGCAGTGACTCTGGTGGATCAATATGTGGTTTGTGAAAAGAAAACACATGCAATGACTATAGTGGATCCATGTGGTTTGTGGAAAGAACATACATGCAATGACTCTAGTGCTATTTTCATGAAAACAACACACCTGCAATGACTCTAGCTGTGGTTCATGAAAAGAACACACATGCAATGACTCTAGTGCTGATTTTGTGAAAAGAACACACATGCAATAACGCTAGTGGATCCATATGTGGTTCATGAAAACAACACACATGCAATGACTATAGTGGATCCATGTGGTTTGTGGAAAAGAATACACATGCAATAACTATAGTGGATCCATATGTGGTTCATGAAATGAACACACATGCAATGACATTGGTGGATCCATGTGGTTTGTGGAAAGAAAACACATGCAATGACTCTAATGGATCCATATGTGGTTCACGAAAGAACAAACATGCAATGATAATGGTTGATCCATATGTGTTTTATGGAAAGAACAGACATGCAATGAGTCTAGTGCTGGTTTTAAGATAAGAACACACATGCAATGACTCTAGTGGGACTGAATGTGGTTTGTGGAAAGAACAGACATGCAGTGACATTGGTTGATCCATATGTGGTTTAGTGGAAAGAACACACATGCAATGACTGTCGTGGATCCATATGTATTTTGTGGAAAGAACACACATGCAATAACTCTAGTGGATCCATATGTGGTTCATGAAAAGAACACACATGCAATGACGTTGGTGGATCCATGTGGTTTGTGGAAAGAACACACATGGAATGACTCTAGCTGATCCTTATGTGGTTCATGAAAAGAACACGCATGCAATGACTCTGGTGGGTCCATATGTGGTTCAAGAAAAGAACACAGATGTAATGACTCTAGTGCCGGTTTTGTGAATAGAACACACATGCAATGTCTCTGGTGGATCCATATGTGGGTCGGGAAAAGAAAACACATGCAATGACTATAGTGGATCCATGTGGTTTGTGGAAAAGAGCATACATTTAATAACTCTAGTGGATCCATATGTGGTTCATGAAAACAACACACATGCAATGACATTGGTGGATCCATATGTGGTTTGTGGGAAGAACGCACATGCAATGACTCTAGCTGTTCCATATGTGGTTTGTTAAAAGAACACACATGCAATGACTATAGTTGTTCCATATGTGGTTTGTGGAAAGAACTGACATGCAATGACTCTAGTGCTGGTTTTAGGATAAGAACACACATGCAATGACTCTAGTGGGTCCATATGTAGTTTGTGGAAAGAAAACACATGCAATGACATTGGTAGATCCATATGTGGTTTCTGAAAAGAACATACAAGCAATGACATTGGTTGATCCATGAGTTTTAAGACAAGAACATCCATGCAATGACTCTGGTGGATCCATATGTGGTTCATGAAAAGAACAGACATGCAGTGACTCTGGTGGATACATATGTGGTTTGTGAAAAGAACACACATGCAATGACTCTAGTTGATCCATGTGTTTTATGAAAAGAACATACATGCAATGATTCTAGTGGATCCATATGTGATTCATGAAAAAACGCACATGCAATGACTCTAGTGCTTGTTTTGTGAAAAAAACACACATGCAATGACATTGGTGGATCCATATGTGGTTTGTGGAAAAGAACACATATGCAATGACTATTGTGGATCCATATGTGGTTTGTGGAAAGAAAACACATGCAATGACTCTAATGGATCCATATGTGGTTCACGAAAGAACAAACATGCAATGATAATGGTTGATCCATATGTGTTTTATGGAAAGAACAGACATGCAATGAGTCTAGTGCTGGTTTTAAGATAAGAACACACATGCAATGACTCTAGTGGGACTGAATGTGGTTTGTGGAAAGAACAGACATGCAGTGACATTGGTTGATCCATATGTGGTTTAGTGGAAAGAACACACATGCAATGACTGTCGTGGATCCATATGTATTTTGTGGAAAGAACACACATGCAATAACTCTAGTGGATCCATATGTGGTTCATGAAAAGAACACACATGCAATGACATTGGTGGATCCATGTGGTTTGTGGAAAGAACACACATGGAATGACTCTAGCTGATCCTTATGTGGTTCATGAAAAGAACACGCATGCAATGACTCTGGTGGGTCCATATGTGGTTCAAGAAAAGAACACAGATGTAATGACTCTAGTGCCGGTTTTGTGAATAGAACACACATGCAATGTCTCTGGTGGATCCATATGTGGGTCGGGAAAAGAAAACACATGCAATGACTATAGTGGATCCATGTGGTTTGTGGAAAAGAGCATACATTTAATAACTCTAGTGGATCCATATGTGGTTCATGAAAACAACACACATGCAATGACATTGGTGGATCCATATGTGGTTTGCGGGAAGAACACACATGCAATGACTCTAGCTGTTCCATATGTGGTTTGTTAAAAGAACACACATGCAATGACTATAGTTGTTCCATATGTGGTTTGTGGAAAGAACTGACATGCAATGACTCTAGTGCTGGTTTTAGGATAAGAACACACATGCAATGACTCTAGTGGGTCCATATGTAGTTTGTGGAAAGAAAACACATGCAATGACATTGGTAGATCCATATGTGGTTTCTGAAAAGAACATACAAGCAATGACATTGGTTGATCCATGAGTTTTAAGACAAGAACATCCATGCAATGACTCTGGTGGATCCATATGTGGTTCATGAAAAGAACAGACATGCAGTGACTCTGGTGGATACATATGTGGTTTGTGAAAAGAACACACATGCAATGACTCTAGTTGATCCATGTGTTTTATGAAAAGAACATACATGCAATGATTCTAGTGGATCCATATGTGATTCATGAAAAAACGCACATGCAATGACTCTAGTGCTTGTTTTGTGAAAAAAACACACATGCAATGACATTGGTGGATCCATATGTGGTTTGTGGAAAAGAACACATATGCAATGACTATTGTGGATCCATATGTGGTTTATGGAAAGAACACACATGCAATGACTCAAGTGCTAGTTTCATGAAAATAACACACATGCAATGACTCTAGCTATGGTTCATGAAAAGAACACACATGCAATGACTCTACTGCTGGTTTTGTGAAAAGAACACACATGCAATGACTCTAGTGGATCGATATGTGGTTCATGAAAATAAAATACATGTAATGACTATAGTGGATCCATGTGGTTTTTGGAAAAGAATATACATGCAATGACTCTAGTGCATCCATATGTGGTTCATGAAAAGAACACAAATACAATGCCATTGGTGGATCCATATGTGGTTTGTGGAAAGAAACACACATGCAATGACTCTAGATGTTCCATATGTGGTTTGTTAAAAGAACACACATGCAATGACTATAGCTCTTCCATATGTGGTTCGTGGAAAGAATTGACATGCAATGACTCTAGTGCTGGTTTTAGGATAAGATCACACATGCAATGACTCTAGTGGGTACATATGTGGTTTGTGGAAAGAACACACATGCAATGACATTGGTTGATCCATATGTGGTTTGTGAAAAGAACATAGATGCAATGACATTGGTTGATCCATGTGTTTTATGAAAAGAACATACATGCAATGAATCTGGTGGATCCATATGTGGTTCATGAAAAGATCACACATGCAGTGACTCTGGTTGATACATGTCCTTGTATGGGGAACGACAGTACCTAAACAGGTTAGATAGAGGTGTGGCGACTATGAGGGAAGCCCTCGACGGCGTCCGCGGGAGGGATTGGATACGAGAAAGTGTAGCGAGATACAAGAAGTACCCAGGTTCGGAGGCCTCGTAGTGAGGTAAATCTCCTACTCCTGCCGATCTGACTATGAGTGGTATATGGGCTACAATCGCTCCTGGAGCTGTATCTTTTATCTACCTTCTTAAATGCACTAAGACCAACCCTTGCTATGAGAGCCTGGCCTATCCTTATATTGGTAGAGGGGCAACGGTCTCACTGGCCAGCCCGGCTGGCGGGCCCCACATGCGGGTCCCTGCCAGCTGGTCATCTACAGTATCTGGTACACTTACATCCCATCGAGGTACATGCGGTAGGGTCATCGTGGGTACAGTGAATTCCGTGTGAGCCTGTCGTCAGCGTTTAGCCACTGTGCCTGCGTCACCCAGCAAAGTCTTCGGTATGGCCGTGTAGTTGCGGGTCTTGTCATCGTACCAGGGCATACCGCGCACTGTGCAGCACGTCCCTCTGTCCTCCTGATTGCGTCCGGCTACGCTGATGTAGCCGGTCCTGTGTCTTGTTGCTCCTCTTGGTTCCGGCTACCGTAAAGTAGCCGGTATGATTCGCTCGTGTTCGGCTACACTCAGCCAGCCGGATGCAAACTAAATGCCGTGGTTCTTGTCTGGTCGGGGTATCCGAAGGTCATCCCCCCGACACTAGCCCCCGAGCGCATGTAGATTTCGTCCTTAGGTGAAATGTGCGCACGCTCCTCCTCGATTTTGAAATTTGTGACCGGCTACGTCTGGCGGTTGCGCTACCCGTGACATTAGTGCTGACGCCGGCCACGCACGCACGCGTCATCATTGCACTACAGCGCGCAGTGTAACGTCCTGTCACGCGTCGCATCGAGAAACTGCCGTTTGGCTCTTTGGTTCCGCTCTGGGATCTTCTGCGCCTGCACAAATGATCATGAGCAGTGGGGGAGCGGGGCGCGGCTCGATGGGCCCCGCATGGCATCGTGGACAGTTGCCCTTCCAGGCCTTGAAAGGGTTGCCCAAGGAAGGGTGGTTCCTCCTTCCGCTCATTGCCTTCCCAGTTGCCTCCCTGCGCTCTTTCCTTCTTGCCTTGCCTCACTTGCCCTTGTCGCCGTAGCTCGCCACGCCGCCCGTTTAGCGCCGCCGGAGACACGGGCCACCGCCACTCCACATCTGGTGCAACGTCCAACGAGCCGATCATGGCTTCCGAGCGCGGAGCCTGGTGCGGTTCCTCCGTGACGGAGGAGCACATAGAGAAGTATCGTGCCACCCGCGTACTGCCACCAGAGACGGAGGTGGAGGTGCGGTTGGCGCCGGCGGGAGAGGAGTCGCCGCACCCGGCGGAGGGGACCGGGTTATATTCCTTTCACATATTGCCCGTGGCTCCATGCTGCCGGTGCATCCCTTCTTCCTCACCTTCCTCGCCTAATTTGATCTCTGCCTCCACCACCTCGGCACTAACGCTATAGGCACGCTGACGCACTTCGTGGCGTTCTGCGAGAGCTACCTCAGGATCTAGCCGGATCTAGGGTTGTTCTGCCAGCTATTTCGTGTCCGGCCGTAGGTGCAGTTCACCCAAGGGTCGCTGGAGATCTGCGGCGGCGCCTCCATCTACTCCAGCACGCAGACCAGCTACCCGAAGTTCCGGCTGCAGGACATAGTGTGACTGTGGCAGCAGTCGTACTTCTATGTCTGGAACATCACCGACGTGGAACGGATTAATCTGCTGGCTTTCGAGGACGTGGAATCTAGTTGGCATAATTGGGACTTTAAGATCCACGGGGAGAAGGCGGAGTCGGACGCGGCGCTGCAGCGGATGCGCTCCCTCATTACCGCCGGCTTGACCGGCCTGGACATCACACTCAGTTGGATGTCCCGGCTGATGATGCCGCTACAGCAGCGTGCACACAAGATGTGCTACTACTCTGGTCGGCTAGACCCGACCTGGCTGTCCTGCCGTGATCCCCTCTACCACAACCTGAAGGAGTGGGTCTGGCCTGTCGTCGGATTGATGACAAGTACGCCATGAAGGGGTCCTCGAGGCATGCGGAAGAGAAGGGGGTGAGACGTACGGTATTCCGGGACGGTGAGCACACAAGTTTACCCAGGTTCGAATCTGCCGGCTTTGGACGGATCCTACTCCTGCTAGCAATCCAGTAATACGGCAGAGCCGGAATATGGGTTACAATGGTATCGCCTATGCGAGTTGAGGGTCTAAAGTATTGGGTGTGCCCTAAAGGCTCTCCCTAGGATGGCTTATATAGATATCCGGCCTAGGGTTTATAGGAGAGATCAATCCGGCTACGACTAAAAGTTGGTTACAGAGTACATCTTGAACTACAAGTAACATTATGGGCCTAAGTCGGTAAGTCTTCTGGGACTTCCCGTAGCCAGATTGGACTCCGTCTTCTCTCCCGAATGGGCCACCCGTGAAGCAAAGATCTAACCCGAAGTGGGGCACCCTGGTCTATGAGGATTTGTGAGGATACCCGGAAAGTATATCCCAAGAGTAGCCCCCGGAGGCCTCCAAGATCCAAAGTCGGATTTTATCATCGTCTAGCTTGATCTTTGGCTTGCAGAATCTTGAAGGGTTCCTGAAACTTTACAAAAATACGATCCGGGTCTTAACAATAAGTCGGACCTATCAACTAGTTACTTGGATTTTCCAACTCGATTGTAAACTAAGCCAGAACTTGGTTTCCACGCCACCTGACACAAGCATGGTCAAGTCACGTCATCTGACAGGCGTGCCGTCAGCACGACCGTTGGTGGGTCCGCGGTTCGTGGAACCGAGGCGCCGTTTCAATGCGAGCGTGGAGATCGAGGAGACGCAATCATCGCGTGGGTCCTTCCCAGTTCTTTCCACGACGCGTGGCGGTTACACTGTAGCATTTGCACGAATCTTGGCGCAGTTAGGTGGATATAAGGGGTTTGGATTTCTCCTTCTCCTTTCCACCAGTCTTTGCCGTTTCCTTTCCTCCTAATGCTCCTGCGTGCTCAGAGCTCTCTCGTCCTCCCCCCCACAGAAAACTCCCAGCGTCGCCGCTTTTAGGTCACTTTCTCTTCGGAGAAAAATGGCTTCATCATCTTCTTCCTCTAGTTTGGCGGCGACAGCGGCGGCGGCGTTGGCGGAAGCAGCTGCGGAGTAGGAGAGCTTCTGGGGAATCTGGATCCCCTGCGCCCTTGACGAGGACGGCCTCATGAACATGGAGAAGGAGGGGATTCTCGCCACCGGCGACTGGCGGAGCGGCTCCGGTGAAACCGTCCCCAACCCGCGCGAGGGCGAGTGTGTCCACTTCGGCACCCATCTGGACCGAGGTCTGTCTTTTCCTCCCTCGGAGTTCTTCTCCGAGGTGATAGATCACTATGGAGTTCAACTCCACAATCTTCCTCCCAATTCTCTTCTAGAAATGAGCGCATATGCTGCGCTTTGCGAGGGCTTTCTCGGCATTAGGCCGAGTTTGCTTCTCTTCCGGTACTATTTTCATGTCCGGAGAAATTCCATCACTGCGGTGTTCCTTACATCACCGGCACCATTAGCTTTTCTGTTAGACGAGACCGGTCATATCCCAAAATTTCTGCCAGTGACTCGGTCAAACAATGGCCAGCCACTTTCTTCTATCATAGGGATATTCCGGCTCCCAGCAAAGCTACTGCTTTGCCGGCTTTTGTCGACAGAGCTGCCACGGCTCAGCCTTCCTGGGACGAGGCTGCTCCGGCTCTCACCGACGATCTGATCATGGCTAAGAGGAGGATCGAATATCTGATCAAGCACATGGGTCTGAAGGGATCTGACTTGGTCCAGTGCTGGGTCTCACGTTGGACCCAGCCACTTCAGTACCATGGGGATAGACTGATGCATTCCATCATGTCTTCCAAAAAAGACTCCCTCCGCATCAGCCCCAAATCCTACACCACTCAAGGATACATCAGCCAGATCAAGTGGCTGATCAAGGAGCGGATCGAGAGGAGGATTCCGGAGATTTCTCTGGATATGTACACAGCGGAAAACCCCATGGTGCCGGTAAGCTTCCATCAATACACCTTTTATGTGTTTCAATCTCTAAGTTATATATTGCAATGTTGATATGTTTTCTTGTTTTCAGCTTGCTGACCTCCCCGAGTCGGAGCTTGCTCCACTCGAAGGATATCCTCCTGAGTTTTCTCAGGAGACTGAAGTGGTCCCATTGCCAGACCTTGCGCTCAAGAAGCGCAAAGCTCCAACAGTGGTTGTTGGCACAAAGGAAGTGCCTGTTGTGAAGACGTAACTTTCATTCACAATTTTAGCCTTTGTACCTTTCTCGAATTTCTTTCTGAGATGTAATGTTTTCGACTTTACTACATTCTCAGAGCAAAGCCTCTCATCAAGGGTAAGGGGAAAGGGATTCCTGCAAAGCCCCTGCGATAGATGAAGCTCACCATAGCTTCTCCTGCAGTGGCTCCTCCAACTCCTGCCCCTCAACCTTCTGCAACTCCGGTGATCATTCCTTCTCCGGTGGTCGCAGAAGATTCGGCTCCTCCAATGGAGCCCGCGATCCTTGGGTCGCAGACTGACATCACCGTGGGTGCGTCAGCTGAAGATAAGGGTGAACCCTCTTCGGGTAATGATCCTTCAGCTCAAGTCTTCACTGAAAACCTCCTCAGCAATCCGGGACTTGCCAAGTTTGGCTTATCCCGGAAATCTGCAGAGGATATCCAGCGGTTGGCCAGGCAAGTCCTGGACAAAAGCCATCTATCCCCCGAGGAGGAAGCGCAAGAAGCAGAGGACGTCAAGTTCTCTGACCTTCTCGCTAAGTCTGCCTTCGCGATGAGAGGATCAGGACTGACGAGCTTCCAACAGCCCCAGTAATCCCTCTTACCCTCGCCGAGAAGGTGGCAGCTGAAGTGAACGCGAGTTTAGACAAACTCACCCGCGAGCAATATGTAAGTCGGAATTCCAACTCTTGCTTTTACATTATGTTATATCATATCCTCTAGCCCCCAAGCATGAAGTAGGATATAGAATCCGAGTTTGTGCTTCATTAGGATGCCAAAGAATGAACTAGTGTAGCCCCCAAGGCTCGTGCTGATATTTAGCAAAAAATATTAGCCCAAGTCTTAAGTAGCTTTCTGACTTTGGGTATTCTGACTTACAGAAAGTATGTTCCTATAAACAGGAATTATTATCCAATGTCTACGATAAGCGGAGAGAGATCAAAGCTCTCCAGCTTAAAAATGCTGAGCTCAAGGTAGCTAAGGATGAAGCCGAAGGTAAATCATTTCGAGATTCAAACCTTGTCTTTTGCTTTTTTAATGTTGAATTTTTCTGAACTATTGTTCTTTTTGACTTACAGCGTTGGTGAAACAATCTATCGCTATGATTGAAGAGGCCGAGAACCTCAAGACCCTGGTGGTGGAGAACAAGGGACTCCGCCAAGAGCTGGATAAGCTCAAGGCGGATCATGAAAGGAGCATAGCTCAAGTCCTGGAATCCTCCTCCATGGCCACCGAAGAGCGTGATCGCAAGATCGCTGCTCAAGACAAAATTATCTCGGACCTCAATAATGAGCTTGGCAGAGAGAAGGATATCTCCGAGGCGCTCCGGGATGAACTCCATAGTTTTCGGGAGGAGATGACCAAGATTGACGACGTCATTCTTGGTACGTTCCATCTGTCTGACTTATCATTTCTTCGACTTTCATCAATGTCAGATTTTTCTTGACTTGTTTTGTGTATAGGTCCTCTGAACTTGACGGACTCTTCCTCCTCCGAACCCTGCACCCACCGGCTTACCCAAGTCGGTGATCTTCTGCATGACTTCCGCCAGTCTATTGAAGACATTGGCGAGTCTCTCAGGATTCCGGACATGCCAAGCATGTCAGATTTTCAGGTGCGGGACAAGGCCAAGGAGATGCCACAGCTTGTTCAGGACTGGAACATGTCCTACGCGCGGACTGCTATGCAGAACGCTCTCACCATGCTCATGAGCTACCATGGAAACATGGAGATATGGCAAGTGACTAGAGGGTACTGCAAGGTAGACGAAGACGGCCAGGAGCAAGACCTTCAAGCCATCATGCATTCCTGCGCCGGATATGGGTGCCACATAGCTAATCTGACCAGCTACGAGATCCCCTTCTTCACCCGCGTAGATACTCCGCCACCTCCTCCAGAAGAAACCGAAGAAGTTTCTGACGATGAACGGACCACCTCGGATCCGGACATCTCGGACTGATATCAAGGCGGAGTAACTAGCGAGCCGGCAGCTAATTCATCTCCTCCTGCATCATAGATCAGAAAACTATGTATTATTCTAGAAAGACATGATGCGTTTTGTAAATATTAAGTACTATTGACTTTTGCTAGTGCTAAGCTTTTTATTTATTCATCACTTTTGTCTTTTGAAATTTTCGCGTGCCTGAAATGTTCACATAAGCACTTGAAATTTTCCATCTCTACTTATCGTTTATCTGGCTTTCCGCCTCGCCCCTTTCGTCAGCCGGCTAAAACTTCAGCCGGAAACTTTGTCGAGCAACGAAGATCAATTGCTAAACCAGTTTAAACTCGGAAACAAAGCCGGCTTCCAGTACCAACAATTCACTACCCAGAAGATACCCACATCCAGCAATCAGACAAATAACCCAAGTAAAGACTAGAATTTTTTAGAGTTATACCTGAAGGTAGCAGTTTTAGAATCGGAAATCTAAACCAGAACAAACATGAGCATAAAGTACTTTCAAGGATTCTGGGATTTTCGACTATGACATGATCATTTAGGAAATAAGATGGTAAAAACTTCTAAGAAAAACTTTGAGGTAACCAAAACTTTTATTTCTCACAGAACATGTACATATGTATGATTACAAAGAAGGATAAACTAAGAATAAAAGGGAAGTACCTGAGCAATATTCCACGGTCTGTCTATCTCATCCGGATTTGTATTGCCTCCATCTCTCTTTCTCTTCTTAGTAGCAGGTCTTTCTTTGACTGGCCTCATGTCAGTTAAGTAGTACGATCCATTGTGTAATACTCGAACAACTAAAAAGGGCCCTTCCCATACTAGGGAAAGTTTGTGCTTTCTTTGTTGCACAAGCCGGAGAACCAAATCACCTTGATTGAAAGATCTAGTTCGGACTCTCTGGCTATGATACTTGCGTAACTTCTGCTGATAGGCTGTAGATCTCATTTCAGCGACAACGCGAACTTCTTCGACTAAGTCGAGATCATTTTGTCGAGAAATCTCGGCATCCTCTTCGATATACGCGGCCACTCTAGGAGAAGTATGAATTAAATTGCTAGGAAGAACTGCTTTTGCACCATAGACCAAGAAGAAAGGTGTGTATCATGTTGACCTGTTTGGAGTTGTTCGTAAACTCCAAATTACAGAGGGTAATTCCTCTGCCCAAGCCCCCGCAGCACGTCGTAGTGGTGCTTCGAGTCTTGGTTTCAAGCCTTGTAGAATTAAACCATTTGCTCTTTCGACTTGTCCGTTAGCCTGTGGATGTGCGACTGACGCAATGTCAAGCCGGATATTTTGCTCATCGCAGAATTCAGCCAATTCTCCAATGGAAAAGTTACTCCCATTGTCCGTGATAATACTATGTGGATAACCATACCGGATTATAACATCTTCGACAAATCTTTTGGCTGTTGCTCCATCACAACTAGTGACAGGTTCCACTTTGTGAATTTGTCCACCATCACTAAGAGGTGAGTGAATCCACTTGGGGCTCATTTAAAAGGTCCTACCATATCAAGCCCCCAGACCGCAAAGGGCCATGTTATAGGTATTGTTCGCAGCTGATCAGCCGGAACATGAGCTTGCTTGGCGTACTTTTGGCAGCCTTTGCATGTCTTGACTAATCGTTCGTCATCTACCTGAGCTGTAAGCCAGAAAAATCCATGTCGAAAATCTTTTGCCACTAAAGATTTGGCTGCAGCGTGGTGACCACACTCGCCTTCGTGGATTTCCCTTAAGATTTCCACTCCTTCTTCCGGAGATACACAGCGCTGAAAACCCCCAGGAACACTCTGTTTATGGAGCTCACGTTTAACAATACTATAGGCTTTTGCTCATCGGATAATCTGTCGGCTCAGTACCTCGTCTTTGGGTAATTTTCCATCTACCAAATAATCGAGGTAGGGTTGAGTCTAGCTGGGGATTACAGCCAGAACTGCTATCAAAGGTGAGTCGGATTTGGTCGGATATTCCTCATCTACTCCCTTTATCGAGGGAACTTTGAGGTGCTCTAAAAATGCGCCATCCGGGACCTCTTTCCGCGCAGAGCCTATTCGAGATAGTGCATCTACTTCCTCATTTTCTGCTCGAGGGATGTGTTGAACTTCAAACCCCTCGAACTATTTAGATAGATCATCCACGACAGCTTTATATGCTGCCATGTGCTTATTTGCATTACAAATATCCGAGACTTGCTGAGCAACAAGATCCGAATCTCCGTAACACATCAAACGTCGGATGCCAATATCCTTAGCAATCCGGATTCCATGCAGCAGTGCTTCATACTCGGCAATGTTGTTTGTCGCTATGAAGTGGATGAGCAACACGTATAAAAGTTTATCTCCTTAGGGTGATTTGAGCACCACGCCAGCCCCCGAGCCCCCTCGAGCCTTAGACCCATCGAAAAAGAGGGTCCAATATTCCGACTCAGGAAGGACCATGTTCTCCTTGGTCTCTGTCCAATCAGTGACAAAGTCAGCAAGGATCTGGGATTTGATTGCTGTCCGGGGTTTGTACTCAATATCGAAAGTTGCAAGCTCTATGCCCCATTTGGTGACGCGTCATGTGGCATCGCTATTCTTGATTATATCTCTCATGGGAGCTTTGCTCACCACGGTAATTGGATGCTCCTGAAAATAGTGTCGTAACTTACGAGATGCTAGAAAAACACCGTAAGCCAACTTTTGATAGTGCGGATACCGCTGTTTTGATTCTGTCAGGACCTCGCTGACAAAGTACGTCGGACGCTGCACCAGGTGTTCCTGATTTTGTTCTGGTCTCTCCACTACCATAACGATACTGACAACCTTATTTGTCGCAGCAATGTAGAGCAACATCGGTTCCTGAGGTTCTGGCGCTACAAGGATAGGAGCAGATGAGAGTACTTTCTTCAGGTCTTATAGTGCAGCTTTAGCTTCGCCAGTCCAGACAAAATCCTTGGTCTTCTTCAGGAGTTTGTATAATGGTGCGGCTCTTTCACCAAGCCGGCTTACAAATCGACTAACCGCAGCAATGCAACCAGTTAATCTTTGTACGTCCTTCAGGCGAGTTGGCCTGGAAATATTGAGAATAGCCTTGATCTTGTCGCGGTTCACCTCTATGCCTCTTTGAGACACGATGAAACCTAACAATTTTCCGACTGGTATTCCAAAGAAGCATTTCTTCGGGTTAAGCATGATGTTGTATTTTCGTAGATTGGCGAACGTTTCCTCCAAGTCAGAAATCAACGTTTCCTTCTTTTTGGACATGACCGTGATATCATCCACGTATGCATGTACATTGCGTCCGAGTTGATCATGGAGGCAACGCTTCATCATGCGCTGGTACGTAGCTCCTGCGTTCTTCAGCCCAAAGGGCATCGTAACAAAACAGAAGGTTCCGAAGGGGGTTATGAATGAAGTTTTGACTTTGTCAGATTCCTTCATCTGGATTTGGTGATAACCGGATATGCATCGAGAAAACAGAGGAGTTCCGAGCCTGTCGTAGAATCGATAACTAGATCAATTCTAGGCAGAGCGAACAGATCTTTTGGACAAGGCTTGTTCAAGGCAGTATAATCAACACACATCCTTAAATGAGTGGTGTCCTTTTTAGGGACCATTACAGGGTTGGCCGCCAATCAGTATGGATGACCCCTTCTATGAATCCGGCTAACTCGAGCCACGCTAGTTCCTTAGCTATTGCCTTACGCTTTTCATTGCCAAACCATCGTAAGGACTGTTTGACGGGTTTAGCCTTCGGGTTTACATTTAGAGAGTGCTCGGCAAGTTCCCTAGGTACTCCGGTCATGTCAGATGGCTGCCATGCAAAGATATCTTGATTTGCTTGGAGGAACTTGACGAGTGCACTTTCCTATGCGCTACTTAGGCCTACGCCTATCCGGGTCACCTTGGAGGGGTCATCATCCTTCAACAACGTCGTCTTCGTCTCTTCTGATGCCTTGAACTCCGGATTTGGCTTTGTGACCTCCTTCTTCGTTGCAGGCATCTCGGATGGATCTATGCTCTTCTTGATTTCCTGGTACTCCTGGGCATGTAGCACGGCTTCGGCAAAGGCGGCATTTCCATCGTCGCACTCTCGAGCCGTCTTCGGGTCTCCCCTGATGGTGATCACGCCGTTGGGACCTGGAATTTTCATCATATTGTAAATGTAACATGGACGAGCCATAAAAGCCCAGTAAGCCGGTCGCCAGAATTTAGCGTGGTATGCGCTCTTGAACGGGACCACTTCGAAGGAAAGTGCCTCCGTCTGATAATTCTTTGGAGTTCCAAAAGTAACATCCAAAGTGATCTCTCCCAGGGAATTATCTTGTCTTCCTGGGACAACTCCGTGAAAGATCACAGACCTATGGTTCAGCTGTGTTTCCGAGATCTTCATCCGGCGTAGCATTTCGACATAGAGATTATTGATGCTGCTACCACCGTCCATGAGGGTCTTGGAGAAACCATAACCATCAATAAGTGGATTAACGATTAAGGCGTATTTTCCTCGCCTGTGTAGTTCAGGCGGATGATCGGCGCGATCAAATGTGATTGCCACTTCCGACCAGTCCAGATACCGAGGGACAGCCGAAACTATTACATTGAGCTCGTGGAGAACTTCTTTCTTGAACTTTGTTGGTTGAGATCCGAGGAAGGTGACGTAAGTGTCCTTCTTGGTGGGAAAAGTCTTCTTCCCTTCCGACCTGGGATTTGAAGCATTAGCTTCCTCCATGTCAGAATCTTCCTTGGTCTCCTTGTCTTTTTCGGGATTTTTCTTTCCCTTCTTCCGCTTAGCTTTGTAGCCTGCGGTATCATCTCTCTTGATGTCGTCATTAAAACGACATTCAGCATTGGTGTCGGACGAGCCCCCATTGGCGTCTAAATGATGCACACATGGGTTATTGGAAATTTCAGCCCAAGTGTAGGTTTTGCCTGGTTGTTGCTCTCCTTTGCCTTGGACCCTTGACGTCCCACGGCCACGCCCGCGGCCTCCGCCACGTCCTCCTCGTCCTCCAGACCCGGAAACAGAAGTGACCACTACTGTCTCCGCGTTGGGTTTTTCTTCCGAGGTATTTTTGCGCTTCTGAGCTTGTTGCTTTGGTTGTTTTGCCGACTGAGGCACAGCCATGGCATTGAGTAATCCCTCTGCATCATCGTCAGCATCTGCATATTTGCTCGTTGTTTCTATCATCTCTCCCAGATTAGTAACCTTGTCACACTTCAAGCGATGGCGCAGTAAACCAATTGGGAGACCTGCGATGAAAGCTTCAATCGCAGTTTGATCGTTTACTCCTTCGCAGGAGTTTTTTGTGTCGATCCATCGTCCGAGATAATCTCGGCAAGTTTCTCCGGTTTTCTGGGTGCAACGCTGTAGGTCTCCAACCGTAAAGGGCCTCTGATATGTGCCTTCAAAATTCCGAAAGAACGCACTTTGCAAGTCATACCAGTTGTGGATGGTGTTTGCCGGAAGTTCATTGAGCCATGATCATGCCGTCTTCCGCAACATAAGTGGGAGATATCGGGTTACGACCAAGCTGTTTCCGCCTTTAGCGATGCAGCAATCTTGGAAGAAATCCTGTAACCAGGTGTCTGGCCGAGCAATGCCGTTGTAGGCTTGGATATGTCTTGAGATAGCAAATCCTTCCGGGAATTTTGTAGCTCTGATGCGTGGTCCGAAGCACTTTGGGCACACGTACACGTCATCGTTTTAATAGCGCCGAGCCTCTATGTTGGAGTTGATATTGTGCCTTGCGTCATTCAGGGATAGAGATCGTCCCGAATGTCGGCTGTGGCTGCGGTGCCTTGGAGCCGGACTTCGGCTTCTGCCACCACCTCCTTCGCCATGTCGTCCTCCTTGACCTCCTTGGGGGCCGTTGTGATAACTATGTGGTGGAGAGGGTGTTGCAGCTGGATAGTTTCCGGCTGAGCGCTGGCCTCCATCCGGAGCGTCATTATTCCGGTTCTGGGGAGGTTCTTGACTATGACGAGCCCCCTGTCGGCTTGTTCCAGTGTGGTTTCCGTCGTTCCTTCGTCCGTCGTTCCCACCATGGTGAGGCTCAGCCGGACGGCTCTCATGTCTAGGAGGTGGAATTCTCTGATGATCCTCCTCCCGACGTTTCTCCTTATCTTCTCCCTTTCGGTTGTTGAATTCTCGTCGGGGAGGATTCCTCGGATTCAGTGCAGCGATCGCGTCTTTCTCGGCTGCTGGAGCGACAATGCTCCAGTTATGTGTAGCTCTGCGATGCTGTCCCAACGATCCGGTTCTTGAATAATTGTCTTCCCTGTGTTCGGGGTGATGGTACTGCGCCCGAATGTAATGGGATCTTACGTCAGCCCATGCCGGATCTGTGCGACATTGGTCAGAATCCGAGACCAGTTTTTGACTTCTGGACAGGGCGACCTTCTGCTGCTCTAGTCCCTTGTTGAGTAGCTTGATACCCAAGCGTATCTCCTCTGGCCCTAGATTAGCTGATAGAATTTCACGAGCTGCCACGGTATTTTGCACTGGTGTTGGGTATACCCAATCTCCGTTGCTATCCTTCCGTGGCTTCCCCATCTCATCTCCGAAAAGGACGGCACGGACACATGGGAATTGGTTGTCATCTATGTGACGCTTCCGTGTCTTCTGATGTAGACGAGACATGTACTCCTTGGTTGACATGCGCTTCTTCTCCACCTCGATGTTTTTGGCTTCATCAAGGAGTTGTTGACGACGCACTTCTAGGGCCTGGGCCCTTTCGTCCAGCTCATCTGCAGTAAGTTCTGCAGCTGTAGGGATAGGTGTGGTTAAGGTGGCATCGATGAGTTTACGCGCACCTTCAGTGATCACGTGGCCATTCACCGATGCTTCTTTTTTTGGCTCGTCTGGGATAAGTGCTCCATCCGAGTCTTCCTCGTATTCCTCGGCAATCACCTCCTCTGTCAGAGGGTCTTTTGCTGGGGTCTTGTTCTTCTCGTTCTTCTTCTTTGCCTTCTTGACAGCGCCGGTAGGAAAGACGGCTTTGGGTCCGTTTCCCGGAGTCAAGCTCTGATCGGTACTTTCGGACATCTGGACCTCGGGATTATCTCCGACGTCCATGTCATCCTGCGCTTTGGGAGTGTGTTCCCCGGATCCTTCATCCATGGCTTCTCCTTCTTCTGCAGCTTTCGAGTTGTACTCCTCCTCATATTCCGCGGAGAACTTTCGAAAATCTGCCGATGTCATAGATTTATCCGAGGATGCGGGAATGTCGGCGTTTGTTCCAATTGCCTCCAGCACCGAGTCGGTGTTTTCTCCAGCATCGACAGAGCCGGATCTGGATCCAACATATCCGACGAAGTGCGATGCGTGCTTCCTGAGGTACCTGCGGCTTTCGCGATCAGCCATATCAAAACTTTTAATGGTTTCGAGGATTGCATCTGCGCTAGCGCCTTGCAGTATCATACGTCTTAGTGTGTACCTGAGGAAAGGCCTGTCTGTCCCGGCATCGTCAGAGCCAAAATTAGTGTCATTGATATGCTCTTCCTGGATTTCGACTTCCACGGGTGGGTCGATCTGGGATCTGGCTTCTCCAGGGAGATCCACTCCAAATTCGACTTGGCCCGTGAGGTCTTCTTCGGGCTTGGATTTCTCCACTATCTCTGCAATTGGTGCGGGCTAGGTGGGATTAGGGTTTTTTGAGATCCGGAACTCTGCCGCCTCTGAGGACAAAGCGGACCGAGAAGATTCTTCTACCTCTATCATCACCGCTGGGGTGGGCTAGGCAGTTTCAGCGAAACCGATGTAAACATCGATCTCGCGATTGTATAGGCAGTCACGGCTTCCTTAGCCGGAATCCAAGTCCCATCGAGAACGATGAGAGGGACGTCGCTGGCGTAGAGGATGCGACCGACGGCGATGGTCTCTCCGATTCCGATTCTTGCAGATTCCGCTCGGAACGCAGATCCAAAGCTCACTTGCCCCACGGTGGGCGCCAACTGTTGTCGGATTGATGACAAGTACGCCATGAGGGGGTCCTCGAGGCGTGCGGAAGAGAGGGGTGAGACGTACGGTATTCCGGGACGGTGAGCACACAAGTTTACCCAGGTTCAAATCCATCGACTTTGGACGGATCCTACTCCTGCTAGCAATCCAGTAATACGGCAGAGCCGGAATATGGGTTACAATGGTATCGCCTGTGCGAGTTGAGGGTCTAAAGTATTGGGTGTGGACTAAAGGCTCTCCCTAGGACGGCTTATATAGATATCCGGCCTAGGGTTTACAGGAGAGATCAATCCGGCTACGACTAAGAGTTAGTTACAGAGTACATCTTGAACTACAAGTAACATTATGGGCCTAAGTCGGTAAGTCTTCTGGGCCGTCCCGTAGCCGGATTGCACTCCGTCTTCTCTCCCGACTGGGCCGCCTATGAAGCAAAGCTCTAACCAGAAGTGGGCCACCCTGGTCAGTGAGGAACTGTGAGGATACCCGGAAAGTATATCCCCAACATGGTCGATTACGATGGAGCGGTTGCCGAAGCACTGGATGTTCAGGCTGGCCCCTACAGCCGTGACAACTGCGTGCCCCGGGTAAGTTTCGTCAGCCAGTTTTCTTCGTTTCCTGCCACTTCTTTTTATTCAGCTGACTTTTGTCCTCTTTCTTTCGCAGACCTTCCTCGGCATCATCTGGAAGGAGGGCGAGGCCCTCCTCCAGAACTTCACGCCTGGCCTTCCCGAGCCACGTGCTTGCCGGTCCGGCGAGGAGTAGGATGGGGACGGCGACGTCTTCCCCAGCCAGAACGACGAGCTTGTGCATGACCCCCACGCTGAGGTCGACGAGGAGGAGGAGGTCGCGCCGGCTCTGGAGCCAGCCCGGCGCCGCACGGCGGACAGTGACTTCGGCCGGTCGGGCGCTGGTGGGAGCAGCTCTAGCTAGTTTGGCGCCAGTGGGAGCGGCTCTAGCCAGTCCGGTGGAGGAGGCGGGGCCAGTCGGCCTACCGTGGAGGTGCCGGCCCCCAAGAAGAGACGGACCAGGGCCCTTCCCCCCAGCCGTCTTGGCCATAAGAAGGGTCCGCCCCCCGTGGTGTTGGCGTAAGTCACCTACTAACCTTTACGCATTTTCCTCTTTTTGCTTTCAGACGATCTTTCATGTCCTTTGCCTTACTTGCTTTATTCTTTCCCATCCTTTCTATCTTTCAGCTCACTGGTCTCCTTCGGTGCCGGTGGGCGCCCACTGGCTCGCCGCCCCACGTGCCGGACACCGCGCCACATCCGGCTGCTTCTGCTCCCCCTCCTTCGCCTAGGGCTCTGTCTCCGCCCCGCCTTAGGCTCATCTGGCTACCGCAGCCAAAGCAGGGGACGCTCTGCCGACCAGGGTGGTACAGCCGGAAACGGCTGTGGTAGCCCCACAAAGTGGAGGTAGTTCTACCGCGGTGGCACCGAGGGCCTCCACCGGCAAGGATCTCGTGGTCGTCACTGACGACAACTCCAACGACGAGCCGGGAGAAGAGTGGTGAACGGCGGTGCTAGAGGCGAAGGAGTCGCTGGTCGCCAACGCTGTTGAAGACGACGCTAGCGGATCTTGCTACCACCCTCGAGCTGGCGGTGAAGGAGATCTGGCGGCTGCTCGAGGCCACGGTCGGTGGCAACCAACCCCTAGAGCAGAAGCTGGCAGCTGCCAACGGGACCTCCCAGAGTAAGTCCTTTTATCTGGATTTCGTTGCCGGATACTTTCGTCTTTCTCCTCTTCCCACTTTTTTTGCTGATAGTCAGTTTCCGCAGCCATCATGGTGTGCGCCCAGGCGGAGATCGATCGCCTGAAGAAGAAGAGCGAACGGTTGAGCAAGTCCAATTCCATGCTCCGGCTGCAGAAAAAGGACTAGCACGCCAAGACGGATGCCCTGGAGGCCACCATCAAGGAGCGCGACGCCGCCCTCGCCAGCTGGGCCCAGGCCTTTGACCGCCTTGACGCACAGAACAAGGACCAAGAGAAGGAGATCAAATAGCTCACGGTTCTAGAGAAGGCTCTGGTTGAGGAGTTGATGCAGGTCGGGCACACCACCAAGGGTAAGTTTTTTCCAACTATCTTTGTCTTTCCGGATCCGGTAGCCGGATCTGACTTTCCTTTTTTCTGATAGTGTTTTATCCTGGCGTAGACGTACTGGCGTACAACCAACTGCAGGAGAACTGGCAAGGGGAGCAACCCACTGCCCAAGAGTTGGTCGTCCTTCTTGGTGAGGAGGCTGCTAAGCTCCGCCAGGTGGCTCAGGCAGTCTTCATGTTCCTGTGGCCAGACGCGATGGCTCCGGAGATGATGGTGCAGCTGATAGCCAAGGTGACGGAGGTGTCGGCTGTCATCGACCGTCTGCTGGACCTGGCGGCACGAGCTAGAGCAGAGATGGCCTTGGCCTTGATGCTCTCCAAGTACAAGGACACCCACGTCGAGAAGATCGATGGGGGCTTCCGTGCCGGCGCTGATCTCGCCGCCATCCTCCAAGCCCATCCGTAGCTCTGTTCTTCCACCATCAAGATTGCTGACTACGCAGAGTCTGTCGGGACGCCGGATGCAGGAGCTGAAGCCTCGTCGCAGCCGGCTGGCAGGGACGTCGGAGCCGGTACTGCCAGCGCGCCTCCCGAGACCGCCTCCATCCAGGATCACCCTCACGGCAAGAGCCCTACCGCCTAGATATGATCCCCGGAATGTCGGGTAAACTCGTAATTATTTTGTTTTGTTGAACTTGGTTGTTTGTGCCGGCTGTCTCTGACGCCAGGTGAACTTATGGGAGATTCGACTCTCCTTTTTTATCCAATCATACTATTTGCTTTCTTCCATCTTCCTTGTGATTTTCTATATGCTTCGAAGTTTTTAACTTTTGCCAGTTGCACTTATCCGGCTGCCTTCGCCCGGCTGAACGCCTTTAGTCAGGGGAATTCCAAATCCTATGGGGGCACGCCAGCGCACCCACTAGGTGTAGCCCCGAGATTTGGAGTAGCTGGCGTAGCCAGGTGCTTCGAATCTTCTTCTTTCTTTTCTTCAAGCCCTTAGCTTTGACCAGCTAGACGCCTCTAGCCGGCTAACACAATCCGGGAGATATCCGGTTATCTTGCCCGGCTGAACGCCTTCCGCCGGGGGAACTCCAACTCCAGCGGGGGCGCACCAGCGCACCCACTAGATGTAGCCGCCGAGATTTGGAGTAGCTGGCATATCTAGGTGCTTCGAATTTCTTTTCCTACCCTTTCCCTCACCTAGGCTCCAAATATCCGGCTAAACTCCCTTTAGCCGGTCAGAACTACATGGTTGCAATGGGGGCACGCGAGCGCACCTAGTGGGTGTAGCCCCCGAGATTCTGAGTGCTTGATGAAGGCAAGGACTTCGAATCTTCCCTCTCTTTGAAGTCCAACTCGATGTAGTCATACAAAACAAATACACATGTAGGCCCATTTGTTAATAGGTTAGTCGGTTAAGGTACTACTTATTAACCGAAGGACAGCTTTAGTTTTCAAAAACTAGCTTGTGCTTCTCTGGATACTTAGTCGCTTTCCCGTGCGCTCTGTTGTTTACGCTGTGTCCTTTCCGGGTAGCTGGGTTGTGGTCTGCAGCCAGAATCGAAGGGAGATGATAGTACATTGTGTACGGTACTGAGGGCTTAGTAGCCGGACCATCTCAAACTAGGCACAAGGCTGGGACGCCCGATCCGTCGCATCTCCTCCCTGTTTTTCATGTGGGATGCCTCGGGCTTTTGCTCTTGCAAGCCGGACAGTCGGATTGTGGTCTGTAGCTGAGACGAAGAGTGGGCCTCTGACATCATCGCACACTACTCAGTCGGTTTCTTGATTTAGCAGGTCGGGCCAGGCGACGAGCCCCTAGGTAGGGGTTGCTGGAGCCAAAAAAAACTGAACCGGAAACAAGTACACACAAATTTCTAGCAAGGAGCCCCCGGGTATCTCGCAGGGGTCCGCATTTTCATCCATAGAGTTCATGGGATACATACACTATCCGATGACTAGCTGGAAAACGGGCGGAGCAGGGCCGCATTCCAGGGGCATTCTGTCTCTTTGTATGACTTGTCCATCTTGTTCATGTGTGGCTGTTGCGTGCCGATGAGGTAGTAGGAGTTGTTGTGCAGCGCCCGGCTGATGATGAAGGGGCCCTCCCAAGGTGGTGACAGCTTGTGCATGCCCTTCGTGTCTGGCACCAGCCGGAGAACCAGATCGCCTTCGCAGAAAGCGACGGGCCGGATCCAGCTTGAATGGTAGTGGCATAGGTGCTGCTAGTATAGGGCTGACCTAGATAGTGCTAGCTCGCGGGCTTCTTCCAGGAGGTCTACGCCATCCTCCCGCGCCTCCTTGTTGGCCTTTTCATTGTAGAGGAGCTTGCACGATGAGTCGAACTCGATGTCCGCGGAGAGGATGGCCTCCAAGCCGTAGACGAGGAAGAACGGGGTGAAGCCGGTTGACCTATTTGGCGTGGTGCGGAGGATCCACAGCACAGCTGGAAGTTCCTCGATCTAGCATTCGGGTGATCGCTCCAAGGGCTCGATGAGGCGCGGCTTGATGTCGGCTAGCACTAGGCCATTTGCCCTTTCAACTTGCCCGTTGGACTGCGGGTGCGCGAAGGAAGCGAGGTCTAGCCGAATGCCCTTGTTGCTGTAGAACCGGGTGAAGACCCCCTTGGCGAAGTTCGTGCCATTATCCGTGATGATGTTGTTGGGTAGCCGAACCGGTTTATGATGTCCGTGAAGAAAGTGACAACTGTCGCCCCGTCCAGCTTCCGGATAGGCTTGGCCTCTATCCACTTCGTGAACTTGTCTACCGCCACCAGCAGGTGGGTCATGCCCGCTTGTTCCTGCTTGAAGGGACCAACCATGTCGAGGCCCTAGACGGCGAAGGGCCAGGTGATCGGTAGGTCTTGAGTATCGTAGCCGGCATGTGCCTAAGCTGCCTGGAGCACTGGCATCTGTTGCATGCGCGGACTAGCTGCTCAGCATCCTCGAGGGGGGTGGGCCAATAGAAGCCGTGGCGGAACTCCTTGGCGACTATTGCCCCGGATGAGGCATGATGTCCACACTTGACCTGGTGGATGTCCTTGAGTAGCCGGTAGCCTATGTCCACATCGACACATTGTTGGAAGATGCTGGATACGCTACGCTTGTACAGCTCCTTGTTGATGATGGTGTACGTGTGTGCGTGTCGCCAGATTTTCCTGGCCTCCACCTCATCATCCGAAAGTTCTCCATTGGCGATGTAGTTCATGAAGGGCTATGCCCAGGACGGTATCTCTCGGATGGTGAGGGCGCTCCCGTTCTCCGGCTGAGGGATGTCTGGGGATCGCCCAGGTGAGGTACCCGGAATGGCAGCCCCCGAGCCGCTTGATGAGCCGACAAACCCTGGGTCTTGCGAGCTGGAAGGTGGGGTTATGCCGGAGTCAGTGCAAGCCTTTTTCTTGGCAGGTTCTGCTGTGCCGTCAATAGGAATGCTTCCCACCCAGATAATGGAATCCAACTTGGGAGACCGATTGATGGAAGGCTTGCGCAGATGCTCCAAGGAGACCCCTGGTGGGATCGCCTGCCTGGTGGATCCAATTCAGGCGAGAAAATCGGCTGCCTCGTTGTTGACGCGAGGGACGTGATGGAACTCAGATCCATCGAAGCAGGCGATGTGCTTCTGCACGTGGAACTGGTAGAGATCCATGTTTGCCTCTGTTGGGTGCACAACATAGAAAACAAAAAAATTCTTACGATGAGAACTACACGCCAAGAGCTATCTACTAGGTACAAAGCAACAGGTGGACATACATCCAACGAGAACTTACCCTCGAAGACAACGAGTTTTGTTAACGAGTAGGAACTCGTGGTTGATGTAGTCGTACACTTGTCGATCTCAAGATCGTGAGGAAGTTCGAGCGCCGCAACTCAACAGCGCATCCGTACTCGCACACACGTTCAAGCCACCGGACAACCTCCACCTCCTCGCTCCAGCGATCCAGCGGAAGCAGCAACTCCTTCTAGACGAAATGCCACCGAGAACATGTATCTCGCTAATCCGAGACCATGGGGGAATAATTCTAGAAGGGGAGAGAGATCGTTCACAAGGAGGTGTGTGGAAGAAGGAGGAGGAGGGTGGCCTTTTATAGGAGGAGGGGGGTGCCCGTCCTCTCCATGGCCGGTGCATGGGGGGTGACTCCTCACCCCCCCCCCCCATTCATGTGGTGGTAACCCCTCCACATTAAAATGCCTCTTCACATTCCCTTTTAAAGTCCCCACTTTAAATGCAATAAAATTCTCCAAGTTTAATGCTCTCTCATTTAATAAAACTCTTTTATTAAATTTATTCAGAATTTTGTTAATTACTTCAATTAACAAACATTCACATATAACCCCTTGCAATATTTCAATATCACATGCAGAACCACTTTCTGCAATTTCACCCGAAACAATTTCTCGTTTCTATCGAAACAATTCCTGTGCTTTGCAATTCTTTCGTCTGAAACATATGTGCTCCAACATGGTGTCCGGTAACTCTTAAGTGTGTCACCCTACGGTTCGTGAATAATGCAGACATGATTGAGACTCCTCTCAGATCAATAATCAGAAGCGGGACCTGGAGATCCATACTGATTCCTACACATTCAACGATGACTTCTGTGATCGTGAGAACCTTTAACGCTAGTAACTAAATCCCTTTGTCTCGCGATATATTACATGTCCGAGATTCGATAATTGGTATCTCAATACCTAGTTTGATCTCATTACCAACATGCACTCTTTTCTCGTTCCCGTGATATAACATTCTAGTGATCACATCACTTTCTTGCAAGCTATCTCAATGTGATATCACCATGAGGGCCCAGAGTATATCTATCCGTCATCGGGATTGACAAATTCCACTCTTGATCCATGAGCCTCAACATAACACCTTCGTAGTACTAAACCCATCTTTATAGTCACCCTATTACGGTGTGACGTTTGATGTTATCAAGATACTCTTCAGGAGTTAGCAATTAACATGATCTCTGTTGGAGATATGCCCAAGAGGCAATAATAAAGTGGTTATTATTCTATCTTTATGTTTATAATAAATGTTTACATCCCATGCTATAATTGTATTAACCGGAGACATTAATACTTGTGTGTTTTGTAAACATAAAAGAGTCCCTAGTAAGCCACTTGTTAAACTAGCTTGTTGATTAATGGATGATCATGGTTTCCTGATCATGGACATTGGATGTCGTTAATAACAAGATCATATCATTAGGAGAATGATGTGATGGACACACACCCGTAGTAAGCATAGCATAAGATCAAGTCATTAAGTTCGTTTGCTATAAGATTTAAAATACATAGTAACCTAATCCTTCGACCATGAGGTTGTGTTAATCACCATCACCGGATGGGTACTTTGATGACATCAAACACCGCTTCGTAACTGGGTGGTCATAAAGGTGTCATTGGGTATTCTGAAAGTATGTGTTAAAGCGATGGACCAAGATTGGGATTTGTCCATCCATATGAGGGATAGATATGCTCTGGGCCCTCTCGGTGGAATGGCATCTAATTAGCTTGCAAGCATGTGACTGGGTCACAAGGGATGACATAACATGGAACGAGCAAAGAGTACTTGTCAGTAACGAGGTAGAACTAGGTATGGAGATACCGACGATCAAACCTCGGATAAGTATAGTATCGCGTGACAAAGGGAATTGGTTTCGTATGTAAATGGTTCTATCAATCATGAAGTCATCGTTGAGTATGTGGGAGCCATTATGGATCTCCAGGTCCCGCTGATGGTTATTGATAGGAGATGTGTCTCTGTCATGTCTACATATTCACGAACCGTAGGGTGACACACTTAAGGTTGGAAGTTGTTTTAAGTAGATATGGAATGTGCGTTGGAGACCGAATGTTGTTCGGAGTCTCGGATTGGATTCGGGACATCACGAGGAGCTCCGGAATTGTCCGGAGAATAAGATTCATATATTGGGGATTATTTTCTAAGTTAGGAAATGTTCCGAAGTATTTGTATGGGGATTCTAGAAGGTTTCGGAATGTTCCAGAAGGTTCTGGAAGATTTCTTGGAGTTTACTTGAAAACCAAGAAAGGATCAAGGAATCCTTGTGGGGTAAGACAAGGATTCGTGGGGGAGTAGGACTCTCCCCCCACCTCCTTGATCCGCTGGCCAAGGGAGAGGGGAGTCCTACAAGGACTCCACCTCCCCATGGCGCCTCCCTCCTTTAAATAGAGGGGTGGAGGCGCCACCCCCTGGCCCCCTTACTACTCCAAACCCCAACCACCTCTCTCTCCTCCTCCTTTCTTCTGCTCAGGCTTAGGCGAAGCCCTACAGAATTCTCTACTCCACCACCACCACCACGCCATCGTGCTGCTGGGATTCCGTGGAGAAGATCTACTACCTCCGCTGCTCGCTGGAACGGGGAGAGGAAGGTCTGCTTCGACTCCGCACGTGTGACCGACTGCGGAAGCGCTGCCGGAACGCCGCGCCGGAAGGATCGTCCACTCGATCTTGAGATCAGCAAGTGATCGACTACATCAACCACGAGATCCAATCTTGTAACGCTTTCGGATCTACAAGGGTTAGTACAGATCTATCTCGTTGCACATGTCTAATAGATTAGATCTCGGCTTTTATCTAGATTAGATCTGGGTTTTGTTCGTTCTTGCGGTAGAAAATTTTTGTTTTCCATGCTACGAACCCATCAATCTCATGGTCTAAGGATAAAGATTACTTCGTATGATGTTATAGCAATATAAACATAATGACTTGATCGTAATACTATACTTCGGATGAATGTTCATCACATCATTCCACCAATGTTGTGACCTTGTTATTAACAACATCCAATGTCCATGATCAGGAAACCTTGATCATCTTGTTAATCAACATGCTAGTCTATAAGAGAGGCATAACTAGGAACCCTTTTTGTTTATTAAACACACATGTATTTATGTTTCCAATCAATACAATTCTAGCATGCAAAATAAACATCTATCATTTATAAGGAATACAAAATAACAACTTTATTATTGCCTCTCAGGGCATATTTCCTTCAGTCTCCCACTTGCACTAGAGACAATAATCTAGTTCACATAGTGATAAATCTAACACCCATGGAGTTCTGATGTTGATCGTGTTTTGCCCTAGGGAGAGCTTTAGTCAACGGATCTGCTACATTTAGGTCCGTGTGTACTTTACAAATCTTTATATCTCCATCCTTAACATGCTCACGGATGGAGTGAAACCGGCGCTTAATATGCTTGGAATTCTTGTGAGACCTCGGTTCCTTTGTGTTGGCTATGGCTCCATTGTTGTCACAATAGATCACCATTGGGTCCAATGCACTAGTAACCACACCTAGTTCCGTAATGAACTCTTTCATCCAAACCGCTTCCTACGCCGCTTCTGAAGCAGCAACATATTCCGCCTCCGTCGTTGATCCAGCAACCACAGGTTGTTTGGGACTCCTCCAACTAACTGCTGCTCCATTCAAGAGAAAAACGTATCTGGATTGAGACTTAGAGTCATCCGGATTGGTGTCAAAGCTAGCATCGACATAACACTTAGCGACTAGCTCTTCTTCACCTCCGTATATAAGAAACATATCCCTAGTTCTTCTCAAGTACTTGAGGATGTTCTTTACCGCTATCCAGTGTTCCAAACCTGGATCAGATTGGTACCTACTAGTCAAACTAATAGCATGTGCCACATCCAGTCTTCTACATAGCATGGCATACATAATAGATCCTATGGCCGAGGCATAGGGGATCTTATCCATCATCTCTCTTTCTTCCGCCGTAGCCAAACTTTGAGTCTTACTCAATGTCTTGCCTTGCAACATAGGTAAGAACCCCTTCTTACTTCCGTCCATATTAAACTTCTTTAATATCTTATCAAGGTATGTACTCTGCGATAGCCCAATTAGGCGCCTTGATCTATCTCTATAGATTTTAATGCCTAATATATATGACGCTTCACCAACGTCTTTCATCAAAAATTTGCTGTTTAGATAACTTTTAACATTGTTTAAAAGATCTATATCATTTCCAATCAATAATCATCCACATATAATATCAGAAATGCCACATTGCTCCCACACACTTTCTTGTAAATACAAGTCTCTCCATAAGTTTGGACAAATCCAAACTCTTTGATCACCTCATCAAAGCGGAGATTCCAACTCCGGGATGCTTGCTTCAGTCCATAGATGGATCGCTGAAGTTTGCATACCTTATTAGCATCCTTAGGATCGACAAAACCCTTAGGTTGTATCATATACAACTCTTCTTCAATATTACCATTGAGGAACATAGTTTTGACATCCATCTACCATATTTCATAATCGAAATATGCAGCAATTGCTAACGTATTCCTAACCGACTTAAGCATCGCTATAGGAGAGAATGTCTCATCATAGTCAACTCCTTGAATTTGTCGAAACCCTTTTGCGACAAGTCGAGCCTTATAGATGGTCACATTACCATCATCATCAGTTTTTCTTTTGAAAATCCATTTATTCTCAACGGCCTTTCGATCGTGAGGTAAGTCCACCAAGGTCCAAACTTGGTTCTCGTACATGGATTCCATCTCGGATTTCCTGGATTCTAGCCATTTGTTGGAATCCGGGCTCATCATCGCTTCTTCATACGTCGCAGGGTCATCCATTTCATCAACCATGAAATTCACAATAGGATTGTCGTACAGTTCAGGAGCTGCACGTGTCCTGCTTGACCTGCGAGGTTCGGTAGTGTCCTCTTTCGGAGTTTCATGATGAATATCATTAGCTCTCTCTTCATTAGGTGAAGTTAACTCCGAAACAACTTCTTGTGCTGCGCTATTCGCCATTTCATGAAGAGAAGGTTCAATAACCTCTTCGAGTTCTACCTTCCGACTACTCACACCTTTTGCGAGAAACTCCTTCTCAAGAAAGGATCCATTCTTGGCAACAAAAACCTTACCCTCGGATTTGTGATAGAAGGTATACCCAATCGTTTCCTTAGGGTATCCTATGAAGACGCATTTTTCCGCTTTGGGTTCGAGTTTATCCGGCTGAAGTTTCTTCACATAAACATCGCATCCCCAAACTTTAAGAAATGACAGCTTAGGTTTGTTTCCAAACCATAATTCATACGGTGTCGTTTCAACGGATTTAGATGGTGCCCGATTTAAAGTGAATGCAGCTGTTTCAAGTGCATAACCCCAAAATGACAGTGGCAAGTCAGTCAGAGACATCAAAGATCGAACCATATCCAATAAGGTACGATTACGACGTTCCGACACACCATTACATTGTGGTGTTCCGGCAGGCGTGAGTTGTGAAACTATTCTACACTCTTTCATGTGTGTGCTAAACTCGTAACTTAGATACTCACCTCCATGGTCTGACCGCAGAAATTTGATCTTTCTGTTACGATGATTTTCCACTTCATTCTGAAATTCCTTGAACTTTTCAAAAGTTTCAGATTTGTGTTTCATCAAATAGAAATACCCGTATCTACTCAAATCATCCGTGAAAGTAACAAAATAACGATATCTACCTCGCGCCGACACACTCATTTTTCCACACACATCAGTATGTATGATTTCCAATAAATCTGTCGCCCGTTCCATTGAACCAGAAAACGACATTCTAGTCATCTTGCCCATAAGGCATGGCTCAAATGTATCAAATGATTCAAAATCAAGTGATTCCAAAAGTCCATCAGAATGGAGTTTCTTCATGCGTTTAACGCCAATATGACCTAGACGGCAGTGCCACATATATGCAGATATATCATCATCAAGTTTAATCTTTTTAGCATTAACATTATGAATGTGCGTAATATTACTATCGAGATCCATCAGAAATAAACCATTCAACACAGGTGCATGACCATAAAAGATATTATCCATATAAATCGAACAACCATTGTTTTCAGATTTAAATGAATAACCACTTTGCATCAAACACGATCTGGATACAATGTTCATGCTAAGTGCAGGCACCAAATAACAATTATTCAGGTTTATAACTAATCCCGATGGCATATGGAGAGGCAGCGTTCCGACGGAGATCACATCTACTCTTGATCCATTGTCGACCCGCATTGTGACCTCATCCCTTGCTAGTTGTCGCTTGTTCCAAAGCCCCTGAATCGAGTTACATATATTAGCAACCGATCTCGTATCAAATACTCAGGTGCTACTGCGAGTACTAGTCAAGTACACATCAATAACATGTATATCATATATACCTTTGTTTGCTTGCAGGACTTCTTGTCTGCCAAATACTTGGGGCAGTTGCGCTTCCAATGGCCAGTCCCCTTGCAATAATAGCACTCGATATCGGACTTAGGGCCAGCTCGGGGTTTCTTTTCAGGCGTGGCAACAGATTTGCCACCCTTCTTTCCCTTGTGCTTGCCTTTCTTGTCCTTCTTGAAACCGGTGGTCCTATTGACCATCAACACTTGATGTTCTTTCCTAATCTCCACTTATGCAGTCTTAAGCATTGATAGAAGCTCGGGAAGAGTCTTCTTCATGCCCTGCATATTATAGTTCATCACGAAGCTCTTGTAGCTAGGTGGCAGAGATTGGAGAACATGATGTATGCCTAAGTCATTGGGAATCATTATTCCCAAGGACACAAGCTTATTGGTGTACCTAGACATTTTGAGTACGTGCTCACTAACGGAGCTGTTTTCCTCCATTTTGCAGCTGAAGAACTTTTCAGAAGCATTATAACTCTCTACGGCAGCATGGGTATCGAAAATCATTTTCAATTCTCCCATGGTATCAAAGGCATTGCCATTTTCGAAACGCTTTCGAAGTTCTGGCTCTAGCCCATACACTATGCCGCAATGAACTAAGTTGTGGTCCTCCTGATGAGTCACATAGACATTCTTTTCCTTGTCAGGGGCATCAGGAGCTTGTGGGGGGCCTAGCGGCACATCTAGCACATATTTCTTTTGTGCAGCAGTGAGGAGAATCCTCAAATTCATAGCCCAGTTGGTGAAGTTGCTACCATCGCAGCAAGTTTCTCTTTCTCTATGAACACATTGAAATTAAAAGCAGGTAGTGCCATCTACAACAGAATTTGTAAAGTTTATTTAGACTAAGTATATATAGAGTAAGTTCAACTAATCCAAATTACTAATGAACTCCCACTCAAAAACGACATCCCTCGTGCCTTTTTGGTGATTACATCAACCAAATCTACTACACCTAGTCTGATCATCACGTGAGTCGGTGTAGCTTCAAAAGCGAGCATCTATATGGGCATCATATCAACTATATGATTCATGCTTAACCTTTCGGTCCGTGTTCCAAGGCCATGTCTGTACATGCTAGGCTCGCCAAGTAAGAACCTTATTACTCGCGTGTGCAAAACTGTCTTACACCCGTTGTATGAAAGCGTAGAGTCGAGTACACCCGATCATCACGTGATGTCTCCAAACACGATCCATAGAACGGTGCATACACAAGGAAGAACACATTTTATCTTGATATATAAATGAGGGATCATCTTACAATGCTACCAAAAGCGCCAAACTAGAAGTATAAGATGCTAACATCTAATGTGTAAAGTGAGATGATATGGTCCATGCATTTGATCTCTATCATTTCTTTGTGTGTAAGGCCAAGGTCTATGGAACTTACACGTTGAATGTGTTGTAAGAGTATCTATCATACATCTACTTACAACAATACCATATCAATACACTTGCCCAGCAACGATCTAAACTAGACGCCTCTAATTTATCAATTGCAAGTTTTACGTGGCTTAGGGCTTTCGGAGATAGAACCGTTCTCACCTACGAACATGAACCACAATGAGGATAACCAAGTTATTAGCAACTCGATTTAAATCAGATATTGACTATAGTAGGAGAGACAGACACCCGCCAGCCACTTATGCAAAACAAGTTGCATGTCAGTCGTGGAACCGGTCTCATGTACGATAACATGTAAGGTTGGTCCGGGCCGCTTCATCCCACTATGCCACCAATATCCAAAATACATAGAATATGCAATAACATGATCATTATCGCCCACATATAAACATATGTGTACTACCCGTGCAAAGCACCTACGCATAGATCAGGCTCTGATACCACTATTGGGTCCGCAGCATAGAAAAGAAAAAATTCTTACGATGAGAACTACACGCCAAGATCTATCTACTAGGTACAAAGCAACGGGTGGACATACATCCAACGAGAACTTACCCTCGAAGACCACGAGTTTTGTTAATGAGTAGGAACTCGTGGTTGATGTAGTCGTACACTTGCCGATCTCAAGATCGTGAGGAAGTCCGAGCGCCATAACTCAGCAGCGCATCCGTACTCGCACACACGTTCAAGCCACCGGACAACCTCCACCAACTCGCTCTAGCGATCCAGCGGAAGCAGTAACTCCTTCCAGACGAAATGACGCAAGGACATGCAAATACACACGGACCTGGAAGTGTCAGATCCGAAGATTATGTTTACCACTAGCAATAGTGTCTATACAACACCAGAAAGCCATAGGTGTTGAATGCACAAGTTTTTAACTAGATTATTGACTCTAGTGCAAGTGGGAGACTGTTGGAGATATGCCCAAGAGGCAATAATAAAGTGGTTATTATTATATCTTTATGTTTATGATAAATGTTTACATCCCATGCTATAATTGTATTATTAGGAAACACTAATACATGTGTGTTTTGTAAACATAAAAGAGTCCCTAGTAAGCCTCTTGTTAAACTAGCTTGTTGATTAATGGATGATCATGGTTTCCTGATCATGGACATTGGATGTGATTAATAACAAGGTTATATCATTAGGAGAATGATGTGAATGGACACACACCCGTAGTAAGCGTAGCATAAGATCAAGTCATTTAAGTTTGTATTTCTATAAGCTTTAAAATACATATTAACCTAATCCTTCGACCATGAGGTTATGTTAATCACCATCACCGGATGGGTACTTTGATGACATCAAACACCGCTTCGTAACTGGGTGGTCATAAAGGTGTCATTGGGTATTCTGAAAGTATGTGTTGAAGCGCATGGACCAAGATTGGGATTTGTCCATCCATATGACGGATAGATATGCTCTGGGCCCTCTCGGTGGAATGTCATATGATTAGCTTGCAAGCATGTGACTGGGTCACAAGGGATGACATATCACGGAACGAGTAAAGAGTACTTATCAGTAACGAGGTAGAACTAGGTATGGAGATGCTGACGATCAAACCTCGGATAAGTATAGTATCGCGTGACAAAGGGAATTGGTTTCATATGTTAATGGTTCTATCGATCACGAAGTCATCGTTGAGTATGTGGGAGCTGTTATGGATCTCCCGATCCCGCTGATGGTTATTGATCGGAGAGGTGTCTTCATCATGTCTGCATATTCACGAACCGTAGGGTGACACACTTAAGGTTCGAAGTTGTTTTAAGTAGATATGGAATGTGCGTTGGAGACCGAATGTTGTTCGGAGTCTCGGATTGGATCCGGGACATCACGAGGAGATCCGGAATGGTCCGGAGAATAAGATTCATATATTGGGGATCATTTTCTAAGTTAGGAAATGTTCTGGAGTGATTGTATGGGGATTCTAGAAGGTTTCGGAATGTTCTGGAAGGTTCTAGAAGAGTTCTTGGTGTTTGCTTGAAAACCAAGAAAGGGTCAAGGAAACCTTGTGGGGGCTAGACACGGATTCGTGGGGGTGGAGGACTCCTCCCCACTTCCCAACCCGCCGGCCCAAGGAGGGAGGGGAGTCCTACTAGGACTCCCCCTCCCAAGGCGCCTCCCTCCTTTAAATAGCGGGGAGGGGGCGCCCCCTCCTAGCTCTCTCTCATAGCAAGCTCTAGCCGCCGCCTCTCTCCTCCTCCTTCCCTCTGCTCCGGCTTAGGCGAAGCCCTGCAGAATTCTCTACTCCACCACCACCACCACACCGTCGTGCTGCTGGGATTCCGTGGAGAAGATCTACTACCTCCGCTGCTCGCTGAAACGGGGAGAGGAAGGTCTGCTTCGACTCCGCACGTGTGACCGACTGCGGAAGCGCTGCCGGAACGCGGCGCCGGAAGGATCGTCCACACGATCTTGAGATCGGCAAGTGATCGACTACATCAACCACGAGATCCAATCTCGTTAACGCTTTCGGATCTAAGAGGGTTAGTTCCTATCTATCTCGTTACACATGTCTAATAGATTAGATCTTGGCTTTTATCTAGATTAGATCTAGGTTTTGTTCGTTCTTGCGGTAGAAATTTTTTGTTTTACATGCTACGAACCCTTCACATGTGTGTTCTTTTTAGTAACAACAACCAGAGTCATTGGATGTGTGTTCTCTTTAGAGACCACACATGGATCCACCAGTGTCATTGAAATGTGTATTATTTTCAACTACCGCCGTTGGCCACAAACAATCGGGACGCAGAACTAACCAGCAACCGCTCTGGGCTTCTAGAAGACCCGATCCCTAATTGTTAGGCGTCGTTGGATCGAGGTGCGTGGACGATAGTGATGTCCTTCGCGAGGGCGATCCGCGAGAAGTCTGTTCTGTGAACTAATTGGCCGTGGCAACTACGCTGGGCCTACGTCCTTGCCTTTATCCCCTTAACCTCGGGGCCGAAAATCAGATCATGTTCCTTCATCGCCATCGAGAGGGAGAGGCCCAAACTCAGCTTGCACGAGGCTCAGATGTCCGCCCACTACGACATACTCGCGCCGCCGTTAGCGAGGCTTCAGGCCGGCTTCGAGCTCACCTACACCGGGGTTCTTGTCGCGCCTCTCTTACGCGACAACGCGTTGGCGAAGCAGATCGAGGAGCGCCGCTGCCACCTGTCGGAGCGGAAGAGGGCAATGGTGCGGTACTCGTGTACGAGCGTGTACTGGCGAAAGTTGTTCAATAAGGAGCAGGCTACGTTGATTGAGCTGTGCGTAACCCACCGGCGGGAGATCCACCCGGATTTGCGCAACCCCGAAGGGAGGCAGCGCTTCTGGGCAGTGCCTGGGCGTACGACCTCCACCGTTATCGATGCAGCGCGCGGTGAAGAATCCATGAGGAGGAGGAATGCTGCCGGGAACGTCGGCATCGATTCTGACGCGGAGGAGGCTGGCGGCGACGTGGAAAACGTCGTCAATGATGGAGACTGTGGGAGCGTCATAGTCGATTAGGGCCACTTAAGCATAAATTAAATCTATGTACGGTATCTTAATGCACTCTTTGGATCTGGGTCACCTCATGGTTGATTATCATCATAATATATATATGTTGGCCATGTTTTAGTTGTCTTTGTCTTTGAAACTAGTCGATCAAAACTCGTCCGATCCTGAAAATAAAGTTCGCGAGTTCCCTAGCATATATGATGGGACAATACGCTGACTCTTCTCCCAGCACTTGATGGCACAGCCATAATTTGGAGTGCGCCTGAGGAGAAGGGATCGAGCGTGTTGTAATAGTGTACTACTCCTGTCCAGATATAACTAACTTAGTTTTTTTAGATATTTAATAAATGTGTCTATACCCAAAACATGTCTAGATACATGTTTTAGGTTTCTCTGTCTTTCAAACTAATCAAAAGTCATCAAATTCTAAACAAACAAAGTCATTGCGTTCACACCTAATGGGACAATACGTTGACTCTGCTACTTGATGGCACAGCCATAATTCTGGAGTGCGCCAGAGGAGATGGGAATGCAAGGGAGATGGGAACTAGTAGCCGCGTCCAAATGCAGGTAAAAAATTAATGTAATAATATTTAAAAAAATGTAATCTGGTCCACATGACCCCATCACAGACATGTTGCACGCGCCAGATATAAATAAAGACGACACGGCTAGTTTAGTTTCAATGATACAATTCAACATAGGACGTTAGTGTGCCCGCATCTTTCTGCTCCTCTTATTAGTCTGCTAGCCCAAGCTGCATTAAGCATCAGTTGATGAGGATAAAACAAATGATAAAATGAGAAATAAAACAATTTTTAAGCTTACCTTTCATCTGGAGAATCGTATAAAGATGAAATTGGCAGGGATTTATTATTTCTCCTGCAGTTAGCCGAAGGATCCTCAAGAACATCCTCAATCACCCCTACAACTTCTTCATATTCTAATACACCTCCATTATTTGCCCTTTCCTCCCCGTCTCGCTTACCCTTTTGTTTCTTTTCACACCCGTTTCTCGCCGACACCTCCACTTCATAAATTGGCTGCTTACGTACGTTTTCCTCCGAGTGCTCATCACCGTCTTCGCGTTGCTCTTCCACCAGTTCTGGCCGAGAAGCCTCATTTTCTGCCACCGAGGTGTGAACCGGGACAATAGCATGTGTAACTGGGTTTTTGCACAACCTCTTGATATGGCCGAATCCGCCACAATGTCCGCATTTCCTTTTCCTAGCACCAAGCCTTGGACCTTTATCGGTGGAGGCTACGATCCTTAGCTTTCTAGGCCTCCCAGGTGGCCTCATAAGAACTGGTGGTTGAAGTTTGAACCCTGGATCGACAATCTCCCAATCATTTTCATCGGCCATAGGTGGTACGCTTTCTGCATAAGTTGCAGAAAACTTGTCCACGGAGAAATAGTTGTCGACATAGTTCTCTATTTCAGCTCCGTTGCCTCCAAGCTTTAAGATGAAGAAAATTGCATGGTGACATGGTAGACCAGTAATCTGCCACTGCCTGCATGAACAAGTCTTGTTTCCAATGTCTACAGTGTACCTCCGTTCACTTCCACATTTGTATTCTGCATAAACCTCAGCCAATGTTCTGGAACTTCTGACCACCCTCATCTTTATCGTTCTCATTGCCCTGGTTCTTGCATTCAGTAACATAACCACCTTTGGAACTATTTTATGGCCTAAAAAATTTCTTGCACAAATTCTTTGCCTTAAATCTATCTTCACCATTATGCACTGTCTTATTGCATCCAACAAAATAACAATTCCAAGTGTCTTCATGCCCGAAATCTTATCATTGAAACTCTCTGCCAAATTATTGCAAACAAAATCCACCTTGCTTAACTCACCAAACTTGCTTCTGGCCCATAGCTTGGTGTGATGTTCCTCAAGGTATTTTTTCACCTTTGGCACTACATACATGTTCTGCAAGTAAGTAGCATGCGTGCTTGGGATGTATGTGTATGATGATCGCCACAAGTCCACTTCAAAGATCTTTCCTTCGAACTTCTTCATGAAGTTAGTAGCGAGGTGCCGCATGCATTCCCTATGCTCAACCCTAGGAAACACAGCATCAACAGCATTCTCAAGACCCTCGAATGCACCGGTGTGTATCACCAAGCCTTCAGGGTGACCAATTACTTCCCGTAGTCTCTGCATGAACCATGTCCAGCTTTCATTTGATTCACCCTCAAGAACAGCATAAGCTACAGGTAGAAGCCAATTATGTGCGTCCAAAGCACAAGAAGAAGCAACATGTCCCCTGAACTTCCATGTTAAAGAAGTTGCGCCTATTGCCAAGTATGGCCTACAGCCGCCTAGGAACCCCTTCCAGCATGCCTTCAGGCAGACAAAACATCTCCTGAAGCATATCTTATCTGCCTACTTATACCTGACCCCCCTCGAGACCTTTTCTCTCCCTTTCACAAACTCGTAATCGATGTCAACAACACTACCAGGTGATGTTTTATCTACCTGAGCTTTGAAACTATACAACATATGAAAAATGTCATTCCACTTGCCTTGAATGAAGTCTAGAGCCATCTCCTTCCCATCAAAGACTCTGTGGTAATGAATCAAAATGTTAAACTTTTTGCTAATCTTTGCTCTGAGTTCAGCTGGTCCAATGTTATGATCCTGCCTCACCCAGTCAAGTACAGTAGCAGCAATCCACTTGGTAGTCGCCGATCTAATTTTACCACTTAAAGAAGTATTAGGGCAGTTGTGTTCCTTCGTGTTTACTTTGATCTGCATTCGATAAGAATCAAAATAATTCAGAGCTAGTTATTAGCAGAATAAATATGAGAAAGACTGAAACTAAATGTAGCTATTGCAACCTGAAATGGGTGTCCACCCCGCATTGGAGATGCATGTAATCTCCATTTACACACATTACTTTCCCTACAGTGTACCCTAAATCTCTTTTGGTCGCTCTTTTCAATGATAAATTCGAACCCAACTCTGATTGCATAGGTTGCAACTGCATATCTGCAGTCCTCCACATTATCAAAGACAGTCCCCTCATCAATTGTAGGATTGTCCCTATCAAAGTGTATCACTGGCATGTCCACGTCTTCGTCGTCGTATCTACATCCCATTTTCACATCTTCACATTCCTCTTCCTCATCAGTCCCATAGTTAGGCTCAAAGTTCGAGTCAACCAAATATCCCTTACTATCCATCCTATCAGTGTCCGCAGCCACGTCTGGATATGCTTTCTCATCATCATCCGCACCGCCACACGTTTCAGTGCCTTCATGCTCGCTTGACAAATCATCATGCTCAAGGACAAGCTGTACAGACGTCCTGCGGTTACCAACACCTATCCCTGTCATCACCACGGGACTAGAAACACTAATTGGGGTATGCAGATAAGGAATCACAGTTCTTACCTTTCAATGTGGACGCACAGCACCTTCTCCGGGCTCCGTACCTCCAAAGCTCTACACCCCGCTTCCTCTCCCCCCCCCCCCGTTTCGTTGTCCTCTGTGCTCTCCAGACTTGAAGGAGATTCCGTGCTCTCCAGCCGTGTAGGACCCATATCCGTGCTCTCAAGCCTCACAGGATCCATCTTTTTGCGGGATCCAGATCACCAGCGTCGTTGGGCCCCTAACCTAACGGTCGAATCTCGGTTTTTGTTTCCAGACGCGCTTGGGCGGTAGGCGGCGGCAAGGAGACAGGGCAGGGAGGGGAGGGGAGGGGATGTGAGGGGATGGCAGGGAGGGGAGGGCAGGAGGACGACGGCCCAAGGGGACGAAGAGAGCGGTGCACGACTGAGCGGAGTGGTGGCGGTAGGAGCAGAGGAGAGGAGCGGAGCGGAGCTGGTTGCGACAAAGCATCGAAAATTACACAATAATGTGTTGGTGGGCGGCACCGGCCCTCGAACCTGGGACGTGCGTCGTCGTAGGTGGAGGAGGCGGGCCCGCCTGTCAGAAAACATGCCACCTGTCAGCGCACTATGCACGAGGAGCACTTCACGGAATTTTTAGCATGTCCCACATGCCAGTCTGTTTAATCAAAACTTGCATGCAGTGCATGGCTGGTTCACGCGCTAGTTCCGAAAAAAAGCCCGTTGATCCAAACTTGAATTGGCAGTTCTGCTTCTTCTCCCCCGTCTCATCGTCTCCTCGTAGTGGTAGTTCCGCTTCGTCTCCCTCGTTTGTTATCCTCTTCTTCTTCTCCTTGCAGTGGTAGTTCTTCTTTCTTCCTCGATCAAAACATTCCCGCACGTAAGCCATGGCCAGTAGCCGGATGAAGAGGAACTGGGCCGATCTCCCGGCCGACCCACTTTGCAAGATCGCAGACTATTTGCTGGAGAAAGAGGAGTACGTCGACACCTATGCTGCTTGTCGGGAAGTCTGCACCGATTGGCGCCGCACTTTAAAGGTGCCCGAATTCCATCTCAACAACTGGATCATGATAGATCACACACTTCAAGACGTTGGCGACTTCACCTTCCTCAACCTCGCCACTGGTCGTTGCATCAGGACAAATCTAATGGACGTCCATCGCAGGTTCACATTCACATCCGATATTTATTGGTATTTTCCATTATAAACATCTTAGTGCTAACTGATGCCCTCTTCTTCCAGAAGATTCTACTTCGTCGGTGTTTCTCGTGGCGTCATCGTGCTTGCTCAGAGGGTTGAGCCGTACAAGATTCGGCTTCTGAACCCAATCACTCATAAGTCTAACACTGAGTTTCAAGCACACATACCATCTGATCTTCTGCAATCTGTCATCGTGACGAAGTCCCCGATGATGGTGTTCGTTTGCACTGATTATCCAGATCATATTGCATGGGCCAATGAGAGCACCCCAATGGGGCAAATCAATGGATCATTTGGAGAAGGATTGCATTCGCCACCTCCTGATACGCTTCTGGTCTGCATGACGGCATTTCGAGGGGAAGTATATGCATTACTTGAGAATGGAGACATCTTGTCGACCAACATCCAGTTAGAGCAGCGCACGAGCACTGTCATGATGGCCAAAATAATTTCGGCCCCAATCTTTGAACAGGTACGCGGAACTTACAAATTTTCCCTTGTGGAGTCAGATGGTGATCTGCTTCTTGTGTTGAACGGTATTTCGCCAAAGGGCAACCGGTGTTGTACTTGGTGGACATGGAGAACCGCTCTCTCGAGGCCGTCGGTGACATTGGAAGTTGTGCCCTCTTCGTTGGTTACAATCGGTCTATCTCCATTGACACCAGGTTACACCGCACAGTCAAACCCGGTTGCATATACTACAGGAATTTTATCAGACTATACGATCATGGGGTTCAAGCCTGGGAAGAGGAACCAACAATGGTAATGTATGGCTTAAGTCTGGAACATACACCGAGGCCTTACCCTCTGGACGAGATACTGGCAGCACATTGGAGACGGAGAGAGTTCTCTGAACATGTGTTGAAGCACGCGTTAGCAGACGACGACGAAATATATAGGGGAGAATGAATCCTATATTCATCCTAGGTTATTTGGTAGCATTTTAAGGTCTATTTTTCAAAGTAGAAATTTGTATTGTATTTATATTATTTCAATGAGCAGTATGCGTATTATTTGCTAGCTTCTTTTAGAATTCTCTGTGTTTGACATGGGCATCAGCTCAGCGCCGGAATTCAGGTCCCACATAGAAAATTCCACAATAATGTGTTGGTGGGTGGCACCACCCCTCGAACCTGGGATGCGCGCCGTCGAAGGTGGAGGGGCGGGCCCGCCAGTCAGTAAACATGCCACGTCGGCATCCCCTGTTTCTGATGCCCTTTAAAAAATAAAACACGCCACGTCGCTATCCCCTATTTCTGATGGTGTTGCTACACTCGACGGTACATGGTGGCATATAAATAATATCATATAATCATAAGGGCACATTCGTCAACATTTCTAAAATGAAACCCGGTCCCGTCTCCTACCTGTCCTGGTACATTGCCCGATGAGGTGGATAGCCACGACCGATCTTTTTAATACGTTCGCACTCTTATGCTGAGAAGGGAAATAAAGATTGAGTTGTTAATGCAACGAGTGTCGAATTATTACCCTCCAAGGAAATGGGAAATGGTTATTTTCATGCGTGCTCGTAATCCAAACCTACTGTCAGTCTTTCACTCCCCTTCTCCGACTAACCCCAGTTCACCTTGCGTAGCTCCTCTGCACCGCACCAACTAGGGTAACATGGCCCCGCCTAAGCTGCCGCCGCCGCGACAGCCACCAAAACTAGGGTATTTAGCCCCTCTAAGGCAGGCCATGAAGCTCTACTTCAAGGCCGATCTCCCATTGCCCTACCAGGCGGATGATTTCCCCGAATGTGCCGAATCAGCCGCGGCGGCGACTGCGCCATCGTCGGTGCCAGATGCGGCAAGCATGGCCAAGAGAGCGATGTGGAGAAATCGCGTGGTGGCATTACGGCATGCTCTAGGCAGTGGGAACAAGGTATGTATCAAATCGTTCATGAGAGCATGCCGCCGCCGAGGGTACACACTCTCGAACAGGGCAGCGCTAAGGTCTAGGAACTCTCGCGTCCACGCTTCGGCGCGGACTACCTTACCTTAGTGGGGTAGGCTGGGAGAACGCCGTCTGCGGCAAAGACGCTCCATCCTACGCACCGTCGAAGGCCGTACCGTGGCAGCGACCAAGCGTCTACACTCAGCATGCTGGATTGTTCGACAGCCGGAGCCGGCGGCGGGCATCAGCTCAGCCCCAGAATTCAGGTTCGAGTTCACACGGACCTACGATCCCGAGAAGGAGATGTCGAATTTCAGTTTCGAAGAAATCATTGCGGCGGCGCGGATGGTCCAACTGAACCAGGACTGGCGCATGCAAATCACTCGTGCATGAACGATGCAGATTTCTTGTAGTTTAGCGGGAAGGCGATGAGATTAGTTTGGGTTAAATGATCAAAGAACTTATGTCCTCTCAAGGCAATTGGCCAGCCAACTTTTCTGGTGGAGATCTGTAGTTTCTTCAGTGTAAAATAGTTAAGTTCAGACTGAAGAATGGCTTTTGTAGATGAAATGCTAACGAATTGTTCTATAAACTAGTAGGAAGTTTAGCCCACTTTTGTGCAGGTATAAGACCCTTTTGTATGGAAGTACTACTGTTGTAAGCAAATACTATCAAGTACCTATTTCCTTCAATTACTAGACGTGGTTCAATCCAGTTAACTGGCATCTTTTTATCCCAGACTATAGATTTTGCGTCTGTTGTCTGTGGTGTAAACCATTTTTTCCTTTGTCTTGTGTTGCCTGCAAAATGGTCCTGCAGTTCAACGTGTTACAAATGTAGCTACCGTGTACTCCCTCCGTTTCAAAATATAAGATTTTTTAGCTTTGTGAATGAAGTGTATCTAGTCCCCTTTTAGTATGTAGGTTCATCAAGGTTTAGAAAGCACCACCACTAAAAGATGTCTAGATATGCTCCATTCACAAAGCTAAAACATCTTATATTTTGAAACAGAGGGAGTACTTGAAGAGGAGATGGACTACATTTTCCTGGCATCCACAGAATTAACATTGCTCATTGCCAGACCACCCTCTTTTCATGAGGTTGTCCTTGGTTATTCACAGAAATTATAAAACACAGTGTTCAACTACATCGATTCAAACTATTACACACACAGTACATCAAATTCATTACCCACACATACTACATCGATTCAAACTATTACACACACATACTACTTCAAACTATTACACACACGTACTACATCGATTCAAACTATTACACATTTTTTGTCGATGCTAACTTCCTGCTATGCTCTCCATACTACAAATTCATTAGCCACACATACCACGGCAATTCACTAGAGCTCTATCTTCACTCGAGGGAAATCAAAACCACCAGCTCGTCCAAGCCCGGTCCCCCCACCGAAACTGTGTGCCCCGTTGTGAAACGGTGGCGGTCCTGTGCCATCGATCCTTCCAGGCCAACACTGCAGGCGACGAGGGCGCTTTCTGGCAGCCTCTTCGGGGCCCTGAATGCCATGTACCGAGTCCAGAACCTCCTCTAGGTGGATGATGACCGGGTGCTTCCAGCAAAGTTGTTGCCCTGCCCTGCTTGGAATCTCCACCTCGTACATCTTAGGAACGGCGTCAGGATCTTTCAGCCACGCCATTACCTCGATGACCCATCTGTGGCTCAGTCGCACGATTTCCACCAGCTCACCGCCAAGGCTACTGACGACCTGCTTGAGGGCCTCCAGCTCCCAAGCATCCAATGGGAGGCCGTCAAAGCCGAGTTTGGAGAAGAAATGAAGCTGCCCCAAGCGATCGTCCCACCCACAGGCGCCATGCCAACGCATGAAGCTCATTTTCTCCCTGCAGCACTCGAAAGAACGGGAAGAATGCAGAACACGCTCGGTGTCTGAGCTGTGCTCGAACCGGACGAAAAAATCGAATGACGGCACGCATACCTCAATGTTGACCTCATTTCGTCTGATCCCAAGACGAGACTTGAAAGCCGACAGCAACTCTGTCGGCGACACGGCGGGACGGACACCTAGCACGGTGGCCATGAGAGCGTGGTAGTCGAATTGCTGTGCCAGGGCTACCATGCCTGAGGTGCGCGGCAGCACGCAACTTCCCGAGGCCGGTCGCCAGCCTGGATCGCCCGACGGGACGCGCTCTGCCGTGCGAGAAGGACTAGCCAGAGGCGAGATATTAGTCCGGGATGCGAAGCTCCGATACGGCGGACGATGCAATGGCGACGGCTGCGAGCTTCGATTAGAGGTGTGGGAGGTTGACCGGACATGGCGGAGACGCAAATTAGAGCAAGTGCAAGCTCCGATCTGAGACGAGCAGCCGGCGCTGAGCAAATGTTATGGGGAGGGGAGCAGGGGAGAAGACCAGAGCAGAGCAAAGAAATAGATCTCGTCCACACAGGGATCTGGTCCACGCAGGGGTAAGCTAGTCCACGACCGCAAAAGATAACAGGGAATACTGACATGGCGGGCCAAGAAGAGTTGACCTAACAGCGGTATTTGAGTTCAACCGTTTTTCGTCTGGTTCAAATGATCGTTTGGCCATTAGATTTGTATTCACCCCATTTGGCCCTTCTAGACAATTGGCGAATCTACTATGGCCCCTCCGCGCGATTGATGGTAACTCAGGTACCACGGTGCGCTCACCCACCAAGTTTGGTACCGCAAACGAACATTCCCAGATGCAATGACATTGCTTGATCCATATGTGGTTTGTGAAAAGAACACACATGCAATGACTCTGGTGGGTCCATATGTGGTTCATGAAAAGAACACACATGCAATGACTCTGGTGGGTCCATATGTGGTTCATGAAAAGAACACACATGCAATGACTCTAGTGCTTGTTTTTTGAAAAGAACACACATGCAATGACTCTGGTGGATCCATATGTGGTTTGTGAAAAGAACACACATGCGATGACTATAATGGATCCATGTGGTTTGTGGAAAGAACATACATGCAATGACTCTAGTGCTAGTTTCATTAAAAAAAGAACACACATGCAATGACTCTAGCTGTGGTTCATGAAAAGAACACATATGTAATGACTCTAGTGCTGGTTTTGTGAAAAGAACACACATGCAATGACTCTAGTGGATCCATATGTGGTTCATGAAAAGAACACACATGCAATGACTATAGTGGATCCCTGTGGTTTGTGGAAAAGAACATACATGCAATGACTCTAGTGGATCCATATGTGGTTCATGAAAAGAACACACATGCAACAACATTGGTGGATCCATATGTGGTTTGTGAAAAAGAATACACATGCAATGACTCTAGCTGTTCCATGCGTGTGTTGTGGAAAGAACAGACATGCAATGACATTGGTGGATCCATATGGTTTGTGAAAAGAACATACATGCAATGACTCTGGTGGATCCATATGTTGTTTGTGAAAAGAACACACATTTCAATGACACTGGTGGATCCATATGTGGTTTGTGACAATAACACACATGTAATGACTCTGGTGGATCTATATGTGGTTTGTGAAAAGAACACACATTTCAATGACATTGGCGGATCCATGTGGTTTATGGAAAAGAACATACATGCAATGGCACTAGTGGATCCATATGTGGTTCATGAAAACAACACACATGCAATGACATAGGTGGATCCATATGTGGTTTGTGGAAAGAACACACATGCAATGACTCTAGATGTTCCATATGTGGTTTGTTAAAAGGAAACACATGCAATGACTATAGCTGTTCCATATGTGGTTTGTGGAAAGAACTGACATACAATAACTCTAGTGCTGGTTTTAGGATAAGAACACACATGCAATGACTCTAGTGGGTCCATATGTGGTTTGTGGAAAGAACACACATGCAATTACATTGGTTGATCCATATGTGGTTTGTGAAAAGAACATACATGCAATGACATTGGTTGATCCATGTGTTTTATGAAAAGAACATACATGCAATGACTCTGGTGGATCCATATGTGGTTCATGGAAGAACACACATGCAGTGACTCTGGTGGATACATATGTGGTTTGTGAAAAGAACACACATGCAATGACTCTAGTTGATCCATGTGTTTTATGAAAAGAACATACATGCAATGACTCTGGTGGATCCATATGTGGTTTATGAAAAGAACGCACATGCAATGACTCTAGTGCTCATTTTGTGAAAAGAACACACATGCAATGACATTGGTGGATCCATATGTGGTTTGTGAAAAGAACACATGTGGTTTGTGGAAAGAACACACATGCAAATGACTCTAGTGCTAGTTTCATGAAAAGAACACACACATGCAATGACTCTAGCTATGGTTCATGATAACAACACACATGCAATGACTCTAGTGCTTGTTTTGTAGAAAGAACACACATGGAATGACTCTGGTGGATCCATATGTGGTTCATGAAAAGAACACAAATGCAATGACATTGGTGGATCCATGTGGTTTGTGGAAAGAACACACATGCAATGACTCTAGTGGATCCATATGTGGTTAATGAAAAGAACACACATGCAATGACTCTAGTGCTGGTATTAGGATAAGAACACACATGCAATCACTCTAGTGGGACTAAATGTGGTTTGTGGAAAGAACACACATGCAATGACATTGGCTGATCCATATTGGTTTGTGAAAAGAACATACATGCAATGACATTGGTTGATCCATGTGTTTTATGAAAAGAACATACATGCAATGACTCTGGTGGATCCATATGTGGTTTGTGAAAAGAACATACATGCTATGACTCGGGTGGATACATATGTGGTTTGTGGAAAGAACACACATACAATGACTATAGTGGATCCATATGTGGTTTGTGCAAAGAACACACATGCAATGACTCTAGTGCTAGTTTCATGAAAAGAACACACATGCAATGACTCTAGTTGTGGTCCATGAAAAGAACACACATGCAATGTCTCTAGTGCTAGTTTTGTGGAAAGAACACACATGCAATGACTCATGTGGATCCATATATGGTTTGTGAAAAGAACACACATGTAATGACATTGGTGCATCCATGTGGTTTGTGAAAAGAACACACATGCAATGATTTTAGCTGTTCCATATGTGGTTTGTGAAAAGACCACACACATGCAATGACTCTAGTGGTTGTTTTAGGATAAGAACACACATGCAATGACTCTAGTGGGAACGAATGTGGTTTGTGTAAAGAACACACATGCAATGACATTGCTTGGTCCATATGTTGTTTGTGAAAATAACACGCATGCAATGACTCTAGTTGATCCATGTGTTTTATGAAAAGAACATATATGCAATGACTCTGGTGGGTCCATATGTGGTTCATGAAAAGAACACACATGCAATGATTCTAGTGCTGGTTTTCTGAAAAGAACACACATGCAATGACTTTGGTGGATCCATATGTGGTTTGTGAAAAGAACACACATGCAATGACTATAATGGATCCATGTGGTTTGTGGAAAGAACATGCATGCAATGACTCTAGTCCTAGTTTCATGAAAAGAACACACATGCAATGACTCTAGTTGTGGTTCATGAAAAGAACACACATGCAATGACTCTAGTGCTGGTTTTGTGAAAAGAACACACATGCAATGACTCTAGTGGATCCATATGTGGTTCATGAAAAGAACACACATGCAATGACTATAGTGGATCCCTGTGGTTTGCGGAAAAGAACATGCATGCAATGACTCTAGTGGATCCATATGTGGTTCATGAAAAGAACACACATGCAACAACATTGGTGGATCCATATGTGGTTTGTGAAAAAGAATACACATGCAATGACTCTAGCTGTTCCATGCGTGTGTTGTGGAAAGAACAGACATGCAATGACATTGGTGGATCCATATGGTTTGTGAAAAGAACATACATGCAATGACTCTGGTGGATCCATATGTTGTTTGTGAAAAGAACACACATTTCAATGACACTGGTGGATCCATATGAGGTTTGTGACAATAACACACATGTAATGACTCTGGTGGATCTATATGTGGTTTGTGAAAAGAACACACATTTCAATGACATTGGCGGATCCATATGTGGTTTTTGACAATAACACACATGCAATGACTCTGGTGGATCCATATGTGGTTAATGTGAAGACAACACATCCAATGAACTCTACTGGATCTATCTTGGCATAATTTGGTGTATGCCACGATGTATTTCATTGTACAAGACACTCACTTTCCATTTTTATACTACTCAGTTTTGCCCTTGGTTTTTTTATACTACTCAGTTTTGCCCTCTCTCTCTCTCTATCTCTCTTTCGTATAAGCCCAAACCTGCCCTCACTCTGTCTGCTACGCCATGATTAGTTGTTACAGTTGTCACGTGGATCATGCGCACCAACCGTTGATCATGTGTGATCCAAGGAGGATCATTGCACACATCGTGCCCTTCATAGTACAGCGTGATATAGCACGGACAACTCCCTCAGCGAGACTTCTACAATAAGGAACACAATGCCTTCCATGGAAAAAGTCGTCGAGTGGTCATGTCATGTTTAATCTAGTCTGCAAAGGCTACAAGTCTACTATACAGCAACTGGTCATCCATGTCCTACGGGCTATACAATTTTTACTACGCAGCGCGCCTGCACTCTCACTTTCGATAGCCCCCCACCACACGAACCTTCCACGTGGAATCCACAGCCAGAAGAGCTGCCTATCGGGGCCCTCGAGGAGGCCTAAATGTCCCCGCATTAAAAACCCAGCCTATCGGGTCCTCCATTCGCACTCATCCACTCCTCTCTCTTCCCTATCTAGACAAAACCCCACAATCTTCAATGTACAGCCACAAACCTGCTCCATGAAACCAGTACATGGGGGTGAGTGTGCGGGCATCGCCGCTGGGGTGGTGCTTCATGCGGCAGATCTGTAGGAGCGTCATGCAGCACAAGGCGAGAAGGACGTGCAGTTCAACCCCTTGGGGGACCATGTGCTCGGTGGTGCTGACGACTTCCGAGGCCCCGATGAGGGCGTGGAGTTCGACGAACATGCTCCGCTCATGTACCCGGAGGTACATCTATTTCTACATGTTTCATATTTTCTGCTTGAGCTTAATCTATCCTGGTTTCATAAAAAATCTAGTCCTAATGATTAGATGCACCGTACGAACTGGTACATGGAGAGATCTAGTTTGTTCTGAATGAATCCACATTAGTTATTTATTAATAAGTTATCAAGAACACAAACCACATTAATTTAGGAGCGAGTTGGGGAGACAGCCGTAATAAACTATTGAACCTGTATAAATATGTTATTGTATTGAAAGTAACTCGGAATGGTGGGAGGAATATATATTTATTATTTTGCTCATTTCGGTTTGCATATCATACATTACAGGTAGATTCAAGTGAGATGGACTCTGACAAGGAGAACAGGGACAACAAGAGCCACCATGTCATGAAGAAGATCAAGAGCGGCAGAATCCCTTTCCGCACTTGACTTGGGGAGCTCAGGTGCCCTTTCTATAAAAAAGGAGTCAACCCGAGGATTGTCAGCTTGATTCCGCATGTGGTTGGCATCGTAAAAGCTCATCTAGTAAATACAAGTCGGCGACCAAGGCTAAGCACGCTACTTATGGAAAATTCCTAAGGGAGTATGTCAAGACCGGCCTGGTGTCCCCTTACTTAGGAATCGGCAACTTCTAGCTGACCAACCCGTCACTGTGCTGGCCCAGCCACTAATAATGTTTAATTCTCTTACTGTTTCTAGACCCTTAAATTATGTGGTGCATTGAAACCTCATGCTTTTCCACCGACACTTGTGTTGCAAAGTTGCTTGATCGTGCATGCTTACACCAGTGGCCTACCCAAAAACTTAAATAAGCATGGGCAAACAAGCTTCAGTTTGGCAAATTTTGGACAAAATCACCAAATTAAAGAAAGGAAATTGCAAGCTTTGTGCAATCGGCAGGGTTGAGCAGCTGGGCGGCTGCCCCGGGGTGCAGGGATGCTAGGTCCCTGTCTATGCTTACACTTCTTAAATTTGCTGGGAATAATAATCACAAATAGTTGTACACTTCCTTCTGTCCTGTCACATTACGTCGTGTCAGCACAGTGCACCGGCTGCAGATCGGCAACGGGACGGTGGTCTCCATGACCGGTCTCTGCCACGCCAAAGCCATGTCGCACACCCGTCCCATCGCCTACCGAGCACGGCCGCCAAATTTAATCACTACGATTGGAAACCAACGGTGCTCGCCCGGTCAAACATGCTTCCGCTTGGGTATGACCGGAATATTGGTAAACACAATTTAAGCACCGCCTTCCATCTCCATTGCACAACACTTTGCAAAAATCCCCAAATCCTTCCACCGCCTCCTCCGTAGCTACCGCAAGAACCATCGACACTGCCGCAAGCACCGCCTCCGCTGGGCCATACCGCTACCGACCCTAGGCCACCGATGCCGCATTAGTTGCTGCCATGTATGTAGAGTACAACGTGTTCGGCGATGGGAGCGACTTCACCGACGAGTACACCGTCATCGCCCATGGCACCACCAAGTTGACGGTCATCCACACAAATGCATCAGCGGAGGTCGCCAAGGTCATCGCAATGTGCGAGTGGTGGCTGCAGGAGCCGATGGACAGGTACAAGATCGTCGGCCTTGACCTCAAGTATACCGGAGATAGGAAGAGGGTGGCGCTTTTGCAGGTGTCCATCCACAACCAGTGCCTCCTATACCACGTATGCAGGGCCAAATCTGTATGCTCGGAGCTTCGCGAGTTCCTACGCAGGAGGGAGATCTACTTCACCAGCATCGACATCAAGAACGACACTCCGAAGCTAGAGCGGGATCTCCTCGTTCATGTCGTTAATCACGTTGATCTCCAATGTTTGTGGAGGTACCTGGATGATGATACAGGGAAATCCGACATGGCTATACTCATTACCCACATCATCGATTGGGAGTACACCAGCATGAAAGTCGAGTTCCCGAAGCACCTGCACGAGCGATGGGTGTGGAGGCACCAGAATTACAATGCGATGAAGTACGCAGCCAGGGATGCATATGTCTGCTACGAGATGCTCAACAGGATCTGGCAGGTGGGTGAGTATGCTATTTACCACTAGTAGTTTTGCATTCCGTTCCTAGTTTTATCTCGCCTGTATTTTATCTCGCATGTATTTTCTAAGCATTCTATGTGTAAGAACTGAGATCGTATGATCCCTGTGCTATTAGGTAGTTAACCTGTATGAATTACATTTCCCCTTTTGTATGCTCAACATTCATACTTACAAATTCTGTCTGTGCCTTTTGCATGCGGAAGAATCCAGGACTAACATGCATAAGGTGGGATACAGTCATAAGTCATAACCAAACCCAGATTATAGCGAAAAATACAGTCATAACCAAACCCAGATTATAGTTCGACAAAGGTAATACACATCAGTTTGTAATTGCTCACATAGTGTACTTCTGAAATAATATGTTTTCATAAACATAACAAGCCCCTTACAAACACAACTATCATGCACTAAAAGTCTACATCCCAGCCTGTTGGAGAAGGCAACCGATCCCAGGATGCCTTCGGTCGCTTGCCCTGGCTTGTAGATTCATCTACACTCCGGCATCTGGGGCAAACAACTTGCCTTGGTGGTGGTTCAATGGTGCGATGCCTGGAACGAAAATTTACAATCTAGCGGTATAGCTCGTGGCTAACATACCCGTCAATTGCAGCGTACTTCAGATTAGGTTCAGAAAGTGGCTTATCCTCCCAGTAATTGTGCCCTAAACGCCTCCACCAACATCTCAGAAATTTGCCTTTCATGTGAGCGTACCACGGGTCGATGAGTTTGGCGGCAAGATCAACCATCCCGGTCTTGCTGACCTTCATCCCTGGGTTCTAGTAAATTTTCTGGATGTCCACTCTGCACTCCTTTGGGATTTTAATGTTGACAGCCGGGCTTTCAAGCAGTATAGTGTCATTCGTGATGTCAACACTAGTAAATGTTATCTGCTGGTTCACAAGAAAGTCAAGAAACAGCAACCTAATCCTTTTGCCCCACCTGCATGAAAATGAATTCAAACAAATAATATAGCAATAACTTTTGCAAATAGATGGTTCAGGAACAAAAAGACAGCAAAGTTTACCCGTTCCCGTCAGCCCGCATCTCGCAAAAAGGCTGGTATATGAGGACGTGCCCCTTCATGGAGAGTTGCACCACGGTGATCCTACGGTGATCGCGGTTGTACTCGAGGTCGAGACCTACGAACCTATTTTCTTCGAACCGCAGCCAACTCATGTAATTATTTAGAGTGTTCTTCACCGTTCGAGGGTCGGTGGTGTAGACGACACCGATCTTCTTCCTTCCATGTACTTCTATGTCGAAGTACGCAGTCCCTTGCCTGCCGTCATTTCAGACATCCAACAAGTCCATGACTAAAGGCAAGAGGGAAAGCATACGGAGGAACAGGATGATGCCGTGGCGGAGGAAATGGATGAGGCTATGGAGGAGAAAGACGATGAGGCCATAGAGGAGGAAATGAGACGAAGAAGTGAAACTGCTTACTAAAACATTGGAACCGACCTTACTAATATTTGGAATGGTGCATGATCATTTGTAGTAGGGTGAAGAAAAACTACGGTTTTACATGTCAACGCTAGCGCTGCCTAAAATTTGTTCTACGCCACTTGCATGCAGTGGAATCGAGGTCTGGCATGTAAGATCCAAGTCAAACATAGTCACGTTTGCGCATGCCGACCTTCACTCACTAAATGGTGGGCCCCACATTTTTCTCTCTTATGATTTATTTGTTCACTTCCTCTTGATGGTTCTGGTGCGTGCCCTAAATAATTACGTCCCCCTTCCTTGTCTTCCACGCGGACGAGAACCGGCGGTGGCGACGGTTCCTCACTAGGTCACTCCCTACTCGGACAACTTCCTCCTCCCTGATTCCATCCCTTGTCGAATCCATCCGCCTCCTTATCACAATGCCTCCATTAATCTACCGGGTTCCAGACTCCGTTTGCCGCTATGGGTTGAACTTGGGGTAGCAGCAGACTAAAGCGAAAGGCAAGCGACAATGATGCGGATGGCCAGGGAAACCGTCACCGCGAGGATTGGGGATGGCCGAACCTCAGCGCCGCGAACATGCACAGGATTGCCACGTGGTTGGACAACATCTCTGCCGGTCGCCTCGCTCGTTGCATCCCTGGCTACTGCTTCAAGATGCGGGACATGGATGAACAACCGTTCGGCACGCCAGGCCTTCTTTACCCTGATACCAGCAAATGGCCAAACGACCACGATGGCCACGTAAGTTCTAGTATCTTGCTCATTGGTTCAGTCATATCGCTGATTCATATGTGCTAAACTCTCATCGGAATCCTATGTTCCTTTCGTCGAATGTGTTGTGTGCATGCGCGGTTTGAACAAATTGAACCATTTAAGACCATTCTGTACAGTGGAAGCTCTGCTCATACCTGATATTATGGCATTTTCGTAGTGTCACAGTCTTAATTTAGTTGATAGACGAGTTGTCAATTTCAATTTGCAACGGAATGCCTCCTAGGTGATATTATGTTCCCTAAAATAAAAATAAATAGATTATACGATTTAAGGCTATTATGCCCCTAGCTATTTATGATCATCATCAGGAGTTTGTTCGAGGGGAGCTCCGCTCCTACTCCATATATTGGGTATTTTTGTAGTGACACAGGCACAATTTAGGCGATATTTGAGGAGACACTCATATTTAGGCGATATTTTGGGTACTTTAATCTGAAGGTCCAGTTGTCAAATTGTATTTGCAATGGAATCCATGCTAGGTGATTGTACCAACTGACAACAAACTCTGCAGAATATTCATGAAAAAATGATGTTACTGGATAAGTGGTCGGAATCACTAGTGGTGAATATCAAGGAAGAAGAAGAGATGGAAATGGGAGATGACCAGAACTGGGTGGGTGGCAATGGCGAGTGGCTGGTCCTTTTATCCCAGTAGTGGTGACTATAATTTTTGATGTTCCATGCTTGTTTTATATCTACTTTCTTATGTTTTGTCCATACTTTGGAGTATTTTCATTTTCTGGAACTAACCTATTCATAAGATGCCATAGTGCCAGATGCCTGTTTTCTATTGTTTTTGGTTCTAGGAAGTCAGAAAATGAATATTCTCGGAATTGGACGGGACAAAAGCCAAAGTTAATATTTTACCGGAAGATACATGGAGTCTGAAGGAGAGACAAAGGGGGGCCACAGGGTGGCCACACCACCCCTTGGCGCGAGCAGCCCTAGGCCACGCCAAGGCTGGTGTGGGCCCCCTGGATAGCCACCGACCTTGCCCCTTCACCTATAAGAAGCTCCCGATGCAAAAACCCTAAATCAAACAGCCTCCAGCCACGAAAAGTTCCGCAGTGCCGTTGCCACCGAAGAGGAGATTCGGGGGACACAAAGTCTCTGTTCCGGCACCTGCTGGGATGGGGAAGTTCCCCCGGAGCCATCTCCATCGATCTCCACCACCATCTCCATCGTCGTTGCTGATTCCCATGATGATGAGGGAGTAGTTCTTCCTCAAGTCTAAGGGTTCTACCGGTAGCTATGTGTTCATCTCTCTCTCTATGCATCATCATATTGTGATCATGAGCTTTGTAATCAAGTAGATCTACCTTGCTACTCAAGTGCTTTAATAGATCTCTTCTCTCCCCATGTGTGCGAAAGTGACAGCGTGCACACCATGGTGGCACCTAGGCTAGAGATTACAAATACTTATTATGAGTTATATTTGGAGTTGGATGTTTCTATGAACTTGTGGTGTTTGTTGGAACCATCTAGAGATCAAGGTCATAGTGTGGGGTTGTCTAGATGGGAAAAGTGAACTTTGAGGTGTGCTGTTATAGCCCTACCATGGATTAGAGTGTCCAACCAGAGAGTAGTTAAGAGTAGTATCATAAAGATAAGATATTTATATGAGAGTGTTCACTAGTGAAAGTATGATCACTATGCCTTGTTTCTAAGCATTGAAACACTGGTTGCAACTAGATCCATTACATATTTGCTTGCTTCCATCTTTATTTCAGTTTGCCTTTAGTCTCTTCCACGCCATCAAAGTATTTTCTAGCACCGTTACCACTTATAATCATCCATACCACTTGTATTTCACTATATCTTCGCCGAACTAGTGCACCTATACACCTGACAAGTGTATTGGGTGTGTTGGGGACACAAGAGACTTCTTGTATCTTGATTGCAGGGTTGCTTGAGAGGGGATACGTTTGACCCCTTCCTCCCTGAGTTTGATAAACCTTGGGTGATCCACTTAAGGGAAAACTTGCTGTTGTTCTACAAACCTCTGCACTTGGAGGCCCAACAACTGTCTACAAGAATAGAAGTGCGTAGACATCAAGCTATTTTCTAGCGCCGTTGCCGGGGAGGTAAGGTAAAAGGTACTCACATCCTCTGGCTACTAAGCTATCTTCTAGTACTGTAGCTGGTGTGTGAGTGCTCGAAGTTATTTCCTTTAGATTCTACAATTTTATCTTTTTATTCTTGTTTTTATTTTCACTAGTTAGGCTTAATGGAAAATAAAAACCAAATTAGAGAGCTTTATAGTATTTATCTTGAGTTAGGACATGAAGTGTTTGAAGAGAAAATTGAAAAACCTATGAAACTTTATTTGCATGCTAGCAATGTTGTTAATATGAATTCTTTGCACACCATTATTGCTAATGCTATGGAAAAGTCTAAGCTTGGGGAAGCTAGTTTTTATGAAAATGATCTTTTTAGTCCCCCATCTTGAGAGGAGAAAATTTGCTTTGATGATACTATACCTCCAATATATGATGATTACAATGATGAATATTATATTTTCAGTCCACCTACTATTGAGGAGGAAATTAATTATGACTACAATATGCCTCCTATATTTGATGATTATCGTGATAAGAATAATAATGATAGCTATTTTGTTGAATTTTCTCTCACTACAATTAATAAGAATGATTATGCTTATGTAAAGAGTAATAATTATTATTTTCATGTGGCTCGTGATAAGAATGTTTTATGTGATAGTTATATTGTTAATTTTATTCATGATGCTACTGAAAGTTATTATGAGAGAGGGAAACATGGTTTTATGCATCTCAATAATATTCAGTTTCCCCTCTTTATGTTGAAAGTCTTGAAGTTGCACTTGTTTTGCTTTACTATGCTTGTTGCTTTATGCTTTCATGACTTGTTTCTTTACAAGATTACTATGCATAGGAAGTGGGTTAGACTTAAATGTGCTTTGAATTTTCTTCTTGATGCTCTCTTTTACTTCAATTCATATTTCTTATGTGAGCATCTTCTCAAACTATCAAGCCTAACTTAAAGGCGTTAAAGAAAAGTACTTATTGGGAGATAACCCAAAAGTTTTAGATGAGTCTTGGAAGTTATTGCTTCAGTAATAACCTCTCCTTATCCTTTTTATTTGTCTTTTGTGCCAAGAGTAACCTCTAATGAGAGAGAAGTAATGCTTGGGAAAGTTGCTGTCCCGAAACAGATTTTTTGTGCTTCGCTGTATAAATTCTTGAAAACTCTCTGTACATTGGTTTGAGCTGTAATTTTTTGTGCTTCTTCCCCAGGTTGTTATCCAACTTTCGTTAGTTCAACACTTTTCGATTTGAGCAACATAAGGTCTTCGAAAAAATTGGTCTGCTGGTATGTTTTGACAGATTTCTGCCATTATTTGCATTTGCCCCTTAATCTCTTTCTCTTTGAGTTCTCCTTGATCATTTGAACTTTTTAAAGGAAGTGCTACAGTAGCTTTTCTTTTAATGGAAGGTTTACTTGTGTTGGAATTGAACCAAAAGACTTATTATCTTGAGTACACTAATGTTGCTAATGAAGATTTTGTGAAGTTTTGTATGAAGGAAAAATTGCAGGTGTAAGAAAAGAATGATGTAATGAGATGAAGAATGGACTAAAACTCAAGCTTGGGGATGCCACCCGTGTCACCCCAAGAAATATCCAAGAAGTATAAGCGTCAAAGCTTGGGGATGCCCAAGGCATCCCCTTCTTCATCAATACAAATCTCGGGTCTTTCTAGACACTTTGTTTTTATTGTTTCATGCATAATTGTGTTTTTCTTGGAGCGTCTTTGTTTTTTATTTTAGTTTTCTTTTGTTTGGTTTGCTTAAATAAGTTGGTTGGATCCCAACACACTTCTTTTGGAGAGAGACACACTCCATTTTCATTGCCTAGAACACTCTAGTTTTCACTCTTATTGTTCTGTGAGTGTTCTATTTTGCTAGCATAGTGTTTAGCCTTAGTTTTCTTGTGCTTTCAGCTTAGAACTTTTTAATTCTTCTTTGTGGATATGTGAGACAAGCTCACTAATCTTTATTGATTATTATCTTTGTGAGTTGTTCAAAATAAGTTTGGTTTGGATTGGAAAAGAGTAGGAAAAGTTTATGCTTAAGTGGTAAAAGGAGCTTGTTTTTGACTGTGGCCTATGCTTTGTCATGTCATGCTTGATATTGTTTTGGATTTATTCTTAGTGATTTTTGCTGTAGCATGACATGTTATAAACAATTGAGATTGCTTAATGTGCCTTGAAAGAATCATGCGTTGTTTTAGCATATTAAAGCATAGTATTGTGGTATTCTCCTTTGATGGGTTGACTTGGCACATGCTCACACCATATTATGACTATCCCAAGTCACCATAGCCTTTATGATCCTTTAGTTTTCGACTTGTAATATCACTTTATGCTTTAATTAATGATGTTTTGTGGCTTTGCATGATTATGGCCATTATTGCTCTCTTAGTTGGTCGCTCCCAGTCTTTTGCTAGTGTCATTGTATTGGGAACGGCAATACCTAAGCAGGTTAGATAGAGGTGTGGGGACTAGCAGGGAAGCTATCGATGGCGTCCGCAGGCAGGATTGGATACAAGCGAGCGTAGCTGGACGTAGGAAGTACCCAGGTTCGGAGCCCTCGTGATGAGGTAAAACTCCTACTCCTGCCGATCTGACTATGAGTGGTATACGGGCTACAAGTGCTCCTCGAGCTGTATTCTCGAACTACTGTCTTAAATGCACATAGACCAACCCCTTCTACTGAGGCGTTGCCTCTCCTTATATAGGCAGAGAGGCAACAGTCTCCCTGGCCAGTCCGGCTGGTGGGCCCCACAGGTGGGTCCTAGCCGGCTGGTCATCTACAGTATCCGGTACAACTATGTCCCATCAGAGTACGAGCGGTATGGTTGTCGTGGGCACAGTGAATGTCGTGCAAGCCATTCGTCAGCATTGGGCCATTGTTCCCGCATCACCCCGCGAAGTCTTTGGTATGGCCGAGTAGTTGCCAGTCTTGTCGTCGTACCAGGGTGTACCGCGCACTGTGCCGCACGTGACCCTGTCCTCCTGATTGGTTCCGGCAACGCTGCTGTAGCCGGCTGCTTCTCACCGTTCCGGCTACCGTGAGGTAGCCGACTTGACTTGCCTTGTCCGGCTACACTAAGCCAGACAGGCCTGATCCGACTGCCGTAGTTCTTGTCCGGTTGGGGTATCCGGAGGTCATCCCCCCGATAGCTAGCCTCCATAACCAAGTATGAGTTCCACTCATGCATCCAACTCCAAATAAGACCAATTTATTCCAATGAGTCCACCATACCTACCTATTAGCATTTGTTATTCCAAGTATATTCTTGTTTTTATCTACCTTCCGAATTAAACTTGTTATGTGAAAACTAGTGATACATTGCAAATGCATCTATAATTTTTGATGTTCCATGCTTGGTTTTATCCACTTTCTTGTGTTTTGTCCACACTTTGGAGTACTTTTCATATGATTTCTTGGAATAACCTATTAACAAGAGCCATAGTGCTAGCTGCCTATTTTCTGCTGTTTTTTGGTTCCAGGAAAGTCAGAAAATGAATATTCTCGAAATTGGACGGGACAAAAGCCAAAGTGCCTATTTTTCCGGAAGTCATCAGATGCCAGAATACGAGACGGAGAAGGGATAGGGGCCGGCCACACCACCTGGCCACGTGGCCAGGCCTGGCCCGCGCCAGGTGGTGGTCTGGCCGACCCCAGGACCCCCTCGGCCTCTCCTTCTGCCTATATATTGCCCTCGGGATGGAAACCCTAAGTGCCCAATCAAAAATCGACGAAAGAGTCTGTAGCCACCGTCATCTCCATCCCTAGATCGGGAGGGATATGAAGTTCTTCTCGGCACCCTGCCGGAGAGGGGAATTCACCCTGGAGGCCTTCTTCATCACCATGCAAGCCTCCGGTGTGATGCGTGAGTAGTTGATCCTTGGACTACGGATCCATGTAGTAGCTAGATGGCTGGTTCTCCTCCTTTTTGCTTTCATGTCTAGATCTTGTGAGCTCCGTTCATGATCAAGATCATCTATTTGTAATTCTGCATGTTGTGTTTGCGGGGATCCGATGGATATTGAGATGCTATTTCAGATTGATTATTGATTCTATCATGTCTTTGTTATTTGTGATCTTGCATGCTTTCCGTTGTTAGTAGCTATCTTGGCCAAGTAGATGCTAGCAACTCCAAGAGTTAGTATTTATTCTCGATAGTGGGTTCCTGCCTCTGGTAATCTAGGGAAGTGACATAAATCTCTAAGGTACTAGATGTGTTGTTGCTACTAGGGAGAAAACAACAATCCTTTGTTCATAGAACAATCGTATTGTTTACTTTACACGCAGTTCGTAAAGCAATAATCTGTTGCTTGCAACTTAATACTGGAGGAGGTTCGGATGATAATCTGAAGGTGGATTATTAGTCATAGATGCAGTTGGATGGTGGTCTATGTATAATGTTGTAATGCCCAATCGAATCTCAAAGGAGTCAAGATGATTAGTATATGCATGTATTGCTTTCTCGATGTTTGTCAATTGCCCCGCTGTAATTTGTTCACCCAGCATGTTATCTATCTTAAGGAGAGAAACCTCTAGTGAACTATGGATCCCAGTCCTTTTCTTTTACATACAATCTATAAACTGTTTACTGCTTTGTGTTTACTTTCTGCAAACTTTTACTTCTTTCCATTCAATACGTTTAATCCTTTGTTTTCCGCAAAACACGGTGAGATTGACAACCTCATCGCAAGTTGGGGACAAAGTTCTGTGGTTGTGTTGTGCAGGTCTCCACGTTGCTACTAGCACCGGTAGTACGCCCTGCCAAGGCTCAGCTAGCAACACCTTTGGGGTGTTTCCTTGCTCCTACTGGTTCGATTAAACCTTGGTTTCATAACTAAGGGAAACTTGCTGCTGTGCTCATCATACCTTCCTCTTGGGGTTCCCAACGAGCTCTACATCAACACCGCACCAGCACTTTTCTGGTGCCGTACACTGAGCCATCAAGCATTTTTCTGGTGCCGTTGTTGGGAAGTCAAGGACATCTTCACAAGGGGAGTCCCTCATAACCAATCTCTTTACTTTGTTATTTTTGTTTTCCTTAGTTTATTTTTTTGCTTTGTCTTCTTGTTTTGTTATCAAAAACACAAAAAAAAGTAGTTTTACTAGTTTGCTTTCTTATTCTAAAACCCAAAAAAAATGACTACTCTTGAAAACACTAAGTTGTGTGACTTCACTAGCACCAACAACAATGATTTTATGAGCACACCTATTGCTCCACCTGTGCCTGAAGATACTTTCTTTGAGATAAAACATGCTTTGCTCAATCTTGTTATGAGAGAACAATTTTCTTGTATTGGTAATGAAGATGCTGCTTCCCATCTAAATAACTTTGTTGAACTTTGTGAGATGCAAAAGCATAGGAATGTAGATGGTGATATTATTAAGTTGAAATAGTTTCCTTTCTCTTTGAGAGGAAAAGCTAAAGAATGGTTGAATTCCTTAACTAGGAATAGTATTGATTCTTGGACTAAGTGCAAAGATGCTTTTATTGGAAAATACTATCATCCTGCTAAGATTATATCATGAGTAGTGAAATAATGAAGTTTAAACAATTTGATAATGAACATGTTGCTCAAGCTTGGGAAAGCATGAAATCTTTGGTTAAGAATTGTCCCACTCATGGACTGACTGCTTGGATGATCATCCAAACTTTTTATGTAGGATTGAACTATTCTTCAAGGAACCTATTGGACTCTGCTGCTAGAGGTACCTTTATGACCATCACTTTGGGTGCTGCAACAAAACTTCTGGAAAATATGATGGTTAATTATTCTGAATGGCATACTGAGAAAGCTCCACAAGGTAGGAAGGTAAATTCTGTTGAGGGAACTTCTTCCTTGAGTGATAAGATTGATATTATTATATCTATACTTGTTAACGGGAAAGCCCATATTGATCCAAATAATGTTCCTTTAGCCTCTTTGGTTGCTCAAGAAGAGCAAGTTGATGTGATCTTCATAAAAAATAACAACTTTGGCAATAATGCTTATAGGAGTAATTTTGGTAACAACAATTATAAGTCATATCCTCCCAACAATGGTAATGTTTATGGAAATTCTTACAACAATAATAGGACTACACCCTCTGAACTTGAAGTTATGCTTAAAGAGTTTATTAGTAAACAAACTGCTTTCAATAAAACTATTGAGGAAAAACTCTCTAATGCTGAAAGAAATATCGCGTCTTTGGCTGAAGCTCAATCTTATTTGAATAAAATAGCTGCTAAACCTAAAAATAATGATAATCCCTTTGCAGCTACTAATGCTATACAAGTAAGAATTGATGAAGATGTTAGACTATAAGCTGAATTACATGCTAAGTGGGAAAGAGAAGATGAAATTGCTAGAAACATTAGTGTTTCTACTATTACCACCACTCGTGTTGAGGATAGTAATAGTTCTACTACTCTGGATGATAATTTTGATTTTGATCTTGATGGTTGCAACATCTCTGAAGTTATTAAGTTCCTACAAAAGCTTGCTAAAAGTTCTAATGCTAGTGCTATGAACATGGCCTTTACAAAACACATTACTGATGCTCTCATAAAGATTAAATAAGAAAAGATGAAACATAAAACTTCTATTCCTATAAAACAAGAAGATGGTTGGGAACCCATCATTAATATGAAAGTGAATGACTTTGATTTCAAAGCTTTATGTGATCTTGATAGTAGTGTATTTATTATGCCTAGAAGGATTTATGATATGCTTGATTTGCCTCCACTTGAAGATTGTTATTTCATGTCCCACTTAATGATAATGCTAAAAAGAAACTCATGGGGAGTCTTAATGATGTTCTTATTATGGTTAACAATGCCTATGTCCCCATTGATTTCTATGTTTTGGATGTTGAATGCAATGCTTCTTGTCCTATTACTTTGGGAAGACCTTTTCTTAGAACTGTTGGTGCCATTATTGATATGAAAGAAGGCACCATTAAAGATCAACTCCCACTCAAGAAAGGTATATAACACTTCCCTAAGAAGAGAGAGAAGATTTCTTTTTATTCTCCTATGAAAATAAAATTTGGTCTTAATGCTTCTTCATTTGAGAGTACTTGATCCTTTTTCTTGCTTCTTATGCCCAACTTAAAGGCGTTAAAGAAAAGTACTTATTGGGAGATAACCCAAAAGTTTTTTAGATGAGTCTTGGAAGTTATTACCTCTGTAATAACCGCTCTTTATCCTTTTTATTTGCTTTTTGTGCCAAGAGTAACCTCTAATAAGAGAGAAGTAATGATTGTGTCCCGAAACAGATTTCTGTGTTTCACCGTAAAAATTCGTGTAAAATCTCTGAACGTATTTTTGAGGCGTGAATTTTTTTGCTTCTTCCCCAGGTTGTTATATAACTTTCGTTAGTTCAACACTTTTTTATTTGAGCAACAGAAGGTCTTCGAAAAAATTCGTCTTTACCTGCTGGTCTGTTTTGACAGATTTCTGCCATTTTCTGCATTTGCTTCTTGTTGGTTCCTTTTTGAGTTCTTTTGGGGAATTGAGATTTTTTAGGGAAGTGCTTCAGTAGCTAGTTTTCTAATGGAAGTTTATTTGGTGTTAGAACTGAACCTTAAGACTTATTATCTTGAGTGCACTAATGTTGCTAATAAAGATTGTGTGAAGTTTTGTATGAAGGAGAAAATTTCAGGTGTATGGAAAGAATGAATAATGAGATGAAGGATGGACTAAAGCTCAAGCTTGGGGATGCCACGCATGTCACCCCAAGAAATATCCAAGAAGTACAAGCGTCAAAGCTTGGGGATACCCAAGGCATCTCCTTCTTCATCAATTAAAATCCCAGGTTTCTTCCAAACGCTTCATTTTTATTGTTTCATGCACAGTTGTGTTGTTTTTGGAGCGTCTTCTTTTTCTTTTTGGTTTTTCGTTTGCTTGGTTTGCTTAGTTTTATGAATAATTTTGTTGGACCCCCTCTTTCATACATTGGTTTGCAAATAGTTTGGTTTGGTTTGGAAAAGAGTAGGAAAGTTCATGCTTATGTGGTAAAAAGAGCTTGTTTTTGACTGTGGTCTATGCTTTGTCATGCCATGCTTGATATTGTTTTGACTTTATGCTTAGTATTCTTTGCTGTAGCATGACTTGTTATAAACAATTGAGATTGCTTAATGTGCCTTGGATGAATCATGCGTTGTTTTAGCATATTAAAGCATAGTATAGTGGTATTCTCCTTTGATGCTTTATTTGGGTTGACTTGGCGCATGCTCACACCGTGTTATGACTATCTCAAGTCACCATAGCCTTTATGATCCTTTAGTTTTCAACTTGTAGTATCACTTTATGCTTTGATCAATGATGTTTTGTCACTCTGCATGATTATGGCCATCATTGCTCTCTTAGGTTGTCGCTCCCAGTCTTTTCTAGCCTCCACAACCAAGTATGAGTGCCAGTCATGCATCCAACTCCCTAAACCAAGTTATTCCAAAGAGTCCACCATACTTACCTACTAGCTTATGCTATTCCAAGTATATTCATGCTTTTCTTTACCTTCCAAATTAAACTTGTTATGAGAAAACTAGTGATTAAAGCTCTCACGAACTTGATGGCACACTTTACTTTTCTTGCCCTTAATAAACTTGAACCATTGTGTCGTCTATGTTGTATATGCTTGCACTTATTTGTTGGGAATTAGCAGAACCATGCTGTCATGGGGAACGCTTTCAACATTGCACTTGGTACTTGTACCTAGTTGAATCATGCTCTTTTGTATATGGATGTCGCCGGTGTGAAATGAAAGGGGAGCTTGTAAGTCCATGGAGTTATGTATATGTGTTAGAGAAATGCCTGGGCAGCTGGTCTAATCCATGCTGACATGGTGGAAACCTGCAGCGTAACCATAATGAGCTGTCTATGAAGCATTCTTCTTATAAAAAGAGTCCTATATTGAGAAAAAAGAGAAAAGAGAAAAAAATGAGATTATGAAAAGAGGAAAGAGAAAAAAGCACCATTTTCCCATGGTAAATAAGAAGATTGCTGAGATGCTCGTTGTCTGCTTGCCTTGTCATTTTGATATGGGGATTCTTCTGTATCATTGGGAAAGGGGTACCCCGTTGGCGGTTCTCTATGATACACATGTACTTACGATGACAAGAACTTACCGGTGACTAAACTTGAGTAGCATGAGGAGCAACCCTCGTATACAAGGGACATGAGATTTCTAACTTATACTTCGTCAAGCATGTACACCATAGTTTGTTCACTTTAACCTTAATCACTTCAAGATGCTTATGATAGGGGCAATGAGAGCTGAAAACTATAAGCAACATAATTTTCGGAAGCTCTTTATGAAACTTGAATCTCTGCTTCCTTCTATGAAGGCCTTTCTTCCACCATTATATTGAGTCTCCACCTTCTACCTCTATGCACCTACTTTGAGAGTATAGTGGCCATTCTTAGTTCTATGTGCATTGTCCCAGGACTAGTTGATTGATGCATAACTTGATATTGCCTGTTTTAAACTATTTGTATCTAGTCACTCTTATGAACTTTGAAGGTGTCCTATGCATTTATGTTTGCTACTCTATGAGGGACAAGTTGAATGCTACTATGCTATGTTTTCTTTATGTGAAACAAACAAACGTCTTGCAAAGCATTGTTATTCATGAATCTTTTGTTTGTGCCTTCTCATGTTGCATCATAGTTTCTTTGTCTTATTGCTAGAACTTTGTCTTTCATGTTATGATTGAAGTACTATGATCCCAGCTTTGAATGTTTTACAAATACTTTTATCAAGTCTTTGATGGTGCATGTCACCTCAAATTTTTTTCTTTTTATCACTTACCTACTCGAGGACGAGTAGGAGTTAAGCTTGGGGATGTTGATACATTGCAAATGCATCTATAATTTTTGATGTTCCATGCTTGGTTTTATCCACTTTCTTGTGTTTTGTCCACACTTTGGAGTACTTTTCATATGATTTCTTGGACTAACCTATTAACAAGAGCCACAGTGCCAGCTGCCTGTTTTCTGCTGTTTTTGGTTCCAGAAAAGTCAAAAAATGAATATTCTCGGAATTGGACGGGACAAAAGCCGAAGTGCCTATTTTTTCGGAAGTCATCAGATGCCAGAATACGAGACGGAGAAGGGTTGGGGGCGGCCACACCACTTGGCCACGCAGCCAGGCCTGGCCCGCGCCAGGGGGTCGTCTGGCCGACCCCAGCACCCCCTCGGCCTCTCCTTCCGCCTATATATTTCCCTCGGGACGAAAACCCTAAGTGCCTGATCAAAAATTCACGAAAGAGTATATAGCCGCCGTCATCTCCATCCCTAGATCGGGAGGGATCTGAAGCTCTTCCCGGCACCCTGTCGGAGAGGGGAATTCACCCTGGAGGCCTTCTTCATCACCATGCAAGCCTCCGGTGTGATGCATGAGTAGTTCATCCTTGGACTACGGATCCATGTAGTAGCTAGATGGCTGGTTCTCCTCCTTTGTGCTTTCATGTCTAGATCTTGTGAGCTCTGTTCATGATCAAGATCATCTATTTGTAATTCTGCATGTTGTGTTTGTGGGGATCCGATGGATATTGAGATGCTATTTCAGATTGATTATTGATTATATCATGTCTTTGTTATTTGTGATCTTGCATGCTTTCCGTTGTTAGTAGCTATCTTGGCCAAGTAGATGCTAGCAACTCCAAGAGTTAGTATTTATGCTCGATAGTGGGTTCATGCCTCTGGTAATCTAGGGAAGTGACAGAAATCTCTAAGGTACTAGATGTGTTGTTGCTACTAGGGAGAAAACAACAATCCTTTGTGCATAGAACAGTCGTATTGTTTACTTTACACGCAGTTCGTAAAGCAATAATCTGTTGCTTGCAACTTAATACTGGAGGGGGTTCAGATGATAACCTGAAGGTGGATTATTAGTCATAGATGCAGTTGGATGGCGGTCTATGTATAATGTTGTAATGCCCAATCGAATCTCAAAGGAGTCAAGATGATTAGTATATGCATGTATTGCTTTCTCTATGTTTGTCAATTGCCCCGCTGTAATTTGTTCACCCAGCATGTTATCTATCTTAAGGGGAGCCACCTCTAGTGAAGTATGGATCCCAGTCCTTTACTTTTACATACAATCTATAAACTGTTTACTGCTTTGTGTTTACTTTCTGCAAACTTTTACTTCTTTCCATTCGATACGTTTAATCCTTTGTTTTCCGCAAAACATGGTGAGATTGACAACCTCATCGCAATTTGGGGACAAAGTTCTATGGTTGTGTTGTGCAGGTCTCCACGTTGCTACTAGCACCGGTAGTGCTCCCTGCCAAGGCTCAGCTAGCAACACCTTTGGGGTGTTTCCTTGCTCCTACTGGTTTGATTAAACCTTGGTTTCATAACTGAGGGAAACTTGTTGTTGTGCTCATAATACCTTCCTCTTGGGGTTCCCAATAAGCTCTACATCAACACCGCACCAGCACTTTTCTGGCGCCGTACACTCAGCCATCAACTAGTGATTAAATCTCTCACGAAATTGATGGCACACTTTACTTTTCTTGCCCCTAATAAACTTGAACCATTGTGTCGTCTATGTTGTATATGCTTGCACTTATATCTTGGGGATTAGCAGAACCATGCTATCATGGGGAACGCTTTCAACATAGCACTTGTACTTTGTACCTAGTTGGTATCATGCTCTTTTGTCTATGGATGTCGTCAGTGTGAAATGAAAGGGGAGCTTGTAAGTCCATGGAGTTATGTATGTGTGTTAGAGAAACGCCTGGGCCGCCGGTCTAATCCATGCCTAATCATGGTGGAAACCTGTAGCGTAACCATAATGAGCTGTCTATGAAGCATTCTTCTTATAAAAAAGAGATAGATATTGTGAAAAGGAAAAAAAAGATATGAGAAAAGAGGAAAGAGAGAAAAAAGCACCATTTTCCCATGGTAAATAAGAAGATTGCTGAGATGCTCGTTGTCTGCTTGCCTTGTCATTTTGATATGCGGATTCTTCCGTATCATCGGGCAAGGGGTGATGACTCGGTGTTGATGTGGAGCTTGTTGGGAAACCCCAAGAGGAAGGTATGATGAGCACAACAGTAAGTTTCCCTTAGTTATGAAACCAAGGTTTAATTGAACCAGTAGGAGCAAGGAAACACCCCAAAGGTGTTGCTAGTTGAGCCTTGGCAGGGCGCACTACCAGTGCTAGTAGCAATGTGGAGACCTGCACAACACAACCACAGAACTTTGCCCCCAACTTGCGATGACGTTGTCAATCTCACCGGCTTTGCTGAAAACAAAGGATTAAACGTATTGAATGGAAGGAAGTAATAGTTTACAGAAAGTAAACATAAAGCAGTAAACAGTTTGTAGATTGTATGTAAAAGAAAGGACCAGGGTCCATAGTTCACTAGAGTTGCCTCTCCTTAAGATAGATAACATGCTGGGTGAACAAATTACAGCGGGGAAATTGAAAAACATCGAGAAAGCAATACATGCATATACTAATCATCTTGACTCCTTTGGAACTTGATTGGGCATTACAACATTATACATAGACCGCCATCCAACTGCATCTATGACTAATAATCCACCTTCAGGTTATCATCCGAACCCCCTCTAGTATTAAGTTGCAAGCAACAGATTATTGCTTTACGAATTGCGTGTAATGTAAACAATACAATTGTTCTATGAACAAAGGATTGTAGTTTTCTCCCTAGTAGCAACAGCACATCTACTACCTTAGAGATTTATGTCACTTCCCCAGATTACTAGAGGCATGAACCCACTATCGAGCATAAATACTAACTCTTGGAGTTGCTAGCATCTACTTGGCCAAGATAGCTACTAACAACAGAAAGCATGCAAGATCACAAATAACAAAGACATGATAGAATCAATAATCAATTTGAAATAGCATCTCAATATCCATCGGATCCCCGCAAACACAACATGCAGAATTACAAATAGATGATCTTGATCATGAACGGAGCTCACAAGATCTAAACATGATAGCACAAAGGAGGAGAACCAGCCATCTAGCTACTACATGGACCCGTAGTCCAGAGATGAACAACTCACGCATCACACCAGAGGCTTGCATGATGATGAAGAAGGCCTCCAGGGTGAATTCCCCTCTCCGGCAGGGTGCCGCGAAGAGCTTCAGATCCCTCCCGATCTAGGGACAGAGACGACGGTGGCTACAGACTCTTTCGTGGATTTTTGATCAGGCTACTTAGGGTTTTGGTATCAGAGGCATCTTATAGGCAGAAGGAGAGGCCGAGGGGATGCTGGGATCGGCCAGACCACCCCCTGGCATGGGCCAGGCCTGGCCGCGCGACCAGGTGGTGTGGCCGGCCCCCAGCCCTTCTCCGTCTCGTATTCTGGCATCAGATGTCTTCCAGAAAAATAGGCACTTTGGCTTTTGTCCCGTTCAATTCCGAGAATATTCATTTTCTGACTTTCCTGGAACCAAAAACAGCAGAAAACAGGCAGCTGACACTGTGGCTCTTGTTAATAGGTTAGTCCAAGAAATCATATGAAAAGTACTCCAAAGTGTAGACAAAACACAAGAAAGTAGATAAAACCAAGCCTGGAACATCAAAAATTATAGATACATTTGCAATGTATCAAGGGGTACCCTGTTGGCGGTTCTCTATGATACACATGTACTTACACATGTATTCAAGGGAAATGAGATTTCCAACTTATACTTTGTCAAGCATACACTCCATATTTTGTTCACTTTAACCTTAATCACTTCAAGATGCTTATGATAGGGGCAATGAGAGCTGAAAGCTAATAAGTACCATAATTTTTGGAAGCTCTTTATGAAACTTGAATCCCTACTTCCTTCTATGAAGGCCTTTCTTTTACTTTTATGTCGAGTCTCCATCTTCTATCTTTATGCACCTATTGAGAGAGCATAGTGGCCATTCTTATTTTAATGTGCATTGTGCCAAGACTTGTTGATTGATGCATAACTTTGATATTGCTTATTCTTAAACTATTTGTATCTAGTCACCCTTATGAACTTTGAAGGTGTCCTATGCATTTATGTTTTGCTACACTATGAGGGACAAGATGAATGCCACTATGCTATGTTTTCTTTATGTGAAACAAACAAACGTCTTGCAAAGCATTGTTATTAATGAATCTTTTATTTGTACCCTTTCATGCTACAACATAGTTGCTATGTCTTATTGTTAGAACTATATCTTTCATGCTCATGTTTAGAGTACTTTGATCCCAGCTTTCAATGCTTGCAATTGGTTTGATCTTGATTGTTATGGTGCATGTCACCTCAAAAATTATTCTTTCTTTTTATCACTTACCTACTCGAGGACGAGCAGGAGTTAAGCTTGGGGATGTTGATACGTTGCAAATCTATCTATAATTTTTGATGTTCCATGCTTGTTTTATATCTACTTTCTTATGTTTTGTCCACACTTTGGAGTATGTTTACACATTTTTTGGAACTAACCTATTAACAAGATGCCACAGTGCCAGTTGCCTATTTTCAGCTATTTTTGGTTCCAGGAAGTCAGAAAATGAATATTCTCAGAATTGGACAGGACAAAATCCAAAGTCAATATTTTACCGGAAGATACATGGAGTCTGAAGGAGAGACAAAGGGGGGCACAGGGTGGCCACACCACCCCTTGGCGCGAGCAGCCCTAGGCCGCGCCAAGGCATGGTGTGGGCCCCTGGATAGCCACCGACCTTGCTCCGTCGCCTATAAGAAGCCCCCGATGCAAAAACCCTAAATCGAACAACCTCCAGCCACGAAAAGTACCGCAGCACCGCTGCCACCGAAGAGGAGATTCGGGGGACAGAAAGACTCTGTTCCGGCACCCTGCCGGGACGGGGAAGTGCCCCCGGAGCAATCTCCATCGATCTCTACCACCATGTCCATCACTGTTGCTGATTCCCATGATGATGAGGGAGTAGTTCTTCCTCGAGGCTAAGGGTTCGACCGGTAACTATGTGTTCATCTCTCTCTCTATGCATGATCATATTGTGATCATGAGCTTTGTAATCAAGTAGATCTACCTTGCTACTCAAGTGCTTTAATAGATCTCTGCTCTCCCCATGTGTCTGAAAGTGACAGCGTGCACACCATGGTGGCACTTAGGCTAGAGATTACAAATACTTGTTATGAGTTATATTTGGAGTTGGATGTTTCTATGAACTTGTGGTGTTTGTTGGAACCATCTAGAGATCAAGGTCATAGTGTGGGGTTATCTAGATGGGAAAGCGGACTTTGAGGTGTGTTGTTATAGCCCTACCATGGATTAGAGTGTCCAACCAGAGAGTAGTTAAGAGTAGTATCATAAAGAGAAGATATTTATATGAGAGTGTTCACTAGTGAAAGTATGATCCCTAGGCCTTGTTTCTAAGCATTGAAACACTGTTTGCAACTAGATACGTTACATGTTTGCTTGCTTCCATCTTTATTTCAATTTTCCTTTAGTCTCTTCCACGCCATCAAAGTATTTTCTGGCACCGTTACCACTTATAATCATCCATACCACTTGTATTTCACTATCTCTTCGCCGAACTAGTGCACCTATACACCTGACAAGTGTATTGGGTGTGTTGGGGACACAAGAGACTTCTTGTATCTTGATTGCAGGGTTGCTTGAGAGGGGATACCTTTGACCACTTCCTCCCTGAGTTCGATAAACCTTGGGTGATCCACTTAAGGGAAAACTTGTTGTTGTTCTACAAACCTCTGCACTTGGAGGCCCAACAACTGTCTACAAGAATAGAAGTGCGTAGACATCACCCATCGCTGCGGTGTCACATTTTCTCGAGGTCAGCATGCCCATCCAAAGACCCAGTAGAGCAAGTCTGGAGCAGAGTCGACAATCTGAAGGGACAATCTGTTTTTCTTGGGATTAACTACCCTTTCTTTGTCAGAGCCCCTAGAGCTGTTGAACCTGTAATTTCTTAGGAATCTCTGGCTCCTGATGCTGCTGCTGCTACTATTGGTGGTAGAGCTGACGAAGAACTAGCTGTTGCTGCTCTTGGTGAAGCTGATGAAATATTTTGTGATGTTGCTGCTGGTGAAGCCGATGAAATACTTGCTAATGCTCTGCTGGTGAAGCCGACGAAATACCTCTTGAGGCTGCTGCTGGTGAAGCTGACGAAATACTTACTGAGGCTGCTGCCGGAGTCCACGAAGAACATGTTGGTGTTCTTGTTGAGGTGCCAGCACTTCTAGTGTTGATAGTAGACTGTGTGTTTGCTGCACACTCACGTGCCTATCATGTTGACACTCCAGATCCAACCAGGAGCCAAATCCACGTCGAGGGGAGGGGGCTTACAATTGGCTCATCAGTGGGGTCGTACGATTTGATGGAGAATGACAGACAGCCAAACGCAGCATTCTAGTTTGTTCCGATGATACCACCAGCTCCAGGGACGTAGTGCTCATACTGGCAGATCTGATGAACCATTTGTCTTTATCTCTATCTTTAGTTACGCTTATTTGTGTAAATACTAAGTTGTGCTTATTTGTGTAAGCCTAAGTTAGGCCTAACTGCGTAATATTCAGTGAAGCCCAGCTTTTCTTTCCACGCCCATAACAACAGAATTGCAGCATAAAACAGACAAGGTAATGTGCATACTAGGCATTTTTCTCAGGATAACAACCACTTCAAGTAAAAGATACATGGTGTACGCATTTAAACGCATCACTAGAATGTGCCACCTATTGATGATTGATGACACGGATCTAGCTTCTCTGCGTGTATTTGCATTGAATCACTAATTGAATTGTTCACATATTTTTGGCAACGGCTGATGAACTCCACTCTCTTGGTAACATGCTTCGTCAGCGAGCACTTGTTGAGGCAACGCAAAGTACAGAACATGGTCTTCATCGTCATTCCATTTAGGTTCTCTATGTTTTGTCATCACGGAGCTACTAATTTCAAATGAAAATCTAGTAAGCAACATATATGTACAGTGTTAGAGTATGATACAGACACGGTACATACATGTTTTTCTACAATCACAAGAAGAAAACTTGATGCATTATCACCTTGTTGGTGTTGTGCCAAACTGGGTGGATGTGGCTTTGGGGTTTGGAGAGGAAGGCGCCGTGGCTGGTGTGGGTGCGACCACGGGAACGGCGAGCTCGGAATCTAGAGGAGGAAATCAGGACTGAGCATGGTCGACATGGTGACAGATCTCACCGGGAACCAATTCTCGTCCCCACACCGTGCCATCGGTGTGACCATGGTGAGGGCCAGCTCCGACTCGAGATGGGGAGGAGAGCGGGGCCGAGCAGGTTCGTCCACGTCCGAGCTCCATGCCATGGCGGCATGGCCGCGACCATAGATTGCCGCTCTAGGGAAGAAGAAGACGCGTAATGGATGCATGCGCCAACACTACAAGCCTACAGGGAGGAGAGTGGGGCCGAGCAGGTCGTCCACGTCCCAGCTCCACGCCATGGCCACGATGCCACCAAAGATTGCCGCTCCGTAAGGCTTCCTTTTCATCGCACCGAATGGTAATGACCTCTCCCTTGCCTCCTGGCATCTTGACGACATGGGTATGGTGGTGCCATTTGTGACCCTAAAGAAAGGTATGGTCGACATCAGCCGGTCGTACGACACCTGCAGCTTGGCGAACGTCTCGGTGGAGATCAGTTCAGTCCGGCTCCACCGTCGATGAGCATTTTGGCGACTGCGATGTTGTTGATGGTGGGCATGCAGATCATGGGAAGAGCTCCCACGGCCTTGGTGGAGACATGGTGGTCCTCCGTATAGAAAGTGATGGGGCAATGCAACCACCTGAGCTTCAGGGACAGGGCCCCGGGCCGAGCGGTGGCGACCTCACGGGTGAGCTGCGTGAAGTGCCTGTGCACTCCGAGGCCTGGGATGCACCGAGTATGCAGGCTATGGTGCCCCTCTGCTCCTGATAGCCTCCGGCACTCCCTTCGACTTTCTCCGGGGCACGAGGAAGCTGCTACGCGGCATTGGCTTGATGCCTCAAGTGGGGTGCGCCTTGGCTGTCGTGGTTGTTGTCCCAACACCCCCACCTCGATTGCCACCGTGGTTGCTCCCACACTACCCTTCCCGTCTCCCTTTCCTCTAGCAATTGTGCTGGTCGCGGAGCTTCTTGCGCTCGTAGCATTCGTCTGTGGCATGCTCGTGATTCTTGTGGAAAACGTAGTATGAGTGGTCGTCACGCTCCCTCTTGCCACCACCCTCGCGAGGGATCTTTCGCTCGGGTTCAGCAGCAAGGACGGCAGCGGGCTTCCTCTTGGGGTCCTTGCTCGTGCTCTTGGAGGCGCTCGAGGTCTTGGGAGTGCCCTTAGCCTCGACAAGGCCAAACATCCGCCCCACCTCAGCTTTGGCGTACTTCTCCACCATGAAGAACAACTATGCCGCCGTGATGAGGTTCTCCCCATGGATGCCAATCATTTCCCTCATGCGGACGTCCTTGATCCCCTCGGAGAAGGCGGTAATCACGTTGGAGTCTGAGATCTTGGGGATTTTGTTGCGGATCTGGCTAAACCTCTGGAGGAACTTCAAGAGGGTCTCACCAGGCTGCTGACGAACCTGGCGAAGGTCGTAGTAGGTGAGAGGGCATTCATTGGTCCCCTTGAAGTTGGCGATGAAGAGTGAGCAGAGGGAGGACCACGAGCCAATTGATTCCTCGGGGAGGTTCATCAGCTAGGTCCGAGCCATGTCCTTGAGGCTCAGTGGGAACCAGTTTGCCATGATGCGGCCATCGCCTCCCGCTGCCTCGATGCCCATGGTGTAGAGGTGCAGAAACTCGGAGAGATTGGCAGTTCCATCGTAGCGCGATGGTATCTCGGGGTGGAACTTGTGCAGCCACACCACGCGTCGGAGCTCCCTGGTGAAGGCGAGGCATCCATTTCCCTGCACCTCCTTGCCGTTGGCGAGGGCGGCGTGGCTCTCCTGTCCCGTCATGGAAATCTCCTCGACGATGTGGTCATCTCGCCCGCGAGGGAGGCGGTGCCCAAAAGGGTAGTAGCCGGAGGGGGAGATAATCTGGCAGCTATGGCCCGGGCAGGACGCAGCGTCGCTGACCTTGTGGGACCCGCCAGAGCCCGGGCTGGAGGCTGGGTAACATCCCCCGACGCCTTGTTCTCGGTCTTAGCCCCCGGCCCCTGGGTGCAAGGGTGGAGATGTTGAGGAGTTCTGTGAGCTGCTTACACCACTTCACATGTCCCGTCTCCTCCGGTAGGTGGTTGAGCAGCTCATGCACCATGCGCTTGGCGGCCTCCGGGGTGGGTCGTTCTGGCTGGCCGCGAGAGGACGCGGTGCAGGAGAGCGATGTGTTGCCGAGGGAGGAGAGCAAGAGGTCCCGAGATAGGCGGAAGGAGGAGCCTTGCTCGTCCTCCGTCCATGAGGACGGCTCTGGTGATGGGCGTCGGGGGAGGGCTCTATCTGAGCCCGGCTCACCGCGCGGCGAAGGACGCGCTCCGCCCGTGTCTCGGTGCGAGCCAACATGCTAGAGGCATTGGTGAAAGTCTTCGAAACATGTCTCAACCCCCTACCTAGCGCGCCAAATGTCGGAGAAAGTGTCCCGCGTTGGAACAAGGGATCCGACAAGCCCTGAGTTTGAGAGAGGGCCGAATCACACGTTCTGAGCTTCTCAACATCGGTGAAGGTGGCGGCATGCGAGCACGACAGAGGGGTTGGCACGGTTCTTTTACCCAGGTTCAGGACCCACGTGATGAGGTAAATCCCCTACTCCTTCTTGGTTGTATTTCTCGCGGTTCTTCGCGAGGGTACAATAGTGTGCCAATGTCTAGGGTTATAGATCGCTGGGATTGACCTCTTCTAAGATAGGAGAAGGTCTCCTTATATAGGGCGGATGGGCCTCTTCCCCCCAAATGCTGGGCGGGAAGGGTCACCACATTTCCATCCTAGAAGACCCGGTCTACCAGGCTACTTTCTGTGAACTCGGTCCATCGTCCCAGGCGCTCTCTAGTCCTTCGCAAAGCGGGGGTGTCTGACGTCGTCCTTCCCTCGCTAACGCATGTCTTGTCTAATTGGCACGGAAATGTCAAGGGACAATTTCTCTGGCACCAGTGACGACCGGGATGCCTTTGTGCCAGAAGAAGACAGTCCTCCTCCTCTTTACGAACGCGGTCCACCGTGCCCTAGCCGGTCCTGCAGGGTTTTTTCCTCTTCCTTCCTTTTTCCCCATGATTACGAACGTACCCTTGGGGCATGCTCCAAAGCATTCGAGGCCCACTGAAGGACCCGGGCGAGCCGGCGCTCCACCACAACAGATGGGAGGACTCGGGTGAGTCCCCCTCTCGAGGCGATACCCTCAGGTTTCCCTCTCGAGGACGTCTGCCTCGTGCTCCCGGTTCTGGAGGGGGCAATGGCCCTATCAGTGGGCCCGTCGGCCACAGGATCGTGGTACCCCGTGTGCCAGGACTCCGACAAATACCTAGAGCATTGGACCTAACGAGAAGCTACGGGCGAGTCAAGAGTGAGCTTACGACATAGACGCATGTGCATGCTGCACCGTGGGGACTAGATCCGGCCTCGAGCGTCACATGCCGTCAATATTTTTCGTCCCTAGTCCCTTGCTGACCTGAAAACATCTATAGGATGCCCTCGATTTTGTGACAGAGAGGCGGCGAAGGGACAAAACATAAAAAAAGAGAAGAAAAGGTGGGAGCTTCGAAGATTGAGGGAGAATCGCTGTCAGTGTTATCCCAATTGCATCTCCACCCTCTCCAACTTCATGAACATCGTCTCCATGATGAAGGGGGATTAGTCTACCCTAGGGCTATGGATTTGTGGAAGTATCTTGATCTCTCTCATGCTATCATTGTTTTAGATTCATATGATCTACCCTACATGATTATGATCATGCATGTAATTCCTTTATGGTGAATATTTTTTATGAGATGAGTATATGATATTGCAATTTTAAAAATGTGTTTGATGTATCTATATATACATATTACGATCTGTTCATGTACGCATGTTTTGATCAACTATTATGTATGGACGTGTGAGGGAGAATGTGTTAGATAAAGTAACTGGTACTAGGAACTATATAGTGGTAGAAAATTTGGGACCTATTATGATCTTTATCTTTACCTTGTTACCTCACATGTTATAATCATCCTAGTCCATTTTTAATTATAGGAAACACATTTTACTTGCATTTCTATCGCTTTTCAATTTTCTGCAATTATTTAATCCGAAATTATAAAAACACTTATATTACTTGCTTTCACCAACCATAGATCAAAACTATCACTACGGTTACCATTACATTAAGAGGTCGTTTAGCACCGAGGTATTCATTCATTATACATGGATTCATTTCATTTATATCATGATTCCAAAAACACCTACATGTTTGGCTGCCACCGGAATTTGGAAATGACTACAGAATTGAAAATGCAATTTCAAAATAGCTGCCATGGACTAGAATAAAAACGCATGCATACAGCGATTGCAGCAAGTACTTCTCATAACTTTTGGACCTCAAAACACACATCAAAATACTAAAACATTGATTATCATCCGCATATCATCCATAAAACAGAGATGCATTGACATAATAAAAACAAGTTCTAGAGTTTGAATAAGTTAAACTAGATGAAATGGCAAACTGCTACAACACAAAGGAAGATCCCAATCATGTGTTTATCTGCTTGAGCACCCACTTTTTCTTCATCCGTTCAGGCAGTGCCACCAAAGACTTGAACTTGCAATCATCGGCTACAAGAACATCATATATTGCCAATTGTTGACCTATATGAAGCGGCATCCTTGTTGGCCTGCAAATGTAAAGATAGCCAAAATGAACTCCCTCCTTTATAAATGTATGAACATATTGACGGCAAAAGCATAAATATTTAACTGGACACTGTCCATTTTCACATAAATCCTTGAGCAACTTGGTAGTTGTTGCCATGCAATAGGTTTGATTCTAATTATAGCACTCCTGAAAGATTATATTGAAAGGAATTGGGCCTACGGTACATTCTGAAAAGATTATAAGTATCGGTGCTCAATAAACACCACATATATAGCTCCACAACAGGTCTTGGTAACAAAATGGAGCAAATTTCATCGAGGAAATCGCAAGCCTTTTTTCCAAGACATCGATAACAATCCAGTAAAGCATGGTTTTACAAACAATAAAGATGTCTAAAAAAACTATATGTCACTGGCAATAATGCATAAAACAAGTGAACAAGCAGTGTACACTAGCATCACTGCCAAGGCCAAGACTATTTTTAGGTCATCAGCCCAATCCAATAGGAAATACTCCCTCCGATCTAAATTAGTTGACTCAGATTTGCCTAGATTCAAATGTATCTAGACTTATTTTAGTGCTAGATACATCCGAATATAGACAAAACCAAGTCAACTAATTTGGATCGGAGGGAGTAGTAGAATTACTTGCAAACTTGTACAATGATGCAATCAACTACTCCCTCCGTCTCAAAATAGATGTCGGAGATTTGTCTAGATTTACGTGTCTAGATACATGCAAATCTAGACAAATCTCCGATGTCTATTTTAAGATGGAGGGAGTAGTACATTTCAGTAAAACTCAAACTTAATAACAGATCAACTAGTAGGTAACCGAAACATGTTCCTGCTGCAGTTAAAAGAGAGATATAATGATCAAAAAATTATAGAAAACTTTCTTTCCTAGCTACAAAAGCATATGGGCTAGTCCACAGGTTGCCCTTTCATAACCATCAAACAAATGCTATATGTGCAAAAAAAACCAGCAATTTCCCACGAGTTACTCCAGAAGTTTATGCACACAAGAGCACCACAAATTTCCCACGAGTACAATGCAGGTTACTATCTATATATCTATGAGATGAAAAAGAAATGTCAATGGCATCCGATCATTCAGCTAGCTATCAAATCAAAAGCTTGCTACTGCAATACGTTTCCTGAAAAAATACGTTTGAAACACTCTAGATTAACTGACAATTGGCAGCAATTGTACAACTCTGATGAAGACATTTCCCACTAGGCACATCATGGAGATGATGCAAATTACCTGCCAATCAACTAACAATCTTAACAGGCAGGCGCACAACCAGGGAATCGCCCACATATTCTCGGTGAAACACTGAATGACGCCTGCGCTTCACACATACAACAAAAACAAATAGTAGTGCAGATGCAGGCCATATTTTAAATTGGTTTTCAGTGCAGTTTCGACAAGGAGATTGGAATTCTCCCCGAGGAACCTATTCAGAACATTGGCAGCAGTGTTGGTGCTTGTAAAACAAATCTGCACAAGACCTTACAATTTCTGGCTTCTTGAAAAAAGTAAAATATATAAATGAGGTCTTGTGCAGATTTATATGTGAGAGTGCATATGTACCTTTGATGTATGAGGCCAAATAAATGGTGCCCGCTGGATTAGCGTCGTCCTAGGATAGTGCATGCATGTGTAGTGTGCACAGCACTTCGGTATAAATATTCTGAGTTCTGATGAACACATTACGCACCACCAAGCCGGCCACGTCAGCTAATTACCTATCTACCTACCAATCAGCTAAGAATCTAACACGCACGCACGAAACAATCATGTGAATGAAGCTTCTCATAGATTCTTGACAGGCAGGCGAGTATACCAGTTATGGCCAGGATTCAGGACCACCTCAAGTTCCAAGGGAAAGGATGAGGATCCAAAGCTTTTTTTTCTACCAAATGTTGGAATCCACAAGGACCAGAAAACACACAGACACTACCAGAAATTCAAAATCTACACACATACAGACTTGTTCAGCTGAATCAAGCAAGAACAGCAGCAGAAGGATCCAAAGCTTTTTTTTCTACCAAATGTTGGAATCCACAAGGACCAGAAAACACACAGACACTACCAGAAATTCAAAATCTACACACATACAGACTTGTTCAGCTGAATCAAGCAAGAACAGCAGCAGAAGCTTTATAAGTCTGTATTACTGTAAGTACTTGACTGAAATTGAAGATTATTCATCAAGAGCAAGTTTGACACTGAACATGGGTAAATTCTCAGGGCGAAAATTGTAGCTCTGCCCTAACCACTTGAATTTGTAACCCCTCCCCGCACAAAAGTATTTCCCAACCCCCAAAAAAATCCACAAGGACCGGCACTGATCGACTGCACTGATTGAACCGCAACAAAACTGACCACGGAAAAGGGATTAAGGCCTATCGTAGTTGCTGAGGCAGATGAAGGGGCGAGGTGGGAGGTCAGAACTGCTCCAAGGTACTTCTGGATCCGGTTATGGACTGCAGATCTGATGATGCTAGGGTTGAGTTAAGAAAAGGGGAAAGAACGAGTGAGAGAGAGGATAAAGGGGAAGATGTGGAGGAGGAAGGATACCTGTGAGGGTGAGGTCGACAACGTCTCACCGGCGGCAGGACACTCGGTGGGGAGGAGTCATGGCGTGAGTTGACTCGAGGGGACGATTCACCGTGGGAGTTGCGGGTCGATAGGAGAGAAGAGACGGCACCGGTGGCCGCCGGTGGCCGGGAGTCGTGGCGGCGAGGTGGCGGTGGGCGAGACGGAGGGAGGAGGAGGCAGCGGTGAGTCGAGGTGGGAGGAGGTGCTGTGTGTGGAATCGGCAAATGACATGTCTCGCTCGGGAATTCGGTTTACACACGGTAGTATTTCGATGGATTTGACAAATGAAACGACGGTCCAATTCCGTGCCAAACAAACAACAACGTAACGATGGAATTGCAAAATAAATTCTAGAATTTCAGATCCAAATGATGGATACCAAACGACCTCTAAATTTTATCATTGCATATTGGTTAGTTTTAACGTTTATTTCTTCCACATAGATTTAATGTACTCTATTGTTTATTTTATTTTAGTTTTCAATTCTAATATATACTGTGTGTGACAACCATATTGGTGGAGTTGGGGCCACAAGAAAGTTATTATTTTGCAAGTTATTAGAAGAGAGAGAAAATGGTTTTACTATTTCCCTAAATGTTCAATATTAAACCTAGAGTTACCTTTGTGTGGAAAGCACCTTTGAACATCACTTTGGTTGCATCCATGATCTGGAATGACAATCTACGATGAAAGATATAAAAATAAAAAAATAGAAAGTTGATTTTGTGCGAGCTCCATTTGAAATCGTTAAATATGTTGCTAAGTTTAGAATATAGTACATGCCTAGATTTCTCTTTGGATTGGAAAATGTAGAACTATTATGGATACATGAATTTCAAATTAAGAAATAAACTGTACCATCAGATCCTGATGGTATGTCCGAGATGGATGTGAATCTCTGTTTCACTCCTGGGATTATAAACTAGCTCAACCTCTTGTGAACAAGAAAGGTGGGACTAAACATCCCATGTTGAGTATGTCCGCCCGACAGTGATATCGTGGTATTGTGTCAGAAGGTGTATCACTGTATCATCAAGGTCGGAAGTCCTATCTATCAACGCAGTTCGGTGTAGATATTCACGAGACTGAGCTAGAGCGAGGAAGGTAATAATGAGAAGTGTTTTCAGCCTTGGGCTAAACTAAGTAGTTGTTATCCCATCAAAGAAAGAGGCCATATTGATGCGAAACACAACCTATATGTTTGTCAAGGGCATGCATGGCATTTGATTTAGTAAGAAGAATGGACGAATCAATGTAAGTGTTCTATGGTGTGAGCTAGCTTATCATGCAAAGCTAGAAACATGGCCCTCGTGGAAGCAACAATTAATATTGGTTGGAATCCAGGCAAAAACAATAAAATTTGAGTGCGCAAATGGTTTCCGATAAGTAATACCCTCTCCGTCTAGAAATAAGTGACTCGGATTTGTCTAAATTTGTATGTATCTACACACTAAAACACAACTAGATATACCAAGTCACTTATTTTCAGCCGGAGGAGTAGATATAATGAACATTTTCTTGAGCGAACAACATTAGCACAATCAGAACATATACATCGATGGATACACAACCTTAGATTGTCATGCGACAATAGAATTATAGCTAGATGCAAGAAAATTCATTAACGAAATTGCAATACCGCTGACAAAGAGACATCTGAAGAAAGATAGCACACAACGTTTACCTTATATTTTTGGTTCAACATACCCTAGAAGATACTTAAAAGGCATCGTAATAAGGTGCGTTCATACTTTAACTTATCACTATCTGACAGTGAATTATAAGTGTATAAATTGAGATGAATATGCACCTTTCCACGTATTGAAGACCTTCCTAAATCTAAACAAATATTAACATTGTTGTATGAAAATCTAGCTCTATAAATGTGCGGATCAGTCCACTAGTTCTTATAATCAAACAGACATTCAATATTCTTTTTTCAAAATAAGAGGCTATACACATGTTATAATTGACATTTTAGTTAGTTTGTTTTTTCTTTTATATGTTTTATAAAATCGTGTGTCTTCTGGCAGGTTCTAAATTTATCCATAAGCAGCAGGATGTAAACATTTTTCCTTGATCTAAAAAAACGTTGTCGTGGAATGGTGGTTCTAGTACCTGGTGCATTTCCAGGAAGCAAGACATCTCACAATGCATATGATGTATCTGCATTTCTGCTCAAATATCTGTCGTTATGTCTTGATCGATAGTATCTATTCGGTTCTCCAACGAGCCACGTGTACCACGACAAGCTCTCAACAGTGACCGTTTCTTCCATGACTGGTATCGTGTGCATTGTCTTTCTCTGTGAACAATATCAAAATCATAAGCGCCTAGCTGTTTATTGTCCTCTTATGAGAGCAAGTACTTTGGATGGTTCTAACAACCGATATGCAAAAGCTGTGGACAACCTCACGGTAAGACCAAGATCAAAAAAGACAAACTCACAACAAGACTTGTCGAATCATGCATACGGTCGAGTGGAGTATTTTCTTTCGAACAGTGAGAAACAAAGTTTCAATAATCTGAGTTGCATTGGAGGGTTTAATATCGGGACCCTTGAACTTGACAAGATACTTACCATATTGTTAGAAATCTTTATTCTAAATAATTCCATATTGTCCTTGGAAACGTGTAGCATCCCAATTGTCTAACAATTGTAATGCTACTTGTCCTAGTAAGATATTGGCTACTCCATAGAGATTATTGTTGCATCATAATTATATCATGCTCATGTCATCATGCCACCTTGCATTTGAGCATCATATAAAACTCCTTTTCTTTTGGTTCTTCTCTCACATGCATTATTAATTGTATTTGCCTCTTGGTATATATTGTTCAAATGCCCAAGTTGAGTTGGGGGCATATCTTTTATTTTCATTACACCACATTTCTCTCGCACCACTTTATAATTTCACCATCCTACTAGATCATGAACTTGTTTGTTTTATTTGGGGCTTTATTAGCTCATGGGCAATAGGGTGGATCTAGTCCATTAAATTCCTTGCTTGGCTTTGTTCCACCTCTTGGAAATGCATAAGATTAACGCCATCATATTAATATTGTTTTCACAAAATTAATCAATGGCATTATTATTTTTGCATGGGCCATGCACATTTCTCCACCACCTTTTTGCTCCTTTGGTTTTCCTTTATTTTAAGTGGATCTTTACTTCATGGGTCATCTCTTTTCCTTCCACCATTCCAAATCCTCATCTATATCTTTTTCTTTTATTTTATTTTTCTCTCATGCATGAACCACATGAGGCCTATTTCACAATTCTTTCTTTTCTTTTCTTGGAATTCTTTCCACCTCCACCTCTTGTTAGCTCAAGCCCTCTCCATGTCCACTTGGGATGGTCTTATCCACCTTCTTTTATTTTATTTTTTATTTTATTTATTTTCTACATGTATGAGCCTTATTCCACCAAATTCTTTTCTTCCTCTTTCTAGTTTCTTCTCTACTTTAGTCCATGCAAGATCAAGCCTTTCTAGTTTTTCTTGGATTGGCCTCTTACACAAAATTACAATCTATATACAAAAAAATAATCAAACCTATTTAATCTATTTCCTTCTCATAACCCTAATTTCTACTAACCCTCTCTCTCTCTCTCTAGCTTGGCCTCCATGCCAAGCCCCTCTCTCCACCTGGCCACCCTCTCTCTACCTGACCCACCACCCCAGCCTCTCCTCTCTCTAACCTAGCTCACCCAAAACCCTAACCCTAGCTAAACCTAACCTGAGGCCACCATCTAACCTAACCCGAGCTAGTCCCTCCCCCTCTTCTCTCCCTCATGTCAGCCCCACCCTGCAGCCTCCCTGCAGCGCCGTCCAGCTCCAGGACAAGCCCCAGCCTGGCCGAGCACGTGCTCGAGGGAGAAAGGGCAAAGCCCTAGCCCTTATCCCTGTCGTGCCCCGCCCTCTTTTCCTCCCTCTCTCTCCCACTTTTTCTTCCTCTCCACGCCTCTCTGGCCTCCCTGGATCTGGCCGAGACGCCCTCCTCCTTCCCCTTCTTCCTCTCTGTCCACCAGCAGCCGCCGCCGGTCGCCGCCAGGTACCACCCCGCCCCGACGAACCAGTCGTGCAGCGCGACCGTGAAGTGGCGGAGAAGACCGAGCACGGCCTCCTGCGACGCCCCGTGCACGCAGACGTGGACGAGAAGCTCCACCGCGTCGCCAGTACCTCGCCGTCCCCGAAACCCTAGCCCGCCGGTGCGTCTGCGTCCTCGCCGATCCGCAGCCCCTTGCTCCGATCCAAGCCCACCAGGCAAACCGCGGTGAGCATCTCCTTCTCCCTAACAACCTCCTCTTCTCTGTCGCCGTCTAGCGCCGCCGACCGTTTTGTCGAGCACTCTCAGGGCACGCCGTCCGTTGTAGTCTGCAGCCTCCCCGCGCCGCGCCAGCCCTATCTAGCCTGCGCCCTCCTCCTAGTCAGCTCCCCTAGCACTACCGCACCGGCTCGCACCCCCAGCGCGCACGCCCGCGTCCCAGGTTCGAGTCCCCGCCCCGCGCCGCGCGCCGGATTAGCGTCAGACGCGCGAAGACGATAAACAGTAGCCGGGCCGTGGTCAATTTGCAAAAAGCCCCCACCCTTTTTAATTACTGCAACCCGCGCTCCTTTCAGCCCCACCAGTCAGCCACGCCAGCACGTTTGCAGAAAACCCCCCGGCTTTTCCCGTTCGCAACCCGCGCTCCAGCCGCAGCCCCACCTGTCAGCCCCTGTCTCCCGCATCGTTGGCACGTGGGCCTTCCGCCGCTGGTCCCGCCTGTCAGTCTTAGTGGGTTCGCCCGAGACGCGTGACAAAAGAGTTTTCGCGCGCGCGTGGCCCAGTCAGCGCAGCCCCACCTGTCAGTGTCTGTGGTTAGAATTGCCTGGGTATAAAAAGTAATTCCCTGAGTCTGTTTTTATTCAAATCTTTTTCAAATTTATTTAAATTCAAATTCTTTTCAGATTCAAATAATTTTAAAAATACAAATCCAAATAATACTAATAATATATGTTTTGGAATCAGAAAAATGAGAGGAATTCAAATATGCACTTCGAAATATATTTTGAACACTTTAATTTTCGAGATGATTAAAATTACAATAAAAATGCCCTTTTCCTTATTTAATTAATAACTTTTGTTTTATAACTCCAAATTTGACAAATAATATGTCTAAATCGATCAGCGCGACGAGCCCGTTCTATTTATGCAGTCCTTGCTCTGATTTGAAGCATGCATCATGTTGTCATTTAAAATCTGAACCGTTTATGACAATAAAACTTGGGCAAATAAATAATAAAGTGCCTTATTTCTTGTATCCACACCCCACCTTTGCCATGCTACTTTAATGCCATGTAAATTGTGCATCATTCATCATGGCATGCTTGGTTGCTTGTTGCACTTTAAATCATATACTTGTGCACTTTATTTATGTTGGCCCTTGTTTGTTTGGTTCTTCTTCGAATAGACGCCCAGCAGGAGAATTACCAGGAATCACAGGAGTATTACCCAGATCCATCTCTCGCTTCAACTGATCTGCCAGGCAAGCACTATCACATGCTTGCATACATACAGTACCTATTGCCTCTATCTTATTCTTGCATCATTGAGTCGCGATTGCATTAAATTGAATCCCAAGTACTGCATAGCCTTTACTTTTAAACCACATTAAGCCTGTTCCGGTCCCATGAGCCATTACTACAGGAGTTGTTTGAGCCATGCGAATCGTAGAAAAGCATGAGTAGGGTACGTGAGTGTCTGATGGATAATAAGGTACCTAAACAACATAACCGGAGTAGTAATGGGATAACTAATGAAAGAGGCACCGGTGAGCAATATCTGCTATTTGGTTTTTCATGCTCACTTGTGTCCCGTAGGACCCCGAGTACTTGATTCATGTTCCTTGTTTATTCGCACTATCCACATCCGGGAGGCCTTATGGACCCCCCTGAGCCAGAGCTTGATTCATTCTTATTTCTTGGGGCCACAAGTAGTTTGGGGCTTTATTACTATTCTGTACTTATGCCATGTTTCTGCTTTATTTAAGATTGTGCGTGGAGCACCGGTACTGTTTTGGAAAGTGGAATGTTTTCGCGGTATCGACAAGCCCAGTCACACTTTCGGGTTCCCAGTCGTTTACAGCCATTGACACAAACCTTGGGTCCGTCTCGGAGCCGGCCAGCTTCGTTGCGGGTAGCTTAATGGGGTGCCCCCCTGAAATATTTCTGAATCCTGTAATTGCTTTGTCGTGAATGCCTCGTTGGGTTTTGATTTGGTTTTTCCGAGGTTGATCGAGTGTGTGTTGCTATTCGTGCACCCCTGCAGGGTAAATCTTTCTGAAAGCCGTGTCCGCGGTTATGGACGACTTGGAGCACAGTTTCTCGATCATAGACAAGTATAACTAAAGTACCACTTTTAAATTGACTAAGTACTTGACTAGTAAATAGTGCAATACTCATGGAATGGTTAATAAAACTGCCAACGGATGATGGGGGTTGTTCGTCCGCTTCCTCGTTGGTAAGCGAGGAGGAGGATGGATCTGTTAATTATACTGTTATAACTGTTGTTCTTAATTCACGGACTTCCGTCTATCATTGGTTAGGCGGAAGGTTAGCGAGTCTCTATAGAATTGTTAGGTATTATCTTTTGCTGCAATTGCGTCACCCCAGGTTGTGTCCCCTTTAGTGGCATTAAGACTTGCTGAGTACCCCTAGGGTCTCACACGATAAATTGTTTGATTTAGATGAACAGGTGTACCCGCAAGATGGATACTGGGTGGAAGAGACAGATGATGTTGGCAACGATCATTCGGTGTAGAGATTCTGGGAACGGGGATCCGTGTGATCTGTGGGCGGGATGTGTTTATTTATGGGCATCTTATGCCAATTTGCTTCTTATCCGTACTCGGATCTTGTTTTCCGCTTCCGCCTGATACTCTGATGTGTGATGTATGAGGAGCTATCCTAAATTATTATATCTATCTAGGATGTTTGGATCTTGCCGTATGGCGTTGCACTATTTCTATTTCTTTTAGATGGAATGGCTCTGATGTACTGTTGTATGTGGCTTGCATACATACTCACTTGTGTATGTAGTTGATCCCTTCGCCTGCCGATTACGCCGCTCGTTCTTGTCCCTTTGTCTGAAAGTGGTTAGGACGGCCGAAAGGTCTACCGTGAGTGGCCCTGGGCCCCACCATACTATTTTAACCACTTTCGTTCATCCAGGCATTAACTAAGAGCGTAATTCACCGAGGTAGTTACAAAACGCTTGTTATGTATAAGTACATAGACACTTGAGCTTGTCCTCTTGCTGCATAGATGATTGATCTTTCTCTCATTTGAGAGCATTCACTCATTACAATTTACTGTTAGCAATTTACACTACTGCAAACTACAAACCTAAAACATAAAATTATTGCATCTTTTATTGTTTTACTTATCAAACTTGCTAACCAATACCTTCAGCTCCTTCTGGGTTTGACAATATTTTTTTATTGAAGGGTACTACAATAGATCTCCTGCACTCGGAAGATATCAGTGGACAATAGTTGAGATTTGGATTTTATCTCACCCACTTGTGTCCACCTAGGACCTGAGTACTTGATTCCCATTCCTAACCATCACACTATCCACATGAGGGAGGCTTTCTAGGATCCCCTCGACATGAACTTGATTTGAAGTTTGCTTTGCGGGTCACAATTAGTTTGGTGGTTTATTACTATCATGTACTTATGTCATGATTTGTTGCTGTATTTATTATTGTTGCTCGAGGAGCGTTTATGATTAAATACTGTTTTGGATGAGGAATGTTTACACTATCTAGACAAGTCAGGTCACACTTTCGGGTTTCCTGTCTTTGTCAACCATCGACACAAACTTTGGGTCTGTCTCCGAAGTACTCCGACTTCGTAGCGGGAGCTTTGAGGGGTGGCCCCCCTAAAACAACGGTTCTAGGATTGTTCTATCGTGACGTTTCATTCTTTTGCTTTCCTTTGTTATTTCTAAGGTGTTCATGCGTGTGTTGCTATTTGTGCACTCCTATAGGGTAAATCTTTTTAAAAAGCCGTGTCAGCGGTTATGGACTACTTGAAGCACAGTTTCTCGATCATAGACAATTTATACTAAAGTAGCACTATAAATTTTACCTTGACATGACTAGTAATCAATTCCACTATAATAGAATAGTTAACTAAAAGTGTCAACAATTGGTAATATGGGGATGTTCCCACTTATGCTATCTATATCCGACTAGTAAATAGTGCAGCTACCACAAAGAAATAATAAAACTGCCAATTGTGTGAGTGCCTACAATATTGCTCTCGAGTGGTTATGCGACATAGGTAATGCATTGGTTGGGTTATGTTGGATGTTAGTATTTAGTTGGTTCCACTTAGGGCTCTCTTACCTCTCTCTAATAGACGAATGTTTTATCATGTATATTGGTTTAGTGCATTCTTTGTTGCCGCTTAAGTCTACCTTACCCATGTAGGCGAGAGAAGCCGAACTCTAAGTCTTGATAAGTACTTGCCTAAGTACGTATCCTCGTTTGCTTTTCCCTCCTTTGTGTTGGCAACCGTTGCCCTGACTTTGACAGGCATGTGATCAACATTGTTAGCTTGGTTACCCTTCCAGCATGGCCTGGAAAAGATTATGGATGCCATTGGTTATTCTTCGGTACTCTTAGTCCCTTTTGCATTTTTATCCATACTCGAATGATGTATCGCTTTCAATGTGATTTGGATCTTTGTAATGTATATTCGTATTCTTGATACGTGGAGTCATTGTTGTATATATATATAGGTAAAATAATTGGGGCACATGGTGACCAGACACCATACGTGATACGCATATTTTTACTTTGAACCACGCATACCTGCACGCATACCTGAGGGTATGCGTACCTAAGTTATACATACCTAGGTATCACATACCTAAAATATGCATACCTAGGTTAGATATACCTAACATATTACATACCTAAGGTGTACGTATGCAGTGTACATGTATATATATGCAACTTAGGTATGTGATACCTTAGGTATATATAATTTGAATAGGTATATTTTAGGTATGTGAACCTTACGTATGTAAAATTTGGGTACGTACACCCTACGTATGTACGAAATACAGGTATGGTGCTCAGGCACCATGGTGTCCCATATGAGTGTCATATATCATCGAATCGTTTGGTTTTAGCGGGGATCGCCAAAAGCTCCATAGGACTGACTCAAGGGTGTTATAATCTCTATACCCACGCCATATACGGAAGCAACCTAAGGCTATGCAAGCTATGCGTCGACGACCTTCCTCCAGAAGCCATGAAGATGGAGGGCCCGAAACAGATGCTCCACAACTTTGGCGGGAGGTGCTGGAGATGCTTCCCCAGGAGATCTAGTTCTTCGAGGTGAAGGCTTGGTTTGAGGACCCTGACACCCTCTGAAAGCAGTACGATCTTGACATCGTCCGCGACTTATCTGGATCGCCGAGCTCCTTGAAGCATCGGGTCACCATGCTTATCATCGATAGTCTTAGTAGGCCACCACGCAAGGCTAAAGGACATAGCCATGAACCTTCAACCAGTAATAAAGATAAGTGTACAAAATATGTAAATCATTTGGGGCTAGATTCTGAAGATGGACAGGCACAAAAGCATCGAAGACCAAGCATATTGTGATCTAATAATCGTTGTATTTTTATCTGTGATGGTTTAATAAATGGAGAAATTTAAGATTCGTTCGATTAGTTCCCATCTAATTCATCATCAAACACCTAACATGTAGTACTGACATTGAATCCGAACTAGGCTCAAAGTATTTTATTTCCATGGATTTAATATCTCTTTACCAATAGACATGTGCTTCCTAGTGTGTACGATCAATCATATTGTGATGCCGAGATAAGCAAAATGTGACCAACATGGATATGTTGCCGTTCGGCATGCTTAGAGTAGCCACTTAGGGGGTTGGTAGGCCTCGTGGATATACTTTGTTGACCATTAGTTTCCCACCGCTGACGAGGCTAAGTGATAGGTCCTGCACATCAGAAGGAATACAAATCCAATTGCTTTCGTCTCTGCTGGTAGATTGTGTGTTGGGTCCCACTTGTGGGAAGTCAACATATCTATTTGTTTTTATCATTGCTGACGGGCAAAGGGAGGTCCCGCATGCAAGAATACGATTCGAATAGACGGCAGGTAAGCCCAACGTAGCGACAGTCGGCATCAGGTATGTCTAGGAGTACATATGTATTGAATCCGCATCAGCTGGTGGAAATTTTCTAGTTGGATGATTAATAGTGGCACAATTTCATTCTAAGATACATAGTCGTAATAAACCCTATTTGTAAAGTCTAGAGCCAACCCCAATAATTCCCAAAACATACTCGGGAGAGGAAACCGCTCGAGTGCGGCGCGTGGCTAGCTCCCGCTGGCCACCGGCCAGCCGCCTCCTCCACCGATGTTCGCCCCTTCCCCACGTCCTTGGAGATTCCCCATTGCCTCGCCCATCCTCTCCCGACCACCGCGAGGCTCCCCAACACTAAATCGAGCTTCGCACGCTCGCAAACGTGCCAACCGATGCGGCCTGATGGAGGCCGTCACCGGTGCGGGAGATCATCGGCGTGTCCCCCAGGTGCCTCGCCCGCATGCCCCTGCGCAGTCCCGGTGGATGACGACCATGCCCAGAGCTCGATATCGGCTGGATTGGATGCCACCGACTCATGCTCCGTCGACACACTACCCTCCCGCGGCATCCTGCAGTCTTTCGCTAGCGGTGGCCACCACCTAGCCGTCGGGTGCGGCGGGAAGGAAGAGGAGAAGAGAAAAAAATAGTGTAACCACTAACATGTGGGTCCCATGTGGCCATTGCCACTTTTATATACCAATCCAATTTAGGAAGACTACCAAAGCAGAATACATGTTGGATAGCTAAACCTTCTCTCTCCTCTTGCTATACCAAGTACTCGCTCTGTCCAAAATATAAGATGTTTTAGCTTTTGTATCAAATGTATCTAGACCGTTTTCAGTGCGTAGGTTCGGACAGAACATGCACACTAAAAGGGGTCTAGATACATTCGTTCTATAAAAGCTAAAACATCTTATATTATGAAAAGGAGGAGTATTTTGCAATCGAAAATACAAAGGTTGTTGTTTGAGATGCTCTTGCAACTGATAGGAACATTGCTTATTGAGTCGTGGATTGCAACTATAACTCAGAAAAATATACGTGCTGGACTGGAGTCTTATTTATACCGTTCCATGCACTCTATGAACGACCGACGCTAGCTCCAGTTTAATTAATTTGTCTGCCTCCTCGCAAATGGAGTCCCGTGCTGTTGCTCTCGTCTTCTCCGTCCTCTGCCTCTCTCTGCTTCGTGCCACACGAGCCACCAGCGCTGGAACCGCCGACGGCACGGAGCGCTGGGGTTATGTGGAAGTGCGGCCGAGTAAGTCCGATCCTGTACCAAACGCAGCTAGCTTGTTTCATGTCGCTGAATCGCTGATGCTGCTTGGGTGCAGAGGCTCACCTGTTCTGGTGGTACTACAAGAGTCCCCACAGGGTTTCAACGCCGACGAAGCCATGGCCGACCGTCCTGTGGCTGCAGGGTGGCCCGGTACGTTCGCCTCTGGGCATTTTGAGGTCGTCTGAAAGCCCCATAATCAGCACGTCGTCGTTGTGACCTCATCATCACCATCCTGCTGTCTGTCAATGTTTTTCTCAGGGAGCGTCGGGCGTCGGGCTGGGCAACTTCCTGGAGATCGGGCCGCTCGACGGCAAGCTCAAACCACGCAACTCGACGTGGCTGCAGAAGGCCGACCTCATCTTCGTGGTATACCTGCTAGTGCTAGAAACCACGACACCCTACTCTTGTTCGTCTCGTCTCGTCTCTCTCTTTTGCACCAAGTTACCAACCGAGCCGTGCTCGTACGTGTCTCGTGTTGATGGCAGGACAACCCTGTGGGGGTCGGGTACAGCTACGTGGAGGACGACAGCCTTCTGGTGACGACTGACCTTGAGGCGGCGTCGGACATGACGACCCTCCTCAAGGCGCTCGTCAAGGAGTTGCCCACCCTGCAGCAAGGGAGTCCCCTCTTCCTCGTGGCCGAGTCGTACGGCGGCAAGTACGCTGCCACGCTCGGCGTCTCCGTCGTCAGGGCCGTCCGCGCCGGCGAGCTCAAGCTCACGCTCGGGGGCGTGGCGCTCGGAGATAGCTGGATTTCGCCCGAGGATTTCGCGGTAAAAAATCTTCCGCCCACTGCATTATCGTGTTACTATCTGATAAACTTGGCGTATTGGCACGGTGCGTGCATTGCAGTCTTCTTATGGGACGCTTCTGTTGGAGGTGTCGAGGCTAGACAGCAACGGCGTGGAGCACGCAGACAAGTAGGCACATCACATTAATTATTGCTCTCCTCCTATATATGTTCTTTGATTTGTACCGCACATTCTTTGGTGATTCTTCGGTCCTACCTAAAATCTCCATTGCTCAACTTAACAGGGACGCGCAGGTGGTGAGGCAGCAGATTGCGGCGGGGCAGTACAGGCAAGCACAGATCACGCTCAGCAGAATGCTCAACTGGATCGTCGTCCATAGCGGCCACGTGGTAAGCAAAGCCCCGTGAAATGAAACTAACCCGGGATGGACAACGGCTGTTGAGCATTCTAGTAGTACTGTTCGTCCGGTCTCTGATCGATGGACAACGGCTGTTAGGACGTGTACAACTTCTTGCTGGACGCCGGGATGGACCCGGTCGCGGATGCTTCGGCTGCGAGCTCAACTTCGGCGCCGGAGTACTCCAGGTACCTTGAGAGTAAGTCCGTGGGGGACACCATTGAGGGAGCCATGAATGGAGCAATCAAGAAAAAGCTCAAGATCATCCCCAAAGACCTAGTGTAAGAAGCACACCCTGATTCTGATTCTGACAAACAAAAACTGCTGCTGGCTGGCTGAACCCAACCATTTGCAGATGGCAGGCGCAATCCTACACGGTGTACTACGCGCTGATCAACGATTTCATGAAGCCCAGGATTGAAGAGGTCAGTTGGGATCAGATATTCTAATTGCGGGACGTGCGGAACATTGCAGTTTTCTGAAACCGAGACTCTGCTGCATGCAGGTCGATGAGCTCCTGTCGTATGGTGTCAATGTGACGGTGTACAACGGCCAGGTGACTCATTGTAGTTTTTTAACATGATTACCGGAGGATTTAAACAATAAGCTAGTTGCTAAATTAATGCAAGTTCATCACTAGTATTAATACTATTTAGTCCCTTCAGTTCCAGTTAGATGAAATTTTACTCATCGTATTAGTCCCGTTAAATGTACAAAGTCTTCAGACTTTGTCAGAAGATTACTGCCTAGCATTTTGTATGTCCCACATAATGGTTTACTAGTGTATAACTAGGGAAAAAAATACAGTAGTGGTCAAAAGCGCATACTGGATATGTGCAGTGACGTACTGAAGACTAGCGGGTATTGCGGTGTGGCGCTCACCCCCTGGATTCACTTGCATCGAGGTAGGGAGGGAAGGCAAGAAGCTTCGCCTGCACATGGTCTGCTGCTTCGGTTCAACTATCCAACGTCAGTGAGCTGCCTCTGTTTCGTCCGCTTCTTCAGGCTTATTTGGACCTTTTCAGGCCATGACAAGCCTGGATATTTGTCTGCTTCCCAGAAAGATAATTTTCTTTTCCCAGCTTGGGTGTCCCGTACGTTAGAACACGCAAATCAGGACTGATGGCTGAAAACTAGGAATGTGTAGGATTTTTGTTTTGTTTTGTAGATTTGGCCAGCCAAATACTACATTGTCAATATGTTCGGCTTTGAAAATGAAAACACCCTCAAACTGTCATTTCAAGTACTCTATTCGGTTCTCCCCCCAAAAAGTGATGTATTCAGGGTTTTTTTTTTCTTTCAAAAAGGGGCCATACCACCTGCATCTGCGTCATTCGATGCACATAGCCATTCTATTACAAGTTTATAACGCATTCATCCCGTGCATCCAATTTCCTTGCAAAAGGTACTAAATACAGTGGATTTTTTTTATCTGAAGCTTGATGTAATATGCTCAGCCGTCGGCGCAGAAGCATGGGTTCAGAAGCTCAAGTGAGTCTTTTCTAGTTTCCGGTGTAACTTTTGAACTTTCTTGAACAATAACATTTAACGGGAATACCCCTGAACTCCTTACTTGATGACCTGTTTCAGGTGGGATGGCCTGAAGAATTTCTTGAGCTTGCCAAGGCAGCCTCTGTACTGTGGCTCTCTTGAAGCCACCAAGGGCTTTGCTAGATCTTACAAGAACCTCCATTTTTACTGGATCCTTGGAGCAGGGCACTTTGTAAGCAACCCTTACGATTCTTTGCTTTAATTAAATATATTTTGTTTCAAAATGTCATGAACAGAATACAATTTAGAGAGGGAAAATGCATCATTTTCTCATCTAAGGTGCAAATTTCTCACTAGTCACAACGATCTACAGGTGCCTGTTGATCAACCTTGCATTGCACTTGACATGATCGGGAACATTACACGGTCTCCAGCTCTTCCTCGTTCATAGAAGTGGACGAGCACAGAGCAAAACGCAGTTTGCGTCGCACCATGCCCTGCTGCTGCTGGTCAAGGTGGTGGGGTCGTGGAGTGCAGCACGGCGGACCGACCTGGATTGATCCCACTGACGTGGCATTACCAGTGTTTTCTAAAAGGAAAATACACTTTCAGCTTGGTTGTTTTGTTGTCGTCTATTTTAAATTTCCTCAAAAAATGCGATTGTATCAACTTAATTTTTATATAAATTTTCATTTTCCAAGTGAGCAAAATAATGAGATGAGAATAAGCAGAAATCGGTATGAAGATGTTTCGTGTTGCATGAAAGAGTTCTTGAGCGCGTTTGGTATTCCCTATGGTATGGGATCGCGGGAGCTTTCCTCGCCTAGGATAGATTGAGATATAAACCCCGCGTTTACGTTTGTTTGCACCAGTTGGTTGTGATCGGCTCTTCTCACGAGTAATAAGCTTACCATAAAACAGTCCATGAAGTGTAAAGTACAACAATATATAGGATATAATTAATCCCTTATAATCCTACCAAGTTCTACTTAATTCACTACAGTCCAACTAAATTACGAATGTTCTCAACCAGAAAAAACGTCAGCGTACAAACAAAATCTTTATACCGTCAGATCCTCATGTTGTCTTTGTTCTAGTTAGATGGGTATGGAATGACTTCTGATTTAGAATCTTAAAATATTCTTCCTTCGTGTAAATGTCGTCTCAACTGTATTCCTAAGTTGACTTAGTTTTTCATAATATGGTCTAGCCCATTTAGTAGGTTAACCATCACGCTAAGAATAACACAAATGTCCTTAGGGCCCAGAGCTATAATGATTGCTAAGAATCTCAGATGACCACATTATTATACACATGCATCATTCACGAGTATGAACAACTCAGAAGAAGGGTGGATAAAGACGTGTAAGAGCATCACTTCATTAAGGGGTCATGAAACTCAACACGACCTCCTAATATATAAGAATGTGATACTTTAAGGTAGAACAAAATAGAAGGTAATCATTGCCTCTTAATCTACGAAATACAACACTTTGACCTGGTCCTAAAAATGACGAGGTACTGGCGTTTTTTTTCTCCTGGCATTCCGAAATGGTTTGTCTTGATGGACCACGGAAGTATCTTGCATCGGAAGGCACCAATGCACGTTATTACTTGGCTACCAATTCGTAGACAAAGGTCGGAAACAATAAGGGAAAGGAAGAACATGCTCATGATAGAATCCCGACATGTGGATGCATAGATTAACAATCTTCCGAAAACCAATGCAAGAAGGGGAAGTGTGGCAGAAGCATGGAAAGATGTGAGACTCACGAGGAGTACTCTTGTCGTGATCTATTTGGTTTCATTAAAGAACATCTGCCATAACTAGTGGTAGGGGAAGTCCTTAATTGTCACAACTAAATCATGACAATAACCACACGCTTGAAGGCTATACTAGAATGTACTAGCCATCCTAGGTAATGTTTGAACATTAACAACATGGATCAACAAAATGGATCTTGGGTTAAAGATCAACTTCATGTACAAAGTTCACAACACTAGAATCTAGTACAATTTGGGACCTTCGGTTCAAGTCCAAGGGTTAACACCCAAGAAAGGATTGACTACTATTTTAGTAGTCCAGATGGTACTACAAGGTAGTAACCACGAGGTAGCTTCCAAGGGAAGAAACAACTTCTGAAGTACCCAAACAAACTGAAAAGGAGGCACACAAGGCGGAAGAAAACTTCAAGGCCTAGAACAGATCACTATGGAACCATCAACATGATGCCGTGACCCATAATATAGAGAGATCATGATGGAAAGGAATCTCTCAGCTGAAGCAAAGAAAAGGGGAACAAGGAACACACACTATCTCTATAAACTCAACACTAGGTCAACTGGTTAAGAAACAATATGCCAAAAAGGCACATAAGCTTTGAAAGACGAAACAAGATAGCAAAACTTTTCAAAGTCAACATAAGATAAGATGACCTAGAGTTAGAGAGAAACTGGATGAGGACAAAAATAAGTATACTAGATTTTCGCACATAATTTTCATCTTTCAAATAGTTTTCACAAACACTAGACTCAACAACGACCAGTAGAAAGGTTTTTATATAGACGGTGCTGCTTTGATACCAAAACATGTGACACCCCCAGGATTAAGGCTAGACAAAATCCTAGACCTTAGTCTGACATAAGCGTAACCTAGAGCACGGAAGTGTACAGTGAGAGAATCGGTAACATTACAATGACCGTACGACACAAAGGTTATTACAACAAGCTCATAACTGAGCTAGAAGCAAAATATTACAAGCATAGGTCACTTACCACAAACATCAAACAACGGAAGACAAATTATGCTATTAAGTATAGAAAACTTAACAGATGGCCTAAGAGGCCTGAAGCATAATGATGCCATCCCAATCCGTAGATTCCAGGCTGCCGCCTAGGAACCCCAAGCTACTCGTCGATGTCGATGATGTAACGAACTCATCTTCTATGGTAGCACTTACTCTGCAACAAAAGTATCAACAAAGCAAGACTGACTATAGGGTGTACTCTGTAAGACTTATGGATGGTGGAGCTCATTTGCATAAAGCTATATTTGTTTGTAAAACAAGAGGTAGTAGAAGTTCGTCTAATCAGAACATTTTAAAAAGGGTAAGAGGCCAGTATCTTTAGCTTCGATCTTCTTTTATATCCACCAAATCTTTATCAGCTGAACCTACCAACTAGGATCATCCCCTCAACCCCTAAGGAAGCATCCTTAAGCACACTTTTCTTACAAAGTTTTACGATTAGGTTATTTTTCTCTATGATCTTCGAATCCGTTCCCAAGTCATCCATAACCGCGAACACGAATTTTCGAAAAGATTAATACCATGTAGGGTTATACAACTTTACCCACATGTATCAACCGACTCTTAGTACCACAATTGATTAGCCCTCTTCCTTGGAGGGCCAACAGAAGGTGGTTTACAATGACCTTTACCTTGCTTTCGCCAATACCACGAGTCACGCACTAAGGAGATGCCATCATAACAGGTCGAGTCCTGAAGCCGGTCCCTAGAGATGTGAACAAGGTTCGAGATTATGGAGGTCGTGCCTATATAGTTCCCTACCACGCTTACCTATCTGTCATGAATGCACCTCCTTCGAGAATAACCAGAATGCATATGTCGAATGGAACACTCGAACTATGTGACTCATGGAATCTACTAGGCAAGTTAGTTAGTTGAGGGGGTTTTCGGGCCCCATGTGGCTGTACGCCCGTCTTGGTTCAAGAGGAAAGAACTCAGGTCCTAGTGGTGGCAAGTATGGGACTGCAAAAATCACAACCCAACGTGGCCTCCTATACAAGCCTTAGCATGTTTAACATTCATCTCTGATCATACCATGCCATCCTATCCAACTAGGTTCATTTGTAGATCTGATTCGACAACTAGATGGACTAGTGGTAACATTTAAGCATGGCTAATCACAACAAATATAACAACTCTAGTGAAGCTCATAAGCCAAACCCTAGTTATGCTAGGAGAAGTGGATCGGGGAGTATAGGCTACAAAGGTAACATGCATCAGATAGTATTATTGTATGTATCGATAACAGACTTTGGAATCATATGCACTTGGTAAGAATTGAAATACTTTGAAAGATAAGAGTATATCATGTGTGGGGCTATGCTTGCCTTTGCCTGTTGATACCCAACACAGAGCTTTGGGTTCATCTTCTTATCATTTTTCGTCGATAATCTTCGATGGTGTTGATCTCGAACTCAATCTCGTTGCTCATATCAACTCCAAGGTTTACCGATAAGAGGTAGAAACACCGAAAAGGAAAGCAATAATCAACACATGGCATCGATGCAATGCTCAAAAAAGTATGATGATATGACAAGTTAAAGGGTGTTGAATTGTAACCCTAAACATGATCATCAATTTCATTGGGGTAGAAACGCCCTAGAGATGGTATTTCTGGAGGAGCCCCAAATGCACCTACGGGGTTGCTATTGTTCTTCTAACAAAATTCTTGATTAAAGTTGGTTAACAATGCATGATTATGATGCTATTGTGTAGACCTTATTTTTCTGAATATTTTGATATATTATTTGTATTTTTCTGACTTAAATGAATTAGTTATGTTTTTTCCCAATTTAAATCCATTTTAAATCATTTAAAAAAATAAACATTTTGGGGAATATTTATAAATTATTTTCCATATGGCCCCACATGTCATAAGTTTAATAATTTCAGAAATCATTTATGAAAAAGATAAAACATCTTACATGTAGGGCCCACATTATTTCCAGAAATGAAATACAAAACAATAAATAAAAAGAAAACAGGGAATTATGATGCCAACATGACACCGTTTTGACGTCATCAATGGGGAGGCTCCTAGGTGGTGCTTCGATCTGGCAATCCCGAGCACGCTTGGATGCACAAAGAGGCGTGTTGGACGCATCTCCTTGTGGGCGACCAGAAATGGTGGCACCGCTTCCTGGAGGTCATCGAAGCTTCGAAGACGACGACCTTCTATGGTGGCAGCTGCGGGTGGATGGCGCAGGCACGATACAGAGGAGGAGGGAGATGGTGGAGTGGTGCGGGAGCTCCAGTGGATCACCAGGAGGCCGATGGAGGGTTTGGCAGGGCTGAAGGTGGTCGGGCGGAGGAGAATCGATGGCGACCGTAGTTTGGGAAGGCGAGGTCGTCGGTGGCGATAGAGGATGCTCCATCCCGATTCCTTTGGCGAAGGAGTTCATGGCGACGAGGCGGAGCTTCATGGATAGACGGTGAGGCTCGGGTGGTCCGAATTGATGGCCACAGGCGACTACTACGAGCTAGGGTTGCGACCAGGAGGGGGATTCAGGGAAGAGAGGGGATAAGGGCCAAGCTAGGGATCATAGTCGCCGTGGAGGGGCTCTTAGGGCATGTTTGGTTCAGTGGCTATCCACTGGATGGCGAGGGATAGCCACTTTTTCAGTGGATGGCCTTCGTTTGGTTCGAAGGATGGAAGGGATGGACATAGCCAGATTCTAGGAATATTCCCACAAAAAACTGGTTGAGCTCATCCGCTCAAATCGGTGGGGTGAATCCAACCACTTTGGGTTGGCATCTCTACCCTCAGTCCGAACAATTTTCTTCTCATTCACCTTCCTCTTTTTGTCCCTTCTTCTCGTTTCCTCCCTTCCTCCCTCTCTCTCTCTCTCTGACCGTGGATAGATTGAGCTCACGATGGCCGGAGCTAGCACTAATGTACCATGGGCATGGTGTCCTTCTAGTGCAGTGACCCTGCTGTACTCCACCACGACGGCGCCGACCTCCTATACCTTGCATCGATCATTGGTGATGGCAGATTGAATCCATCAAGCGGCCATGGTAGAGGCCGTCCCCATCAACGATGATGTCCTATGCAAGCACGGTGGGGCTCTACGACTTGGCTTCAGTCACCGACTTACCTCGCCTCGATCCCCACCTACGTTCGGCAGTGGGCTCTTTCTTCTCCATGCGGCGACCATGTTCTTCTTCATGTGTCGGCCATAGAGAAGAAAAGGAAAGATACCATTTTGGTATTGCTAAGGATATGATGGGTGGTCCCCAATCACCTAACCACATCTCATCCCTTCAACCAAACAAAAAATTGGCTATCCCTAAACACATCCCGTCCTTCCAACCAAACATAAAAATTGGCAATCCCTAACCAGGTGGTTGGGGATATCCTCGTCCCCTAATTCATATCCTTTGAACCAAACCACCCCTCATAGATGACGACGGGTGGCGGAATGCATCTTGGCGCACGACGGCGGCGGAGGCATGGCCAGCAAGCAACTTTGCTCGATCTAGCAATAGAGAAGATGACGGACAAGACGACGAAGGGGTATCGGGCTGGCTGGGCTATGCATGGACTGAAGATGGGATGCAAGTGGGATCTGGAAAAGGTTGAGAGAAGGGAGAGCGGGATGGGTTGAGGCCTAGTTCGGGTGGAATGTGTTTTTCCTTTGCAAAATCTTTTTTCTTTTTCTAAAACCTTTTCTCTCGTTTGTAAATTCATTTCAATTCTATTTTGAATATTTCCAAAATACCAGAACTTTGAAAACATATTAAAATACTGCAGGGGCCCTTAAAATCAATTTGGGCTCCATACATTTTTGTAATTTTTCATAATTCAAAACCATTTGGATGTATTTCGGAGAGGGGGAAATAGGGTTTAGGGTTTCCTTTTCTCTCTCGGTACAATTTAGGTTTTATTTAGTTCATATGCATGCATGCAATGCTTATGATGCACAAAAGCAAGACCTAATTAGGGTTAGGAAGACTAGGGTTGTTACAAAGCATCTTCGCAACACATCCTTGGTAGCTGCTTTAGAAAATACACCCTTTCGGGCACCGGGAAAATGAAAAATGGATTTTCCATGCGCAGAAAGTGAAAACTTCGTGAAGAAACATTGTTTTCCATCACAATATACACACTTGTGTGGAATATGGGAACATTACAACAAACTGTTCCATGATTGTGGTCATGACCTAGCTCATTTGCCTTGAAAACCATGAATCCTCAAAGGCAGTAGCTCATTTTTGTGAACACTTTTTTCAAATAATCCCCATATCACATGTGTTTTATTTTTATGTACAACTAGGTAACATAAAATGACAAAGTGTGCAGGGTTTGCATTTTTTAGTTTTTTTGAATTCTTGAGTCTAGTTTCAAAATGCAGCCAAGATTGCGGTAATCATGGTTCTTAAGCTAGGTGCCGAGTATTGATAATCTCATACTAGATCCCTAAATAAATGTCATGTTTTGTATCTAGAAATGATTTTTTGGAAAATTCTTAAGCAAGCTACGAGGTACCTCTAATCTAAATCTGAGCCCCTTCTAGTGAAACCGACAGAAACTTGTATAAATTACGGGCGGTGCACCGTAATCTTTAAGGTGCATCCAATTCGTGAATTATCCACCAAATTATCTCTAATATTTATTAAAAATGGAACGAAGCATCTTAGCAGCACATCCTTGGTAGCTGCTTCAGAAAATACACCCTTTCGGGCACTGGGAAAATGAAAAATGGATTTTCTGTGTGCAAAAAGTGAAAACTTCCTAAAGTAACATTCTTTTCCATCACAAGATACACATGTGTGCTGAATATGGGCACATTGCAACAAACTGTGCCATGATTGTGGTCATGACCTAGCTCATTTGCCTTGAAAATCATGAATTAACTATTAATTTCTGAAATTTTTAGAAGGTAGATGTTAGAGAGGGTGTTTTTGCATAACAGTTATCTACTACACCTGCGTGGCCTACGGCTAAAAAATTCTTCTTTCTCTCACCTCTGTTCCCTGTAGGCTAACGGGTAGGCTACACTAGCGTAAATCAAAAAAAATCTACCGCGTCAACCAGGAAAACTATTGTCGTAGATCACGGGATTACCACTGGACGCGCAGTTGTGGAACTCGATGAAGCACGTCAGGGCAGTGTAGATGTTCTACATCTCCTCCTTGTCCTCATCCCACGAGCATCTCCCCTTTGTGCGGCTCGTCCAAGTGCTATAGCTTCAGCACCTCCGAGGTATCCACACATCCGAAGTGGAGCGTCACACGGCAGAATGCTAGGTCTGCTCGTGCAACATGGGCAGAAGAGGAGTCACTACAAGAATCTGGATGATTCATGACGTTTTATTTATGACACGCCGTAAAACCATCATAGATTTCCGATGTTCTGGGCCAATTCGTCGCGATGCACTCGAAGGGCCTCTAGCTCGGGTATCCATGACGTTCGAGGTTTTCGTCGACAAAAATTCGTCGCGGATTTCGTCCGAGGCCCTGAAGCCCAGTTCGGCATTTCGTCTCACATAAAATTGTCACGGAATTCGTCAAGGGCCTTTGGTTGACTATTTGTTTTTTCGACGACCGGGCCATCCGTGCTTGCACCCCACCTGTCAGCTCGATTTGAATGGCAGGGTTTAATGGGTTGTGCTTAGAGTGTTAGCCGGGCCCAGCTGTTGGTCTATATGGTATAAATTAAAGATGGCATAAAAAACGGAGTACCCTAACTAGGGTTCGAACTCGCGAGCACACTCGTTGGTCGAGGGTTCGTAACCATTGGACCAGCGGACTCTGTTCTGACAGATCTACTACTTTTCCATTCTTATATGAATGTCCTAAATCAGTGGTCCTTCAATAAATAAACTAATGTTTTGACTAAAAGCCGCAACAACTGGACAAGACAACTACGTTTCAAACATAGCACTACTTCATATTTCTTATACACATGTTGTCGATCACACGAAGCAGCAAAAGGTGAAAGTACAGGAAACTACAGCAACAATGAACACAACACATAGCAACATGGAGATAGAACACAATCTTACAAATATATAGAGAACATGGTTGACATATAGTTCCAAACCAGCTAGAGAACCAGAATCACAAAGAGTTCCATACCAAGTACATGGCCTGCAGGTTCACATTCAGTTCCAAACCGACTACGAGTTCACATGAAGCCAACCCGCATAACCAGGTACTATGTGCCCTCATTTCACGCGACCTACATGACTCATGAAGCCATACATGAGCTCCTCAAAGAAGGTGAAGACGATCAAATCCCCTTTTTTGATTTGAGCAGCCTCGACAACCTTTGACCAGTTGCTTGCCATTTGGGCAACATTATTCTTGCCTTGGATGAACTGAACATGCTTACGGCCTACATGATCTGCGACTATGATAGGAATCTCCAACGGAAGATACCTGTTGAGGTGGGCATTGTTGTACCTAGCTGAAAAGTACTGGATGTGAAGAATAAAGTTAGTTGCTGAAGTATAGTTCAATGTGCATAAGTAGATTTAGGGTTCGTTTGGTTCAAAGGATTTGTAAAACACTGGGATAGGAAAAGTGCAGGAATAGAATGACCTAACAATAAGCATCCTACAGGAATGAAAAATGCAGGAATAGGTAAGATAAGCTATTTGAAAAATGCAGGTAATTTTATAGGGTTTAGGTATATGTCATAGTGTTCATAAACACGTCGGAATCTTTCCAAGAGGTCTCACCTCTTGTTTGAAAATCCTATAGGATTGTAGTGTAGGAAAGTTATGCATAGGAATTTTGTAGGATTTATTCCTTTGAAACAAACACGCCCTTAAAGAGTCAAATCTCAGAAGTTTACCATATTGGCCTTCCCAGGGATGACATTTGACTTTTTCATCTTGCACACATAGTGCAGTATAAGTGGCTTGTGTCCTAAAATTGCTCCGAGATACGCAACTTGGTTTGAAGTCAATTCCATGTTGTTTCCAAACACACAGTAATCGTCGAAGTCCTCCCCGCCCTTCATCGATGGACCTAGAAAGAATATATTAGAAAGTAATTTGTAGCGGCATAAGAATGACTATAACTTTAAGACAATGTCAATGAATCTAACCTCTAGTGAGGTCCCTCAGTTTCTCAACTTTCTTGGCTACAGGTTGCTTCACCTCGTCATAAGATGGAACATTGTTCCGACGCTTGCAATTTCTCGGCACCATCACCATGATGTTTTGCACAATAACTTCCAAATTTTCAGGATTCAACACCTTGTGGTCCATCTGAAGATCATTAAGAAGTCTGAGGACGACTATTTCCATGATAGAATAGGGATGCGATGTGTACAGTTAGTGCTAGTAGGAACAATTTTAGAACCTGCACATGTATCTCCCTAGCCTTAATGCCGCATAACCTACAATCCTCACAGTTCATCCTACCTGGGGCCTAGACCTAGATCGTGTGTTTACCTGGGGCCTAAACCTAGATTGAGTGCTTACCTGGGGCCTAGACTAAGATCAAGTGTTTACCTGGGGCCTAGACTCGTCGCCGGTGACCTAGATCAAACACAGACGCGCGGTAGTAGAGATGCATGGACATAGTTCGAGGAGCCTTACCCGTGATCCTACAGCCGCCGCTGCCGCTGCCATCGCCGGGGAGGGGGAGGGAGTGGGGGGATTTGGTGGTCACCGGGGAGGGAGGGGATTTGGTGGTCGTCGGGCAGAGCGAATGTGTGCGAAGTGGTGGGGAGTAGGGAGGGTTAAGCGAGCAGTAGTATGACGAGTGGGTCCCACACGATGGATTTTATTATTTGCCACCGTGGATTTTTCAGTTTTATTATAGATCAATGCATTTGTGTTATATAGTCTCAAAAGCCACACCTTTATGACACACACACACTCCAGTTGGGTGTGGTGATGCAACTGCTTCTGTCACACTGGTTCACTCATCTCCATGTGGAAGTTGCATATTCTAGGGGCTCTATGGGCTTTCTGACCACCATGGTTGTTTGACACAAATGGAGTCCTTAGAGATCAATGCATCTGTGTTATGGAGTCTCAAAAGCCACACCTCGATGAACCACACACACTCCAGCTGGGTGTGGTGATGCAACTACTTCTGTCACACTACAGGTTCACCCATCTCCGTGTGGAAGTTGGGGCTCTATGGGCTTTCTGACCACCATGGTTGTTTGACACAAATGGAGTCCCTAGAGATCAATGCATCTGTGTTATGGAGTCTCAAAAGCCACACCTCGATGAACCACACACACTCCAGCTGGGTGTGGTGATGCAACTACTTCTGTCACACTACAGGTTCACCCATCTCCATGTGGAAGTTGCATATTCTAGGGGCTCTCTGGGCTTTATGACCACCATGGTTGTTTGACACAAATGGAGTCCCTACAGATCAATGCATCTATGTTATGGAGTCTCAAAAGCCACACCTTGATGACCCACACACACTCCAGTTGGGTGTGGTGATGCAACTGCTTCTGTCACACTGCAGGTTCACCCATCTCCATGTGGTAGTTGCATATTCTAGGGGCTCTCTGGGTTTCTGACCACCATGGTTGTTTGACACAAATGGAGTCCCTACATATCAATGCATCTGTGTTATGAAGTCTCAAAAGCCACACCTTGATGACCCACACACACTCTAGTTGGGTGTGGTGATGCAACTGCTTCTGTCACACTGCAGGTTCATCCATCTCCATGTGGAAGTTGCATATTCTAGGGGCTCTCTGGGCTTTCTAACCACCATGGTTGTTTGACACATATGGAGTCCCTACAGATCAATGCATATGTGTTATGGAGTCTCAAAAGCCACACCTTGATGATCCACACACACTCTAGTTGGGTCTGGTGATGCAACTGCTGTCACCCTGCAGGTTCACCATCTCCATGTGGTAGTTGCATATTCTAGGGGCTCTCTGGGCTTTCTGACCACCATGGTTGTTTGACACAAATGGAGTCCCCACAGATCAATGCATTTGTGATATATAGTCTAAAAAACCGGTCAGAGATCCAGTAAGAGATTATCAAGACTGGTCACCTAGCTTAAGAACCCTAATGTTTGAAACCTAATGTTGATTTATTTCAGCCACACACTACTCATCCAATGGCCAATAATCTGTGGTTCCGTCGTCCCGCAAATCCAAAATTTTGGGTTCGGTCCTCCCGCCGATCCAAAATTCCAGGCACCCAAATTCTCGCACGCTAAGGTTATGGTTCAGCCCATCCGCAAAGCATAACCAATGCGTTGGCGTTGAGGTCATTTACATAATCTAGTGGAAACCCTTCTTTATCCCCTTACCCAAAGGAGATAGATCCAAATCTCCTACGCCCGCCCGTCACAACACGACCATCGTCGTACCCTCGCCTGCCACCATCCGCCCTAGTAATCATCTAACCGTCAACCTAGCCCAAACCCTAGCCCGGCCTCAGCTTCCCGGTTTCCGACCAAGCCATCAAGCTCGCGGATCTGCCACCTTGCCGTCGAGCACTGCCATCTGGCCGTCCTACACATCTGCCACCTCGCCAACAAGGTCCTCCTCATCTCCCATGAACCTCGGCATCAAGGTTTGCTACCTCGCCGTCCACCCCACCAATAATGCCTATCTCCTCGCCATCCACCTCGCCGTCCACCACGCTGTTAAGGCACGACAGATCGTCATCCTCCTTGCCGACAAGGAAGGCCAGCAAGGTTCCCGGCAAGAAGCGCACAAAGAAAAAGGCCGTAGCGCCTGCAGGCAAGTAAACAACCTCCTTGCATGTGAATTATATGCTCTTTTAAGCCTGCTCGATGTTCATGTGTTTCATTTTCCATGCTTGTGAAATTGCTTGTTTGAGAGAGGCAGTATGTTCATTTTCCTCCTCATGTTTTCTATCGGGCAATCAACACCATACGTTAAATTTTGTTTAATTTGTAGCTGACTTGGATTTCTTTATTAATGTTAGATACTCAAATGCATCCCATGGAAGAAAGTCGACTGAAAAACATCATGAGAAACAATGAGCGCTTGCAACAACTGGGTGTTAGGCCCTTTGCAAGACTTTTCACATCTCCAACTGTATTCTCTCCTAAAAAGACAAGAAATGACTGCTCTGGATCTGACTATGATCCTGAAGAAGAGGAAGATATCATTGAAGGAGACCTAGATGATGTCAGTGAGGACAATGAGTCGCAAGTCGACCCCTTACCTTACTCATCTTGTGTTGAATTGTTTGCTTACTGATTTTGACATATATATGTTCCTTCTTTATTATCCCCAATTGACCGGTACACATGGAATTTCTAGCCACAGAAGAGGAAATGCAACAAGACAGTTGCCGTCAGGACATCGTTGGCTCCTGCTAGTCTAGCATCTACTCGGAAGCGTGTCTTGGCGGGCCAAGGTGCACGCACAGAAACTTCCAGAAAAACCAGGTCCAAGGGTAAGCAACCAGTTGACCAAGGCAGCTGGGAAGCTCCTGAAGGCGAGCACACACCTCCCCAAAGCCAGCAGCCAAATCCCTGGTGTCCACGGGCACCTCCCCTAGGCCAGCAGCCCGCTGCCTACCATCCGTGGGCACCTCCCCAAGGCAAGCAGCAACCCCCACCCGGCCATGCACGGGCGCCTCTCCAAAGCGACTGTGCACATCCCCAGGGCAAGCAATAGCCGCCGCCTTGCCGTGCACGAGCGCCTCTCCAATGCGACTATGCACCTCTCCAAAGGGACTATGCACCTCTCCAAAGGGACTGTGCACCTCTCCAAAGGGACTATGGATCTGAGGGTTCAGCTACCAAAGGCGAGGGGCCTGATGTGAAACGTGATGGATGGTTATTTAACCGTCTTTACTGGGATTAAGAAGGTATCATGTTGAACAAATTGCTTGCTCTACTGCAACCGATTAACATTATATTGTGTGAATCATACTCATTACTATTGTAGAACACTAACTCATAACCATTATATTCTTGTAGATGAATTTGGGCATAATCATTCTGGAGACACTGTGATGATCCTCTGTTGGTGGTTGACAACATGCCCACAAAAATACTTCAACTTGTTGTTCCTCCAGGAAGAACTAGACCAGTTTCACCAGTGATTGCTGCCAAGTTTGCCACTGAGTGTGCAGTAATAGTTAGGACTCAGATGCCTATCTTCTCCCAGTGGAAAGAGTACAAGGAGAGGCCGGATGTCAGAGCAGACTTCTATGGAAATGTTTCTATATGTTCCGTAACACTCAGCTGTCCCTTTCTTCCTTTTGCTGTTAATGCGAAATCTGATAATCTTTGTTTTATTTCAGCAAAAGTTTGTTAGGGACCCCTCTCTACCTGATGTGCAGTTTGGTTGTAACAAGCAGTTAATGAGACACGCAAGAAATCAACGGCATACTCTGAAGAAACAGTTTTTTGACAATTTCCCATCGAATGAAGTTACAAGGATATCTCATGTGGAACACATGAGCAAGGAGGAGTGGTGCAGGCTTGTCGATTTTTGGTCCGACCCTAGAAACAAGGTCATGTCTTGTTTACTAAACTTCTCCTATTTGAATTCTTTAAGCTGGACTTAACTTAAGATCCCTGTTTGTTTAGGCTCTGTCTGAAAAAACAAGATCAGCAGACAGCTCGTCAAGTACCCTCATGCCACTGGTGCTCGCAGCTATGAGGTTTTGTGCGACATGGAGGAAGGCTCCATTGAACTGCTCGAAATGGCTTGACTGACAATATGCAAGAAGCCTATAAGTCCCCCATAATACTTTCCATCTTCATCAAATTCAATGCCCTTTTCTTCCCTCACATATACGATGCGCTTATTATTTGCTCGCTAGGTTTCTCATATTCTCTTCTATTCCTAAAACTTGTAGGCAGTCATGGAAAGCAAGTTGGTGTCATATCCTCCAGAAGATGGCACCGAGGATGAAGCAATTCCTTCCACTGATGTTGTGCACTTTGTGCTGTCTCAGAACAAAAGAAAGCCAACTATCCTGAAGAACATCAGCATATTTGCAAGTACTTCGAAACCAACCAAGTCTCAGCTAGAAACTCAACTCGAGGCTCATAAAGCACGTAATGTGGAACTACGCTGTGCCATTGAGGAGTTGCAGCAGGTGAACGAATCCGGCGAGGCAGAGAGGCTGTAGTATTTGGAAGACCTACAAGTAATGCGGAAGAAACAAGAAGACCTGAGGAAGAAACAAGAAGAGGCAAATGCATTAATACAACAAGTGTTAGCTCACCTGTCCGAACCACAACAGGAAATATGGTGAATCTATGGAAATGTGTCTGGCATGAGTTGAACCTTCTGAGTCTAGTATTCATTTCTTGAGAGTGAAACATTTGTCCTACTGTCAAATTATGTATTGTAATCCTATAAACGTCATTAGTGCTTCTTTACAAAATATTTTCGTCATGGTTAGTAACGTTACGAGACTGATAACACCATCATTTCTTCTAGACGATACGTGTCTAGCGTTGATTGGTCCTCGTCTTGTCCTGCAATTAGCCCACGTGTTATCATTTGAATGGATCACGTGTCGACCTGTCGGCGGCCGACAGCAACGAAATGAAATTCGTCAGGGCTAGCATGACGTCATAACGACGTGATGACGTAAGGAAGCAGTGGTTACGGAATCAGGTCATGACAAAAAATAAACTTCCCGATAGGGATGACATCACAGACGACAACAATGACGTTAGCAAACGTCGCTGACGGCAGTTTGCGGTGCCGTCCCGCACGTGGCATCGTTCATGACGAAGTAAAAATGTCATGACAGACCTGACCTGGGCCGGTCTAGTTTGCCGCGACGAAATTGGAAGAACGTCACCGACGGGCCGTGACGTTTTCAGACAGAGAAAACATCACAGATTGAATTATGACGTGAGGTCCGTGACCTATTTTTTTCGTCGCAGAATTCGTCACGGATGGCCATCTACGATGTTATTTCCCTCATCCACGACGATATCAGATCGTCATGAACCGCCTAGATTTTTGTAGTGGGTGGCGGCTAGGTGGAATGCTCAACCCTATTCAGCTCGCCTCACTCTCTCTTATATAGGCATCCCTGGTGGGCTTCTACATTAGCAGCCCATTAGTAGCCTAAGCCTGGTCTAATTCGGATCCAATCCTCATTAGGCTTCCAACCCCTAAAGTGTGTGACCCTATAGGTTCATACACGTATAAACATGACACGAGTACACTTACTCCATCAATAGTTGGTAGTGTCCTCTAGCAAGATGTGCCAACTCCTAAACGCATATAAAGATCATTCAGACGAACCATCACAAGGTTGAGTACATGTCTTTCCCTTTGCCCTACGATATTTGGTCTAGATCCAAGTTGACCTCTCTTTCTTGATACTATGATTCAGAATCCCTTTACTAGGTTAAATCTTAACCATATGTAGCATGGCCATGCATTTTTGGATCCGATCACTCGAGGGGCCCAGAGATATCTCTCTCAAGTAGAGAGGGGCAAATCCCATCTTGATTGACCATTGTCTTGTAGCATGTATCAGGACAAACCCGAAAGCTACCTTTATAACTACCCAGTTATGGAGAAGTGTTTGATAGCCCCAAAGTAGGTCGATCCACATCTCAAGTACATGCGACAATCTCAGGTCTAAGGACAAAATGTACACGATGTGTAGAGAGAGCTGCAAGTATTATTGCCAGTCTCAAGTTGGGTTAGTCCAACCCCATGTTCATATCATGTGTGCACATCATTGGTTTGACATCTCCATGTCTATGACTTGCGAAACATAGTCATCAACCAATAGATGTGCTAGTCTAATATTCACGTGTGTCCTCACATGAACTCTGACTAGGGACAACTATTAGATAACCATACAAGTAAAGAGTTTCACAAAGAATTCACATAATTGCCAATCAATACAAGTTGCCTGATATATGGATATTCAAGGAACATTATAATAACTCATGGATACACTGAAATACAATCATCTCTATGATTGCCTCTAGGGCATATTTCCTTCATTCCCCTCCTCTATTAGAACCCTTGATCTCTAAACTACTGCTAGAGCACTAGTAATTGGAGAGGCCCTCGGCGATTCTATCGGAGCACCACTATTTCGCCACCACGTCGACCACACGCTCGTCTCGCTCTACACTAAGCCGCCCAGGCCCTACTATTCTGCTCATCCTCTGCCCCGGTTGCGGGCGTGTGGTGAAGCAATATGTGTTTGGGATGGCAGATCACAAAGGATGGGTGTTCTACAAGTGCAAGAGGCATGAGGTACATAATCTCTGTAAATGATGTGTGTTCTACATGCTTGATTTAACTCATTTTGTTCTTCGTACATTTACACAGTAGCTTAATTGAGATTGATTGTGTGTAAATGTGTAAGTTTGGTTGCAAATTTTGGCACTAGAAACTGGAGTACGTTATCTACTTGGCAGAGCACAACTTCATCCAAGGAGAAGCTGCTATTGATGTCATAGGCTGGGCAGAGAAAATAAGGGAGGAACGTGAGCTTAGAAAAGAGGAGAAAAATCTAACTTTGGTGCAACCACAAGACCAAAACATGATGAAGTTGTTAGATGTAGTTAGGGAAATGCTTGTTCTACTAAAGATTGTAGTGATAGTGCTATGTGTGTTGTGTGCAATGTGTCTTTTAACTGATGATGTAGTGATGACATAGATGATCTAGTGAAGTAATCTATTGAACCTATAAATTAATAATGTGTTGTGATACCATTTTAATCTGCATTTGTCAGCTGTGATATTATAGGATGGCTTTATCACAAATTACATCCTTATAACTGAAGAATATTGTAAATGAAGATGATCTGCCCCTAATTTGGAAAGTTTCTGAAAAATGTCCCTTATTTTCTATCTACCCTCAACTTTGCACACATCCTCTTTGCCCGGCGACCACAAAATCCCCATCCCTCCCCGGCGACCACCAAATCCCTTCCCCTCCCCGACAACGACGGAGGCAGTGGTGGTTGTAGGCCCACGAGTAAGGCTCCTCGACCTATCTCAGCACATCTCTATGACTGCACGTTTGTGCTCGATCTAGGTCACCACGTCGGCAATGCTGTACTCAATCTCGGTGACCGCATCTATTCTCTAGGTTATCGGCAATGGGTCTAGGTCCCCACGCTCGATCTAGGTCTAGGCCCCAGGTAAACACTCGATCTAGGTCCCCACACTTTTTTAGTCACTTGATGCTTATTCCTCTAATTTAATTCTTTTGTACTTACTCTCTGGGCAGGTAGTATGAGCTGTGAGGATTGTAGATTCTACGGTATGATGGCTAGGGAGATACAGGAGTGCTGACTCCTGGTTGATATCGAGCTCATTGGGGAACCCCAAGAGGAAGGTATGATTAGCACAATAGTAAGTTTCCCTCAGTTATGAAACCAAGGTTATCGAACTAGTAGGAGCAAGGAAACACCTCCAAGGTGTTGTTTCCAACTTGGAATCCTGCACAACACAACCACAGAACTTTGCCCCACACTTACAGTGAGGTTGTCAATCTCACCGGTTTTGCTGAAAACAAAGGATTAAACGTATTGTGTGGAAGAAAGTAATAGCTTGCAGAAAGTAAACAATTACAGATAATCATCTTGACTCCTATGAGATTACATCGAGAAAGCATACATGCATATACTAATCATCTTGACTCCTATGAGACTTGATTGGGCATTACAACATTATACATAGACCATAATCTAACTACATCTATGACTAATAATCCACCTTCAGGTTATCATCCGAACCCCATCCAGTATTAAGTTGCAAGCAACAGATAATTGCATTAAGCATTGCGTGTAAAGTAAACAATACGATTATTCTATGAACAAAGGATTGCTGTTTCCTCCCTAGTAGCAACAACACATCTAGTACCTTAGAGATTTCCGTCACTTCCCCAGATTACTAGAGGCATGAACCCACTATCGAGCATAAATACTCCCTCTTCGAGTTGCTAGCATCTACTCAGCCAAGATATCTACTAACAACAGAGAGCATGCAAGATCACAATTAACAAAGACATGATAGAATCAATAATCAATCTGAAATAGCATCTCAATATCCATCGTATCCCCGCAAACACAACATGTAGGATTACAAATAGATGATCTCGATCATGAACGGAGATCACAAGATCTAAACATGATAGCACAAAGGAGAAGAACCAACCATCTAGCTACTACATGGACCCATAGTCCAAGGATGAACTACTCACGCATCACACCGGAGGCTTGCATGGTGATGAAGAAGGCCTCCAGGGTGAATTCTCCCCTCCGGAAAGGTGCCAGGAAGAGCTTCAGATCCCTCTAGATCTAGGGATGGAGATGATGGTGGCTACAGACTCTTTCGTGGATTTTTGATCGGGTACTTAGGGTTTCTGTGTCGGAGGTAATATATAGGCGAAAGGGGAGGCTGAGGGGGTGCCCTAGGCGGCCGCACCACCCCCTGGTGCGGGCCAGGCTTGGCCGCGCGGCCAGGTGGTGTGGCTGGCCGCTGGCCCCTCTCCGTCTCTTGTTCTGGCTCCATGTCCCCCCCGGTGAAATATTGACTTTGGATTTTGTCCCATCCAATTCCGAGAATATTCATTTTCGGACTTTCTTGGAACTAACAACAGTAGAAAATAGGCAGCTGGCACTGTGGCATCTTGTTAATAGGTTAGTCCAAGAAAGTGTATAAAAAGTACTCCAAAGTGTGGGCAAAACATAAGAAAGTAGATATAAACCAAGCATGGAACATAAAAAATTATAGATACGTTTGCAATGTATCAACATCACCAAGCTTAACTCCTGCTTGTCCTCGAGTATGTATGTGATAAAAAGAAAGAATAATTTTTGAGGTGACATGCACCATCATAAACTTGATCAAAGTATTTGTAAAACAATGATAGCTGGGATCATAGTACTTCAACATAGCATGAAAGATAAAGTTCTAACAATAAGACATAGCAACTATGTTGTAACATGAAAAGGCACAAATAAAAGATTCATGAATAACAATGCTTTGCAAGACGTTGTTTGTTTCACATAAAGAAAACATAGCATAGTGGCATTCATCTTGTCCCTCATAGAGTAGCAAACATAAATGCACAGGAAACCTTCAAAGTTCATCAGGGTGACTAGATACAAATAGTTTAAGAACAAGCAATATCAAAGTTATGCATCAATCAACAAGTCTTGGGACAATGCACATTAAACTAATAATGGCCACTATTCTCTCTCAATAGGTGCATAAAGATAGAAGATGGAGACTCAACATAAAAGTAAAAGAAAGGCCTTCATAGAAGGAAGCAAGGATTCAAGTTTCATAAAGATCTTCCAAAAATTATGGTACTTATTAGCTTTCAGCTCTCATTGCCCCTATCATAAGAATCTTGAAGTGATCAAGGTTAAAGTGAACAAACTATGGAGTATATGCTTGACAAAGTATAAGTTGGAAATCTCAGGTCCCTTGAATACGAGGGTCGCTCCTCATGCTACTCAAGTTTAGTTACCGGTAAGTTATTGTCATAGTAAGTACATGTGTATCATAGAGAACTGCCAACGGGGTACCCCTTGCCCGATGATACAGAAGAATCCCCATATCAAAATGACAAGGCAAGCAGACAACAAGAATCTTAGCAATCTTCTTATTTACCATGGGAAAATTGTGCTTTTTCTCTCTTTCCTCTTTTCTCATCTTTTTTTCTTTTTCTCTTTTTCTCAATCTCTATCTCTTTTTTTATAAGAAGCATGCTTCATAGATTGCTCAGTATCGTTATGCTGCAGGTTTCCACCATGATTAGGCATGGATTAGACCGGCGGCGCAGACGTTTCTCTAACACACATACATAACTCCGTGGACTTACAAGCTCCCCTTTCATTTCACACCGACGACATCCATAGACAAAAGAGCATGATATCAACTAGTTACAAAGTACAAGTGTAATGTTGAAAGCGTTCCCCATGACAACATGGTTCTGCTAATCCCCAACATATAAGTGCAAGCATATACAACATAGACGACACAATGGTTCAAGTTTATTAGGGGCAAGAAAAGTAAAGTGTGTCATCAAGTTCGTGAGAGCCTTAATCACTAGTTTTCTCATAACAGGTTTAATTCTAAAGGTAGATAAAAACATGAATATACTTGGAATAACAAATGCTAATAGGTAGGTATAGTGGATTCTTTGGAATAACTTGGTTTTATTTGGAGTTGGATGCATGAGTGGAACTCATAATTGGTTATGGAGGCTAGCAAAAGACTGGGAGCGACCAACTAAGAGAGCAATAATGGCCATAATCATGCAAAGCGACAAAACATCATTAATTAAAGCATAAAGTGATACTACAAGTCAAAAACTAAAGGATCATAGAGGCTATGGTGACTTGGGATAGTCATAACATGGTGTGAGCATGCGCCAAGTCAACCCAAATAAAGCATCAAAGGGGAATACCACAATACTATGCTTTAATATTCTAAAACAATGCATGATTCTTTTAAGGCACATTAAGCAATCTCAATTGTTTATAATATGTCATGCTACAGAAAAAATTACTAGGCATAAATCCAAAACAATATCAAGCATGACTTGAAAAAGCATAGGCCACTGTCAAAAACAAGCTCTCTTTACCACTTAAGCATGAACTTTTCCTACTCTTTTCCAAACCAAACCAAACTATTTGAAAACTAATGTATGGAAGAGGGGGTCTAACCAGTTTATTCAAGCAAACTAAGAAAACCAAGCAAACTAAAAATAAAAACAAAAACGAAGACGCTCCAAGAACAACACAACTATGCATGAAACAATAAAAATGAAGTGTTTGGAAGAAACCTGGGATTTTTATTGATGAAGAAGGGGATGCCTTGGGCATCCCCAAGCTTTGATGCTTGTACTTATTGGATATTTCTTGGGGTGACACAGGTGGCATCCCCAAGATGGAGCTTTAGTCCATTCTTTATCTCATTACATCATTCTCTCCCTACACCTGAATTTTTTTCCTTCATACAAAACTTCACACAATCTTTATTAGCAACATTAGTGCACTCAAGATAATAAGTCTTTGGGTTCAGTTTCAACACCAATAAAACTTCCAATAAAACACAATCTACTGTAGCCCTTCCCTCAAAAATCTCAAATCTCCAGAGAGAACTCAAAAAGAAATCAACAAGAAGCAAATGCAAATAATGGCAGAAATCTGTCAAAACAGACCAGCAGGTAAAACCCAATTTTTTCGAAGACCTTCTATTGCTCAAATAGAAAAGTGTTGAACTAACGAAAGTTATATAACAACCTGGGGCATAAGCACAAAAATTCACGCCTCAAAACGACATACAGATATTTTACACAAATTTTTACCATAAAGCACAAAAAATTGTTTCGGGACAACAACTTTCCCAAGCATTACTTCTCTCTCGTTAGAGGTTACTCTTGGAACAAAAAGCAAATAAAAAGGATAAGGAGCGGTTATTATAGAGGTAATAACTTCCAAGACACATCTAAAACTTTTGGGTTATCTCCCAATAATTACTTTTCTTTAACGCCTTTAAGTTAGGCATAAGAAGCAAGAAAAAGAATCAAGTGTTCTCAAATGAAGAAGCATTAAGATTGATACTAGAAATATCTTCAACAAGGCAAGGTGTCTCATCCAAATAAGTTCTAGAGGATCCTCTCTAAACTTTCTTGGGTTCACTATTTTCATCAAACGGGTTTGCAGGAACAATCCAATCAAGATTCTTTTCTATGGCTTCATGCATTGCTGCAAGTTTGAAAGGTATTGGTATCTTAATTTCCTCCCCATTAGGTTTGGTTTTGTTCATATTTTCTTGTGTACCAATAACATCTACACATGAGCCTAGCATATTAAAACGATCAAAGACTTTTCTAGCTTCCTTGGCAACATCATAGAATTCCTTAAGCAAAGTTTCCAGAATAAAATCTCTCTTTTTAGGGTCCTCAATTTCTTTAAGTTTGAGAAACATTACTTGCATTAATGGGTTAAGGTTAACATACCTGGTTTCCAACATGTGAACTAAAGAAGCTGCAGCAATTTCATAATTTGGAGCAAGTTCTGCAAGGGATCTATCCTCAGTATCCTCATGCTTACTAACATGATTAAAGAATTCTTCCAATTATAGAGCCACTACCTATTGAAAGGTCTTTTAGGGTGAACTTAGGGATCAACATGGTGAGCTAAGAAAGAGGTAGCAACTATAGAAAGACTTAATTTTGTGTGTGTTTTGAATAAAAAAGCAACTAGAACAACTAATTTTTGTGTGTTTTTGATAAAGCAACAAGCAAACAAAGCAAAAATAAACAAAGAAAAACAAAAACAACAAAGTAAAGAGATTGGTTATGAGGGACTCCCCTTGTGAAGATGTCCTTGACTTCCCGGCAATAGCGCTAGAAAAGTACTTGCTGACTCGCGGTTGATATCGAGCTCGTTGGGGAACCCCAAGAGGAAGGTATGATGAGCACATCAGTAAGTTTCCCTCAGTTATGAAACCAAGGTCATCGAACCAGTAGGAGCAAGGAAACACCTCCAAGGTGTTGTTTCCAACATGGAATCCTGCACAACACAACCACAGAACTTTTCCCCCAACTTACAGTGAGGTTGTCAATCTCACCAGTTTTGCTGAAACAAAGGATTAAACGTATTGTGTGGAAGAAAGTAATAGCTTGCAGAAAGTAAACAGAAAACAATAAACAGTTGTAGATTGATGGTAAAAGAAAGGATTGGGGTCCATAGTTCACTAGTGGTGGTTCTCCTTAAGATAGATGACATGTTGGGTGAAAAAATTATAGCGGGGCAATTGACAAACATCAAGAAAGAATACATGCATATACTAATCATCTTGACACCTATGAGATTTGATTGGGCATTACAACATTGTACATAGACCGTAATCCAACTGCATCTATGACTAATAATCCACCTTCAGGTTATCATCCGAACCCCCTCCAGTATTAAGTTGCAAGCAACAGATAGTTGCATTAAGCATTGCGTGTAAAGTAAACAATACGATTGTTCTATGAACCAAGGATTGCTGTTTTCTCCCTAGTAGCAACAGCACATCTAGTACCTTAGAGATTTCTGTCACTTCCCAGATTACTAGAGGCGTGAACCCACTATCGAGCATAAATACTCCCTCTTGGAGTTGTTAGCATCTACTCGGCCAAGATATCTACTAACAACGGAGAGCATGCAAGATCACAAATAACAAAGACATGATAGAATCAATAATCAATCTGAAATAGCATCTCAATATCCATCGGATCCCCGCAAACACAACATGTAGGATTACAAATAGATGATCTTGATCATGAATGGAGCTCACAAGATAGGCTAAAGGGGAGGCCGAGGGGGTTCCCTAGGCAGCCGCACCACCCCCTGGCGCGGGCCAGGCTTGGCCGCGTGGCCAGGTGATGTGGCCGGCCTTTGGCCCCTCTCCGTCTCGTGTTCTGGCTCCGTGTCCCTCTTGGTGAAATATTGACTTTGGCTTTTGTCCCGTCCAATTCTGAGAATATTCATTTTCTGACTTTCCTGGAACCAAAAACAGCAGAAAACAGGTAGCTGGCACTGTGGTATCTTGTTAATAGGTTAGTCCAAGTGTATACAAAGTACTCCAAAGTGTGGGAAAAACATAATAAAGTAGATAGAGACCAAGCATGAAACATCAAAATTTATAGATACGTTTGCAACGTATCAAGGAGAAGGTTCTAAAATTGTTTCTATTAGCACTAGTTGTCTCAACACATTGTCTCCTCATTCTATTGTAGTAATACTCATCCTCAGATTTCTTAATTAACTTCAGATGGACTACACGGTGTTGAACCCCAAATTTTTTGAATTTATCTCACAAAACATCATGGCAATGGCACCGAGAAATTGCTCCATCCCGCTAAAGATCATAAAATGTGCGGATTGCAAGCTCTGGCACAAATATGATGATTGCAAGGTTATCAACAAATATGAGCAGGTTCTAAAATTGTTGCTACTGGATAGTATTGAAACCTACTGTGTACCATCAAAACAAAACATTCTAATTAGTGCAATGTCTATTTTAGGCTAAAAATCAAGGCTACAATGTTCCATATTATCACGAGGTAAAGCAACTGTAGCAAAGAAAGCTAAGAAACCGAGGGACCTTACTAGAGGTTAGAGTCATTGACATTGGCTTAAAGTTATAGTCATTCTTATGCCGCGACAGATTACTTTCTAATATTTAATTTCTAGGTCCCTCAAACAAGAGTAGGGAGGACTTCGACGATTACTACGTGTTTGGAAACGATATGGAATTGACTTCAAACCAAGTTTCGTATCTTAGAGGAATTTCAGGACACAAGACACCTATACCACACTATGTGTGCAAGATGAAAAAGTCAAATGTCATCCCTAGGAAGGCCAAGATGGTAAACATTCTGAGATTTGACTCTTTAAATCTACTTATGTACATTGAACTATACTTCAACAACTAACTTTATTCTTCACATGTAGTACATTTTAGCTAGGTACAGCAATGCCGACCTCAACCGGTATCTGCCGTTGGAGATTCATGTCATAGTCACAGATCATGTAGGCCATGAGCATGTTAAGTTCATCCAAGGAAGGAATGATGTTGCCTAGATGACAAGAAACTGGTCAAAGTTTGTCAAGGTTGCTCGAATAAAAAAAGGGGATTTGTTCATCCTCCCCTTCTTTGAGGAGCCCATATATGGCTTCATGTGTCATGTTAGTCGCCTAAAATGAGGGCACAAAGTACCTGGTTATGCTGGTTGGATATGTTATCAGTGAACTTGTAGTCGTTTTGGAACTGTATGTGAACCTGCAGGTTGTGTACTTGGTTTGGAACTCTATGTGAATCTGGTTGTCTAGTTGGTTTGATGTCAACCATGTTCTCTATATATTTGTAAGATTGTGTGGTATCTCCATGTTTATATATGTTGTGTTGATTGTTGCTATAATTTCCTGTACTTTCACATTTTTATTGTTCATGTGATTGAGAAGATGTGTATAAGAAATATGAAGTAGTGCTATGTTTGAAACGTAGCTGTCTTGTCTAGCTGTTGGGGCTATTAGTGAAAACATCAGTGTACATATGTAAGGACGATTGATTTAGAACATGTGTATAAGAACAACAAATTAGTAGAAACGTCCAAGGTACTCTAGCCCCCTAGTCCAGTAGTTCCGGTCCTTCGGGAAACGAGTGTGGTCGTGAGTTCAAACCCTGGTCAACGTACTCTAACTTTATGCTATTTAATTTCTATCAGATGGACTAATAGCTGGGCCCGGCCGAAACTATGAGAACAACCATTAGACCCTGTCGTTCAAACCGAGCTGATAGGTGGGGTATAGGCATGGATGGCCCGGTCGTCGAAGAAAAGACAGTCAACAAAATGGCCCTTGCTGAATTTCGTGATGATTTTATATGGGACGAAATGCCGAACTGGGCTTCAGGGCCTCAGACAAAATCTGCGACGAAATTTTGTCGATGAAAACCTGGAATGTCATGGATAAGCAGGCTAGAGGGCCTTCGAGTGCGTCGTGATGAAATGGCCCAGAACGTCACGCATCTATGACATTTTTATGGTGTGCCATGAATAAAACGTCATGAGCCGTTCAAATTCTTGTAGTGTATTGAGGTCATCTCTAAATAACCACTACGATGTCTGCGAGTAAATCACTTGTACCGACTACCACAATTAAGGGTTTCCCCATGGATATCATAATGAGCTTAGTGAATCTCTCTTGATCCCCCCTTTGACCGTGTAGGTTATAAGCCAATGCTTACAGTCACAAAATAGCACTAGACATACTCCCATACACGTCCCAAGGGTAGCTCCCTCTCTTTAGTCCCGAAGGAAAATGTTATGTGGTCGACTTCACATAGCATATAAAGAGAGATATCTAACACAATATCATAAATCAATAGATCAAGGATCAACGTTATAGATCATCTTTATTTCAATGCATAATAATACTAGGGTTTCTCCATCTCTCCCCAAGAACAAGGCACCTACTCATACATGAAGGGGATCAACATCATGGAATAATATGGATGATATATGAAGGTACAATTGAATACAAGCGCAAATCCACAATAGAATTTGGATTACAACAAAGTAAACAAAAGGGATCAAAGTTAGAGACATTGTTGATGAAAATGATGATGAAGATCGATGCATAGCCCTTAAAGATGCAGGCCTCCTCTTCCTCTTGAGTGGGGTGGTGCTGAAGATCTTGTGTGCGGCGGCTATGGAGGTGGTCGAGAAGAAGGGCTTCACCCCAAGGCATGGATGGATTGATTGAGAGGCGGGTATGGTTCCCCTCTTTAAATAGGCATTCTAGAGGTCGGTTTCGCGAATCAGCTGAGCTCGGGGCCGAATATGCCCATCATGCCTTCACAAATGGTGTTCTGTTTTATGAAACGAACTCAACGGAGGGTGGTATGACCATAAGGTATGGGTGGGCTCTGCCCGTTCCACGTCTTGTTTAACCCCGTATCTATGCGGTATTTTGGCCGCCATTTCTTTATACAGACTCTGATTGAGTTGTTCTTTGGCTCGTTGGATTCGTATGGGCGAGGCTACAATGCCATCATCTTGGATCATCAATATCAGATGATGGAAAAAATATGACTTTCCACATCTCATATGGCTAAGTCTGACGCCTGTAACTTCTCTATATTGAATCCTCTTTGCTCCTTTTATCCATGATTGTCTAGAGCACCTACACACAAGCCAAAGACAATGAAAAGTAATCAAATACTACTAAAACTACTAGTGTTTCAAAGTTGATGGGGATATGCCAATCGGGGTATGCCTAGGAGGGAGACGCGACTGACCCTGGCTCATGGCGAGTGGGCCTGCTGGCACAATCACTTGAAGGAGACTTCAAATGAAGACCGGTGACTGGAAGCTGAAGGCCGAAGACCCTAGCTAGGCCCAGTCGGATTAGGTCAAACCCTCTGAAACCTAAACTGATTCAGTTGTAATCTTGTAAACCCTAGCAAGGTGACCCTATATAAACCTCCCTACGGTACTCGTTATACTTACGTGCTATTAGCTACCCCATCCAAGCGACTCACTGCCTAGCTACCCAGCTTGCCAATCTTGTAATCCACTTGCCATTAATACAATCTAGCAGGAAGTAGGTCTTTACCCTACGGGGGGCGAACCTAGGTAAACCCTTGTGCCTGCCCTAAATAACGACCTGTGGATGGCGACTCACTCTTGCCCCCAATCGTATCAATCGCTAACCCTAGTAGCAATTACCATGGCCATTCCTACGACAGTGGCGCCCACCGTGGGGCTTGGCCAGTCAAGCTTGAGATCTACGCCGAGACCCTATACTCCAGTCGATCGGCTGATCACCATAGGTCGCATGGTTGCTAGCGGTGGATTCCTCCAGATCCTGCCGAGCAGTTACATACCGGCATCGTGCCCAGTCACCCACGCCATGGTGATGCCAGTTGGCACCATAAACCTCTTCGTCGGGTTCACAGACATCGTGAACCCGGCGAAAACGGCGAGCACCAGCACCACCAACGGATCGCCTCCACGCGATTTGCTCTCGGAAGCGTAGGACCGCACCATCACCCTCCTCACCTCCAAGTACGACCCGGCCTCTAGCGACGCAGCCAGGAGCGACGCGGCTCTCCGTGACGACGCCGACTCGGTGACCCCGGCCTCGGTCGCCGGGTCCATCACCACCACTTTGCACCTGGACTCCTTCATGCGAGTCTCCAAAGCTGGCGATTTTGAGGATCCATCCGTCCTCGGGATCTTCGACTCTGACTCCTGATCGGAGTCCCTCGATGAGGCCTGCACCAGATCCAATCACTACAATGCCATCTACATGGTGGGTAGTAGTGCGCCTCCATATCCCTTCACCATTCCCCTTCCATCGATAGCAATGGCGACAGAAGTCAAGGAATACTACCAACAACTAGAGGCAGCGAAGGTTAGAGAGCAAGCCGAGCAGCAGATAGCGCGGGAGCTATCGCTCTACCACCAGCGCTACATCAGGAGCTGCCTGAACCCCACCATTCAAGGTCGCACCCTAAACTTTAACGATGAGCGTGACCCCATATGCGCGGCCGAGCTCAAAAACTGCCGCAATGCACCACCAGACGGTAGTTGCCCGATAGTTGGGGCACCCGCACACGGAGCTCCACCACCACCCCGCCGCTCGCCTCCTCTAGAGCTGCCACGAATCCTGATCACGCCTCAGGAGATCTACACCAACAGGCTCCCACTCTACTCCACCCCAATGGATAACGTCATTGTGGGATAGGCCGCAGTTGTAAAACCTCAACCTCACGGGAGAGGGCACGCTGTAGGTCAAATACACTCAGGCCCTACTCGCCAGAGCAGTTGAACAACAAGCCGCGGGAATAGATCCGCAAGGACGGATGTACTCCCGCTCGACTAGCAGTCGTGCGGCTTTGAGAAGCCGCCTAGCGAATGGACGATCGCCAACTACCCTTAGCCCAAGCCACAACAGCTACAACCGCTGATAGCCAACCCCGCTAACTCCACCAACGAACCGCGGCATGTGCACAACACAGTCGCCGCCAACAGACAGCCGATCGACGCGCGGACCCACATCATCATCAACCAAGCCTGGCGGGCTCACCAGCAATACGACTTGTGACACAACCTCTCCAATCCTGGCAATCGCGAGCCTGATCCGAGAGGTTCCCTCGGCCAAATCGGCCCACAATTCTCCAGACCAATGATCTGGGGCGAGAGGTACCCCTCCACCTTCAAGGGGCCCAAGGAGACCGAGAAGTACGATCCCACCTCGACCCGATAGTGTGTATAGACACAGACCTCATGGTGATGGTGATCGCTGGCCACACGGATCTACTCGCCGCCCACTACCTTCCCCTGATGATGGAGGGAGCGACTCACCAGTGGATCAACACCCTCTCTGAGGATAGCATCGACTCATGGGAGGAGATGCGGGACACCATCATCAAGCACTTTGAAGGCTCCTACACTCATACCACCACCATTGAGGACCTGTAGCATTGCATCCAGGGACCACATGAGTCGACTCACCATTGGGTCCAACGCTGGAAGGACTTGTGGATCAACGCCTCCGGCATCTACCCAGACACTAGCATCCACTGCTTCAAAAACGCATGCCGGTACGAACCCCTAGTCGCCAAGATCAAGAGGGTCTATCAGACGCCCGAGAACATCCTGGAGATCCCCAAGTGCTACACGGAGGAAGATACGAACTAGGACTCGGATGACGAATCAGGTGGAAGACGCTGCACGGGTGAGCTGCGGTACATCAACACTCACCACAACGGAAAATGCTGCGGCAACGGTAGGACCGACTTTGTCGCCAATGCCAACTACGAGCAACGCGACCCCAAGAACATCCACCAAGACGGAGGCAACTACCACGTCAAAAACATCACGAGGCCAAAATTCGACCCCGTGCCTCTGCTCAACCTACCCTGTGTCTATCATAGCAGGGAGGGGAAGCCCGCCACCCACACCACCACCGACTGCCACTCTCTCAAGGAGATCGAGAAGGCATGGTTAGCAAGGGAAGGCCCAAACGATGACCCGCCAATGGATAATGGAAACAACGGCGCATTCGACAACAGAGTCGGCTCGCTGCATACATTCACTAGGCTCGGCATGAAACTAGAGAAGAAGGTGCTCGCCCACGTAGTCGCCGTCAATGTGGTGACACAAGTTGACGTCCCGCGCTGTCTCAACTGGTCGGAGTAAAGCATCACCTAGATCCGCAAGGATCACATGCCCAGGATCAAGTACCCAGGGCGAGTCACCCTGGTGGTCAAGCCCGAAGTGGTTGACTACTAGCTTCCCAAGACACTGATGGACGACGGAAGCTCCATCAACATAATGTACCTGGAGACCTTGAGGCGGCTGCAGCTCCTGTATTCGATGGTCGAATCGGCCCTCTACACCTTCCACGGTATCGTCCCAGGTCGGAAGGCATATCCGATTGGCAAGGTGACGCTGCCAGTCACCTTTGGCACCACCGGCAACTACCACACTGAGCGAATCTTCTTTGAATTGGTGAAATTTTGGAGCCCGTACCATTGCATGTTGGGGCGGTAGGCATTCGCCAAGGTCATGGCAGCCCCCACTATGAATACAACATGATGAAGCTCACAGGGCCACGCAGAACCATCACCATCCACGGCGACCCTGATATGGCTGTGGAATGTGCAGGCAAAGGCGCCCAGCTCGCCTACCGATTCATCGCCGAAGAAACGAACCACGCTGATGAGCTCGTGAAATACGCAAGTGGCATAGAAAAGGATGATCGGATGATCCTGAAGATGTTGTGGGAATGGCTACGGCATTTGCTACCCAGGTTAGCGATTGATACGATTGAGGGAAAGAGTGAGTCGCTATCCGTGGAAAGAGATTGGGAGAAAAAACAAGGGTTTACCCTGGTTCACCCCCCATAGGGTAAAGACCTACTTCCTACTAGATTGTATAATTGGCGAGTGGATTACAAGATCAGTGAGCTTAGTGGCCAGGCAGGGAGTCGCTTGGATGGGGTAGCTAATAAGACGTAAGTACAATGAGAGCCCTAGGGAGGTTTATATAGAGTCTCCTCGGTAGGGTTTATAGGATTACAACCGAATCAGTTTAGGTTTCGGAGGATTTGACCTACACCGACTGGTCCTAGCTAGGGTCTTGGGCCTCCATCTTCAGTCGTCGGGCTTCATTCGAAGCCTCCTTCTAGTCGTCGTACCAGCAGGCCCACTTGCTATGGTCCTGGGCCAGTCGAATCCTCCTTCTAGGCATACCCCGATTGGCATATCCCCATCAGTAGTCCCCGGGTGCATCTAGAGTTCAGCGAAGGTGTTGACTTGGCAGTCGAAGTAGGCGAGTCCGAGTGGATGCCCATTTGAATCGGTGACATACTCCTCCAATAAAGGGAGAAGCTTCTTGTTTGTCTTCAGTCGCAGCTTTGGCGAGTCGAATGGTTCCTGAGTCGCCTCACTTAGTCGATTGGAATGGGCGAGTTAGTGTGATTGGTTTCCACCTTGACAAGCACCACGCCAGCAACCTTTGAGACCTCTGCGCACACTTGCACCATTGATCTCGTCCTAGGCAACTCGAGCAAGAATATCACCGCTGGGACCAACATGAGCCTCGCATAGGAAAGTGTGCTCATCAAGTTTCTCCTTGAGAATCACGACATCTTCGCATGGAAGCCATCTGACATGCCTGGTGCCCGAGGGAACTCGCTGAGCATAAGCTAAATGCCGACCCCAAGGCACGACCTGTCAAGCCACCACTACGTCCCTTCAATGAAGAGCGCTGCCGTGCAATTGCCAAAGAGGTGTAGCAGCTACTCGCCGCAGGGTTTATTCGACCCATCAAGTACTCCAAGTAGCTGGCCAACCCAGTCCTAGTTCTGAAAAAGAATAACACCTAGAGGATGTGTATCGACTACACCAACCTCAACAACGCCTAACCAAAGGAGGAATTCGTACTCCTGCGAATCGACCAAATCATCGATTCGACCGTAGGGTCCGAGTCACTGTGCTTCCTCGACGTGTATTCCGGCTACAATCAGATAAAACTGGTTGTCAAGGATGAAGAGAAAACGGCTTTCTTCACGCCGTTCGGAACCTTTTGCTACACCGCGATGACATTCGGCCTCAAGTGAAAGAACATTTCATTATCCCTAGTGTTTTGTGTGTTAGATAACAATACTAAGGATTGTTTAATGTGTGTTTAGTGCTGCAGATTAATGTTCACCCAAAAAGCAGCTAAACCAAAGTTTTGGGGGGAAGATTATCCACCCTTGGTCGATCAACAAAGGAGGTCAAGGTGCGTCACTCTGTATGGGGATGAATTTTCCCACGGATTGGCCGGGCAGGGCTGGAGTTTTTGCCTGGGCCGGATAATCTTCCCAAGAGGGGGCCAAATAATCCTCCCCCAAGAATATTTCCCAAGGCAGCCAACGCACGTCACTCTATATGGGGGTGGATTTTTGGCCTAGACAATCTGATTCCGAGCCGGAGATTTGGCCCGGTCGGATAATCCGCCCCCACTTAGGTCGGATAATCTAGCCCCAAACTTCTCCAACAGCTGGCTTGGCAGGTGGTATAAATACTCCAATTGCTCATCCTGTCAGATCTCTTGATTTATTTGACAAAGTACTATGATGTTCATTCAATCCCGATCTCTACTTTCAACCACCCGAAGGCTCTGATCATTGGGGAATCGAAGGAGGAGGCTTCGATCTACTTCGACACCAACCAAGCTCTTCAATTCCCCTCCATTCACTTGGAGGATTCTTTATCTAGTATTTCTTGCAAATATCTAGATCTCAAATTTAGTTATTGATTAACTTGTTCTTGTGGCATCTTGTTATCATCACGGAAGCCTCCAAATTAGTTGTGGATGTGTGCCCCACTAGTGTTGTAAAGGCACTGGTTCTCGCCTAGAAGGGTGCCAAATAGTAGAAGGTGGATCAGGCCTTTGGTGGCGAGATCCATTGGAGAATAGGGTGAGGCCTATTGTGGCGTGGTGGTCTTAGTACCACCCACCCCTCCAATGCAGAAGTACTTCCCTTAATAAGGAAGGAACTGTGGTAAAACAAATCATGTTTCTCCGCGTGCTCCACTATGGTTACTTCTTTCCACTCACTTCGCCTTTACTCGCTTAGTAGTTAGGTTTACATATAGGGAAATTCCTCTTAGTTGCATATCTAGGGAATTTACCTTTGTGTTAAACCTAAAATTGAAAAAGGAATAATTTTTTCGGTGTAGCACCTATTCACACCCCTCCTCTAGGTGCCCATATGATCCATTTCAATAAGTATCAGAGCCTCGACTCTTTATTCGGGCTTTACCGCCTAAGAGAGTATGGGTACTAAAGAAGATGGTAGTGAGGCTGGGAGTAAGGTCACCATGGATGATCTCAAGTCCTTGGAAACAAGCTTGATTAAAACCTTGGAGACCCAAATGCAAGAGATGCATGAAATTATAGCGTGTCTCTCACCATCCACAACTCCTCCACCATCTTCCATGGAGGCTACAACTCCTATTTCTAAGTACAAAGCTAAGGCTAAGTCCAAAGAAAAGTAGTTGGAGAGTGAAGATAAAAATAAGGGTTCCTCTTCCAAGAAGGGAAGTGGTAAGGATGACTATAGTGAGTTTTCTCACTTATATTCACCTGATTCACCAATCCCTCTCCCTCATATAAACAATAGGGGTGATCCACCCAAGCTTACCACATCTTCCTTTAATCAATGGCAATTTTTGCTAAACTCTCATGTATGCAGTTCGTCCATTGAGTTATGGAGAATCACTGAAGGTGGTCTCCACATTGGGGATCCAAACAACTTGACAAGAAGAGAATTTGTTGATAGTTAACTCAATGCGATCGTTGCACATGATTCAGCTTGGTGTGGGTCCCAAGGACATGCCACACATTGAACATTTCAACACAGCTAAAGAAGCTGGGGATGCCCTCACCGACTTGTTCATTGGAAATGAGAGCATGAGAAGAAATAGGTATGATGCTCTAAGCAATGAAGATGAAGGATTCTATATGTTGGATGGTGAGGACCATGAAGATATGTATAGAAGGCTTAAGGGCATTGCCAACACCTTTAGAAATCATGGTTCCACACACGTTAATGATGCATGGATCAAGAGGAAATATGTTAGCGCACTTATTCCATTTGAGCCCACCGATTTGTAGAGCTTTCAAGGTAGACATAACTATCACCAAATGACTTCTAATGAAATCATGCAAGAAATGGCTGCATTCAAAGTTGCGGCAAAGAACACTAAGGATGCTCGTGCTAGAGCAATTGGAATGCAAAAAGGGTGAATGTTGCTTTGAAGGCCAATGTGATTGAGCAAGAAGAAGACGATAGAAGCTTTGACATAGTATCCATGATCATGGGGGTGACCATTTGCACTTCATAGCTGAATGGCCCTATCAAAGTAGAGAAGATCATGGGGGAAGACTAGTTCTCAAGGAGAAATCAAAGGCTCCTCGCAAGAAACCAAGAAGAGTGCTCCCTACCAGAAGCAACCAAAGATTGTGTTGGTAGCCCAAGAGGAGTATTCATTTACAAGCAAAGACAAAGAAAGTGAAGATAGTTCAAGAGAGGTGGCTCCCATAGCCACTACATCTACACCAACCGCTTCGCTCTTTGATTCTCCAAATGAGAATGTCTACAACAAGAACATCACTTGCCTCATGGCAAGAGGTTCTGAGGTATCACCTTCCATCACTTCTTTTCCTAAGACTACCACGAACACCGGTATGAATGATGCCACTAGTCTTAAGGTTAAGGAAGAAGTTATTGCTTTGGATTGTTTTATGACTAACTTGCCAGGTGAATACAAAATGCATTTTGAGGCTCTCATGAGTCAACTTTCTCACTCGGAAGAACTCCTAGAAGAAAAGGGCCAAATTGAAATGGAGGATGCAATGGAAATAGCATCCTTGAAAAATGCTCTAGAAGAAGAAGAGATTCGGGCCTCCCTTGAAGAGAGGCTTGAGTAAATTCAGGAATCCAATGATGAACTTATGGCCAAACTAATGAAGGAACGGGATCATGCTGTTGCTAAAGCAAAGAAGATAAAAAGAGAGAAGGTTGAATTTGGGGCTGCTCATGCTAGACTTTTCGACAAGTATGAGGCACTTGACATTACTCACAAGGATTTGTAGAGTGAATACTATACTCTTACTGAGTCTCATGGTCTGCTCCAAACTCAACTAACCAAGTATGATGTTCCAAGCTCCACTACACCAATGTGCAATCATGAAGACATTCTTCAAGAAAATGCAAGATTAAAAGTTGTGCTTGCCAAGTCATCTCTGCCCAAAGGTAAGGAAGTGCTTGATGAGGTCTTGAGCAAACAAAGGACAAAAAATGGAAAGGAGGGACTAGGCTATTTCCCCAATACCAATAAGAAGAAGAACAATGCGAAAAAGAAGGCCAAGAATACTCAAGCAAAGTCAAGCACCATTCAAAAGAACATCATGAAGGACAAAAATGATTATGTTGGTTTTGTAGGGTCTAATAATCCTCACTATGAGTTATTTTGTGATTATTGTGGTGATGTTTATGCTAGTTATGTAGGTCCTTATGATAATTACATTGCTTGGTCTATTTGGGTTCCAAAGACCCTTGTTACTAACATGAGAGGACCCATTGAAAAATGGGTACCTAAAACCAAGAAGTAATTTTCTTGTAGGGCTATGCTTCTGGTGGGTCGAAATGGGTGGTTGATAGTGGATGCACAAGTCATATGGCCGGAAGCAAGGATATCATCATGGAGATGAGGCCTAATCATGATCAAATAACCGTCTCCTATGGTGACAAGTCCAATTCTAAGGTATTGGGTCTTGGAAAGGTTATGGTTTCCCATGATATATCTCTCGTGGACGTCATGCTTGTTGAGACCCTTGGTTATAATTTACTTTCCATTCGTGCCCTTGGTAAGATGGGTTTTGTAGTTTTCATTGATGATGATATCATGTTACTCTAGTGGAGCAAGTCTCTCAAGGTCGCTTTTGTTGGGTACGTCGAAAATGACTTGTATGTGGTGGACTTTTCAAGGAAAACCACTGCAGGTCCGACGTGCCTACTCAGAAAGGTTGTTGTGGGTTGGCTATGGCATCGCTGGCTAGCTCATGCTATATGAGAACTTTGCAAAGTCTTCACAAGGGTGGCTGCATCCTTGGACTAAAAGAAAATGTTTCCTTTGCCAAAGATCATGTTTGCAAGGCTTGTGTTGAAGGAAAGATGCACGACTCTCCCATCGAAGGAAGACAATTATTTCATCAAAGAGGATCTTAGAGCTTCTCCATGTGGATCTCTTTGGTCCTTCATCTCATGCAAACCTAGGTGGGAAGAATTATTGCCTGGTGATTGTTGATGACTATTCAGTATATACATGGGTTTACTTCTTCAAGCAGAAAAGTGAAACTCAACAAACCGTCATGGACTTTGCCAATGATGTGCAACATCAACACAATGTCCCCATATTGGCAACAATCTGGCTATCTCCACTGCTTGTCACTCTTCAAACCGGCTTTACCTCCGCAAGATCTTGGACAAGCCTCCCTATGAGATACTTACCGGTAACAAGCCAAACATTTCATACTTCCGGGTATTTGGTTTTAAGTGTTTCTTTCTCATTAAAGGAGTTCGTTTATCTATATTCAAGTCTAAGGCTTTAGAAGGCATTTTTGTTGGTTATGGTGCCGAATCCCACACTTATAGAGTTTACAACAAGACCACCGGGAATGTTGTGGAATCTTGTAGTGTGGTGTTCGAAGAGAATGACGGCTCCCATGTGGGGCAAGTTGATGTTTGTGACACAGATGTTGAAATACCCCAAGATGCCATAAGAAGAATGGGTGTGGGATTCTACCACCCCATTGAGGAACCCCTTTTGGCGGATCGGGAAGGACAATTCTCTACTGAAGTAGAGCCCTCATCTACACAAGATCAACAAACTCCACCTGTTGAAGCAACTACTACACCAACTCCACATTATTCTGAAGATCATCAAGCTGGAAGTCCTAGGCTAGATAATCCGGCCAAGGGGTAGATTATCTGAACCTGCTTCTCCATCCAATACAAGGCACGAAGATCAAGACGGAAGTCCCTGGCTAGATTGTCCGTCCATGGGGGCAGACTATCCGGCCCTGCTTCTTCTACCCAGGCACGAAAAGAAGATGAAGCTGAAACTCCTAGGTCGGATTATCCGGCCACACCCACGACCAGATTATCTGGCCCTAGAAGCTCTGTCCAGCAACCTCCTATTACGGCTGCTGAACAAGATCAAGGGCATGTTTCAACTTCAACTACCAGCGCTGAACAACCCGTTGATCAAGCTAATAGTAAGGATGGAGAACACGATGTACATTTATCCCTCCAAGGGACAATGAAGAAATTGAGATTCGTCGCAAAGCATGAGCTGAACGGATCCTTGAACTCAGGGGTCACACACTTGATAAAGTGGTGGTGATCTTTGGAGAAGGGTATCCACAAGGGGCGAGCTAGCAAGGTTCAGCGATCATCAAGAACATATATCCATGGTGGAACCCAAGAAGGTTTTTGAACCTCTTGAAGATCTGGACTAGGTTGTGGCTATGCATGAAGAGCTCAACAATTTTAAGCGCAACAAAGTTTGGAAGGTCGTTGAGAAGCCTACAGAGTGCCGCAATGTTATTGGCACAAAGTGGATCTTCAAGAATAAGAAATATGAGAATAGAATTGTTATGTGGAACAAGGCAAGACTTGTGGCACAAGGTTTTTCCCAAGTGGAAGGCATCGACTTCGGCAAGACTTATGCTCCAGTGGCTCATCTTGAGTCGATTTGTTTGAGATGTCTATGATGGGTGAGTTGAGGTTCTTTCTTGGTTTTGAAATCAAGAAACTACAATAAGGGACTTTTATCAATCAAGAAAAATATATACAAGACATGCTCAAGAGATTCAAGATGACCGATCTTAATGGTTTTTCCACCCCGATGCAAACTAAGTGTCACCTTGAATTAAATCCCAATGGTAAAGATGTGGACCAAAAGGTATATAGGTCCATGACCATCTCTCTTCTTTAGATCTGTGCATCTAGACCCAATATTGTGTTGAGTGTAGGTGTGTGTGCAAGGTACAAGTAGCTCCTAAATAAAGCCACTTAGTGGTGGTCAAGAGAATCTTTTGATATTTGGTTCATTCCCCTAACTTTGGTCTATGGTATCCCAAGGGCTCTAATTTTACTTTATGTGGATACACGGATTCTGATTGGTCTTGTGATAGGGATGATAGGAAGTCAACTTCTGGAGCTTGTCAATTTTTGGGAATATCTTTGGTTTGTTGTTCTTCCAAGAAGAAAAATTATATATCTCTATCCACTGCCAAAGCCGAATATGTGGCTTCTGCTAGTGCATGCACTCAGTTTTTATGGATGAGGCAAACTTTAAAGGAATATGCTGTCAATTGTGACAAAGTGCCTCTTTTATGTAACAATGAAAGTGCCATGAAAATTGCTTACAATCTGGTGCAGCACACAAGGACAAAACATATTGAGATCCGCAATCATTTTATTCGAGACCATGTCGCCCGTGGAGATATTGATCTATCATTTGTGAGCATGAAGAATTATCTAGCGGATATTTTCACAAAGACACTTGATGAAGCAAGGTTTTGTTATTTGAGGAGTGCGCTAAGTATCGTGGATTCAAGGAGCTTGACTTGATTTCCCTTGCATACTCTCCCATGTCTCTTCCTCTATTTGGTTTAGATGTGGGCATCGATATAGGCGGAGTGTGGACCTAATTATTGGGCCAGCCCCCCCATAATATCGAAAGCAAGATAAATCATTTCTATTTGTATCATTTTGTCATATGTGAGTTTATTGATGAGTATTGGATATGAACCCAAGATACATCTTCGCGGTGTCATGCCATCTACTCCTACATGGTGCCTTTAGCCACCGCCCTCTTCTTTATGAAGAGTTGGTTCTTTGAGGGTTTTATTGGTTTTTATTTGTCCATCCTTTGTTCTTATGGAAAACACACCAACAACTAGCTTTTCATTATCTTGGTTTTTCCAATTCTTGGTGTGTAGTACCATCTCAGTTTGGCTCTCTAAACCTAAGTCTTTCTCCCTCCCCGAGCCATCTATCTTGCACACAAATACTTCGTTGAATCTTGCAAGGGTGTTGTTTGGGGTGTGCTAGCCTGAACCTATGTAAAACAGAAAATTCAGAGAGGGCCAGATTATCCGACCTGGGCGGAACTGCCTTCTTAGGGCTGGGCGTCGGGTGGAAGGGCTCAAATAGAGCAGCAACTTCCACCCCGACCCCCTCCTCTCTCTAAGCCGCCTCCGGCCTCCCCGACCCTCCCCAATGTTATTACGGCCACCGGATTCTCTGGGCCTCCCTCGGATCTTCCTCATAACTCCTCCAGGTACCTTCTCCTTCGAGTACTTCTTCCAATGAGTGAGGGTAAATCCCCCATTCCTATCTTTTGTATGGAAGTTGTGGTTTTGTTGTGGAAACTCGGTTTAGAGGTTTCCCTTTGTTCCATATACATGTTAGAAATTGTAAACTAGCAACCCTTTTGCCCGATCTATGTCAATACTATCAATCTGAGTAGTTATGATTTTTTTTGCCAGGGGTGGATTATCCGCCCCTGGCTAGGACAGATTATCATTTATGAGAGATGCTAGAGCGAGTGGGAGAAGGCCTCCTATGTCGTCTATTGCCCGTGAGGTGAAGCAACTCAATTGGTTTTAGTGTAACATTCTGTGCATGGGGGTAGATACTCACAAGGGATAGTATGAGGCATACCGGCAGCACCATGATATTTCTCACACTCATCAGCTTATCCTTCACCATGTCTCTGGGGCGTCAGGCCCCCCTCCTACCTATGCTACTCCCACATTGTATGCTCAGTGGAAAACTTCAGGCACCAAATATGGTGAGCTCGAGCATCACTTATTCCCCGCCCCTACTCCTCCGGTTGCTGATGATGAGAACGAGGATGAGGAGTGATCCCTTGGGACGCTAGCATCGCTCTTTTCCCTTTTTGGCATTTCGATGCCAAAGGGGGAGAAGTAGTTCTATTAGGATGTCGAGGATTTGCATGGGCCAGGCACAATCACATTTTCTTTTTAATCATTTCCTTTATCCTTGCTTGTGCCCATTTAGAGTTGAACTTTTAAATTTTGTATTTGGTTTGAGATTGTTTGAGACTATGTGGTTGTGTGAGACTATGGATCTATCCCTGTTATATTTGGAATTATCACTATGGATTTATCTGTATGAGAGTATGGATTCATCCCCATGCCATGGAATTACAGTATTATCTTTATGGATGCATCCCAATGGTATTACTCTTGGAAGTCTCAATAAGTGATTATTATAGCGTATATCTCTATATTATTGAGGACTTCATCTTTTGATGGTATGATACATTCTTCCCTAACTCATCATTTGATCTTAGGTTCCAAATAATGAAAAGCCTTGTACCTTCATGTGTGCATTTGTATTCAAATGCAAACTTGTTGTGTGCACACATCTAGGGGGAGTCTTTTCATTTCTTGGAATGATGTTGTTAGTGGGGCTTCTTTTTGCAAATCCTAGTATTGTCATCTAACACCAAAAAGGGAGAGATTGAAAGAAAATTGCATGATCCCTAGTGTTTTGTGTGCTAGATAACATTACCAAGGATTATTTAATGTGTCTTTAGTGCTGCAGATTAATGTTCACTCAAAAAGCAGCTAAACCAAAGTTTTGGCGTGTCGATTATCCGCCCCTGACAAGGGCCGGATTATCCGCCCCTAGTCGATCGACAAAGGAGGTCAAGGCGCGTCGCTCTATATGGGGGCGGATTTTCCCATGGATTACCCGTACAGGGCCAGAGTTTTTGCCCGGGCCAGATAATCCGCCCCTCGAGGGTACCGGATAATCCATCCCCGGGAATTTTTCCCAAGGCAGCTAAGGCACGTCACTCTGTATGGGGGTTGATTTTTGGCCCGGACAATCCGATTCTGGGCCAGAGATTTGGCCCGGCTAGATAATCCGGCCCCAAACTTCTCCAACGGCTGGCTTTGGCGGGGGGTATAAATACACCAATTGTTCCTCCTATCAGATCTTCTGATTTATTCGAAAAAGTGTTGTGATGTTCATCCAATCCCAAAATGATATCTCCACTTTCAACCACCTGAAGGCTCTGATCTTTGGGGAATCGAAGGAGGAGGCATTGATCTACTTCGGCACCAATCAAGCTCTTGAATTCCCGTCCATTCACTTGGATGATTCTTGATCTAGTATTTCTTGCAAATATCTAGATCTCAATTTTGGTTATTGATTAACTTGTTCTTGTGGCAGCTTGTTGTCATCACGGGAGCCTCCAATTCAGTGGTGGATGTGTGCCCTACTAGTGCTGTAAAGGCACCGGTTCCCGCCTAGAAGGGTGCCAAATAGTGGAAGGTGGATCATGCCTTTGGTGGCGCGATCCATCAGAGAACAGGGTGAGGCCTATTGTGGCATGGCGGTCTTAGTACCTCCCACCCCTCCAACACAGACATACTTCCCTTAACAAGGAAGGAACTGCGATAAAACAAATATTGTTTCTCCACATGCTCCACTATGGTTACCTCATTCCACTTACTTTGCCTTTACTCGATTAGTAGTTAGGTTTACTGATACGTTCATTTTGCATCACTATTCTGTATCATAATTCACTATTATTCATGTATATATTTCATATTAAGAGATGATAATTATGTTATTTCATCTATTTTGCATGATTGATGATTTTATGGAGGATGGATCACTAGAGCGAGGATTCTGATCGAAAAGGCAGTGTTTGGAGGCAAAATTCACGAAGATCAGAAACTCCCAGAAAATATACGGAAAATCCTAATTTCCAGAAGACGAAGGAAGCCAAAAGGAGGAGTGGAGATGGGCCACAGGAGGCCCACACCACCCCCTGGCGTGGGCCAGCCCTGGCCACGCCACCAGATGGTGTGGCCACCCTGGCCCACCTCTGGCATCGCCCTTTGGCGTATATAATCCCCTCGAAACCCTAAGACTCGGGGAGCGACCATAGAGAGATTCCGCCGCCTCTGCGGGGTGGAAAACTAAAGAGAGAGAAAGAGCTCTCCGGTAGGCAGAAATCTGCCGGGGAAATTCCTTCCCGGAGAGGGGAGATCGTCGCCATCAACACCACCATCAAGCTGGACTTCATCGGGATCATCATCATCATCATCTCCATCATCATCTCCACCAGCACCATCATCACCACTCCATACTGCTGTAACAATTGGGTTGAATCTTGCATAGTTCTTAGGGAAAACTTTCCCGGTGTTGATTACTTGTTGTAGTTGATGCTATTGACTGGAACCATTGAATTATTGTTCATGTTCAGATTGTTACTTATCATTATTTCATCTCTGATCTTGATCCATATGATGTCTCATGAGTAGTTTGTTTAGTTCTTGAGGACATGGGAGAAGTCATGTTGTTAGTAGTGAAATTGTGTTGAGAGAGATTCAACGGTTTGATAATTAAGTTGTGGTGTTATTCTTCTAGTGGTGTCATGTGAATGTCGACTACATGATACTTCACCTTTATGGGCCTAGGGGAATGCATTGTGTATTTGGCTACTAATCGTGGGGTTGCCGGAGTGATAGAAACCTGAACCCCCGTTAGGAAACCTTTGCATAAGGGAGTGTAGGATCTCAAAGTTTAAGGCTGTAGTTAGGTTTTTATCTTAATTACTTTTCTTGTAGTTGCGGATGCTTGTAAGGGGTATAATAACAAGTATATATTAGTCCTAGGAAGGTCAGTACATTAGCATAGGTTCACCCACACAACACTTATCCAACCAAAGAAGATTAATCAACTATATGAAGCGAAAGCACTTGACAATATTCCTATGTGTCCTCGAGAACGTTTGGTTATCTTAAGTAATACAACTGGCTTATCCTTTGCTAAAGAAAGGATTGGGCCACTTTCTGCAATTATTATTATTGTATTTTATTTACTCGCACTTTATTTATCTGCATTATCAAAACCCCCTAAAAATCCGTTTGCTAAGTATTTACAGAGAATTCCTGATCCAAGCCACTCGTCAACACCTTCTGCTCCTCGTTGGGTTTGACACTCTTACTTGTCGAAAATACTGCGATACACCCCCTATACTTGTGGGTCATCAAGACTATTTTTTGGTGCCGTTGACGGGGAGTGAAGCGCTATTGGAGAGTTGAACTGGTAAACAAAACTTCTACTGTGAGTATTGTTTACTTCTGTTAGTTATTTTATTTCAATATGGATAATTCACTTAGTTTCTTATTTCGTAATGCTACTACCACTGCTAAGGTAGTAGATGAACCTCCACCGGCTGCAAATGATACTTTTAAAATACCCACAAGAATTATTGATCATGTTATGGATAACTATTATGTTGGAGATGGAGCTGTCCATCCCGGTGATCATCTGCTCTTTATACACGAATTATGCGTGTTGTTCAAGTGTGTAGGTATTACAACAGATCAAGTCAAGAAGAAGTTATTCTCATTATCACTGAAAGGAAGAGCTGAGGAATGGTATAAGCTGCTAAAGAATGGCCAATCTCTTGAATGGGAGGAAATTGTACCTCTCTTTTATTCCAAATTTTATCCTCCTAGTGAGATTCATAAAGATTGGAATCAAATATATAACTTTTGGCCTCGTGATGTAGAGAGTACAACTCAAGCTTGGGGGAGATTGAAGTTACTAATGCTCAAATGTCCTATTCATGAGCTCCCTGACAATATTATTATCAATAACTTTTATGCAAGGATTTCTCTTCATGATAAGGATCTATTGGACGCTTCTTGTGCTAGATCGTTTACACGTATGGAACAAGAAGCTAAATGGGATCTTCTAGACCGTATTCAAGACAATGCTGAAGCATGGGAGAATGATAAAGGAAGAAAGTCAGGTATAAATTATGATTATGAATGCATTAAATATTTTATGGGAACTGATGACTTTCGTAATATTAGTAATGCTTATGGTCTTGATTCTCAAAGTATTGCAAATTATTTTAAAGCTTTTGCCTCTTATATTGAAATTCCTAAAAAGAAGTGGAACAAGTATCACGAGCCATATATAGATATTCTTAATTGTGTTCCTGCTAGAAATACTGAAGTTTATACTATGGATCATATTTTACCTGAACCTTACATTGAGAAAATACTCTTCCCGGTTAAGGTAAAGGAACATTCTATGATAGCTAGTATGGTTAACGAAAGTACAAACAAAGCCATAGAAACTAATGAACAAATAAATGATGAACCCGTAGTAGCAAATATGAAAGACTTTGTCGCTAAAAATGTAGAAGATGGGCATATTATCCTTAGTAAGGATACTTCTAAAATTGTTTCACATCCTAATGGAACTAGGAAAGCTAGTGTCCCTGTGTTTTCTGTCAGAATAAGTGATCATCGCTATAATGGTTCATGTGATAGTTATATTGTTAAATTTATGCATGATACTGAAAGTTATTATGAGAGAGGGAAGATTGTTCTTATGCATCTCAATAATATTAAGTTTCCTTTCTTTATGTTGAAAGTCTTTAAGTTGCACTTGCTTTGCCTTCCTATGCTAGTGGCCTCTGGTTTCAACAATTTATTTTCTTACAAAATCCCCTTGCATAGGAAGTGGGTTAGACTTAAACATGTGTATAATTTCTCCTTGATGCTCTCTTTTATTTCAGTTCATACCCTTGTGTGAGCATCATTGAAATTTATTATGCCTATCTTAATGGCTATAAAGAAAGAGCTTCTTGGGAGAGAACCCAATATATTTTTGCTTTCAGTTTATTTTGGTCTTTTTGAGTCCTGGAAGTTATTGCTTCTGTAATAACCTCTCCTTACCCTTTTTGTTTGGGTTTTTGTGTCAAGATCAACCTCTAATGAGAGAGAAGTAAGACTTGGGGAAGTTGCTATCCCGAAATAGATTTTTGTGCTTCACCACAAAAAATCGTGAAAAATCCCATAATGTCATACTCATCTGTACATATTTGTGTGCATACCCCAGGGTATCGTTTAACTTTCATTAGTTTTGCACTTTTTGATTTTGGAAACAGAAGATTTTCGGAAAAATTGATCTTTACCTTCTGGACTATTTTGACAGATTTTTGCCATTGTTGCATTTGCCTCTTAAATCGATTTCCTTTTTTGAATTCCTTTTGGGCTTTCGAGAGGAGTTGTTTCAGTAGTTTATGTTTTGATGGATTTCAGTTGAAATTGAACCTAAAGGTTTATTATCTTGCATGCACTAATGTTGCTAATGAGAATTGTGTGAAAGAAATTTTCAAGTTGTAGGAGAAAACGGTGTAATAAGATGGTGAATGGTCAAAAGACTCAAGCACTATATTTATGGAGATTCTTACAATGAAGATATTGATGTTATTCAAATGGTGACTCCAGAAAAATTCATTAAAGGGCAAGTTTAGAGACCTGCAGAGTCCGTTTTTGAATAGATAACAGTTTTGGTGAGAAAAGGTCTGCGAAAAACTTTCCAATTTATATTTTTGCAGTTTTTAGCTAACATGGAAAATAATGGGTCGAAAGAGGGACGGAAATAGATCCCGGGTGGCTCACACCACCCCGTGGCGCGGGCCCACCTGGCCTCGCCACCAGGGGGTGTGGCCACCCCGGAGCCCGTCTCCGACCCGTTTTCTCCCAGTACTTTTCTTTTGTTGTTAAAATTCGTGATATATAATCCCCCGGATCACCCGAGGTTTGTATATCGTGTTCTCATCGTGTTTTTGTTTCGATCTGTTTCTGTCAGGAACTATTCCCAAAGTTTAGAAGCACAATGGTCTCCGCCAACGATAAGGGCAAGGAGCCTATGGAAGATGATCTCCAAGACTCTAAGCAGGAGGACGAGATTGAGAGTGAAGTTGAAGAGGAGGCAAAGGAAGACCAGCATCCGCACACCAGCACCACCATTGCAAGCACTGGAGTGGTGGAAAATCCTACTAAGTTCAAAAGGACTACACGGATGTCCACTGGAGGGAAGATTTCGTGTCATTGCTTGGCTTCATGATCACCTCCTCCACGCACCAAGAATCCCTTCCATACCCTTATTCATGAGCAGCAATTCCAAAATATGCCCAAGGAAAAATTACTCTCCAATTGGGATATGAGTCGTTCTAACCATGCAGGAAAAGAATACTTCAAGGAGGAAGAGTGGGAAAGGATCGCAAGAGCTGGGATTCACAGCCTGACATGATCATGAACCGCATTGAGCACAATTTGGAGTTGATTCGTACTCTCACCTTCAAGATTGAGGATTTGAGGGAATTGATTGAAAAGCTCATCGAGAGAACACCACCACCACTGAAGGAGTAATTCGTCATCAGGTTTTGGCATCCCCTTGGTTTGTTCCAAGTTTGGGGGAGTGCCGCGGTATCACATCACTACCTTTTATCTTTTTACCTTTTTTAGTAGAGTCATATCATGAATGGAGAAGTTATCATATAGGATGGTTTGCATATGGAAGTATCTCCTCTCTAGCTAGTTATATATGTATCCCTTGGTGTGAGTTGCCGTTATGGAATATTAATGAGAAGTTCTATCATTTACTGTTTGCACATCTTATTTTAGTTTCCAATTTCTATTATATGATTGATCTTGTTGTTAGTATTGGTATCACTTTCGGATCATTAAGTAAATTTAGTTGGTTTTGGCAAACCCGGGTCTGGTCAGTAGCAATACTATTTAAGAATTAAATGGAAAAGAGAAAAGTACTTTTAGAAATATAATTCCATCATCTTTCTTTCTTGTTTGGCCAATAAGCTTAGTATTCTCTAGTTAAGATCTTTTGTGCTTCCAAGGAAGATTTCATGATTGTTTCTATCACTTGTATGTTTGTTTGTTTCCTTCAATTCTTATGCTTGGTACCCAGCCTTGCTAGCCAAAAACCTGCACTGAGAGGGAATGCTTCACATGCATCCAATCCTTAAACCAAAACCTATGCCATTTGTGTCCACCATATCTACCTATTAGCATTATTGCTATTCCAAGTAAATTCATGTTTTTATCTACCTTTCGAATTAAACTTGTTATGTGAAAATCAGTGATTAAAGCTCTCACAAACTTGATGACACACTTTACTTTCTTGCGCTTAATAAACTTGAACCATTGTGTCCATCTATGATTGCGTATATGCTTGCGCTTTATAAGTTGTGAATTAGCAGAACCATGTTACCATGGGGAACGCTTTCAACATTGCACTTATTTAGTTGATATCGTGATCTTTTGCTTATGGATCCTGGTGGTGTGAAATAAAAGGGGAGCTTGTGAGATCATGGATTTTGTATATGTGTTAGAGAAACGCCTGGGTGGCTAGCGTAAGCCATGCCTAATCATGGTGGAAACTTGCAGCATAACCATAGTGAGCAATCGATGAAGCATCCTCAATAAAAATCTATGCAAATAGCAAATAAAAAGATCGCTGAGATGCTCATTGTCTATTGCCTTGTCATTTTGATATGGGATAGCTCCTGTATCATGGGGCAAGGGGTACCCTGTTGGCGGTTCTCCATGATACACATGTATTTAGAATGACAAGATCTTACTCATGACTAAAGTTGAGTAGCATGAGGTCTGGTACTCGTAAGCATGGGCATGAGATTTTCAATTTATAACTTGTCAAGCATATCCTCATATTTGTGTCACTTTAACCTTAATCACCTCAAGATGCTTATGATAGGGGCAATGAGATCTGAAATCTAATAAGTACCATAATTTTTGGAAGCTCTTTATGAAACTTGAAATCCCTGGTTCCCTCTGTGAAGGGCCTATCTTTTACTTTTTAGTTGAGTTAGTAAACCTATTCTTTTCTATCTCAAGCAAATATTTGAGTTGTTGTGATTCAATCATGCATATGATGATTTATTCAATCATGTTTCTTATTTTCCTTGTTTTGCACACTGCTTTTATCTTAGTGAATATTACTTTGAAAGCTATCATTGAAAACCCCATTATGATTGAACTCCTGCAAATTGTTAACTATTCTATGACCAAGAACAAAGTTTGCCATTTCCAATTATGATTTACTTTGTGTATCTTTATTGTGTTTCCCATACTCATTGCAAGTTAAGTTATATAATAGTGAGTTGTTTTCTATTACGATTTGTGAATGTGATGCTTCTTGTCCATATTATTTTTATCGACACTTCACTCCATTATCCTGTGGACATGTTTATTGAGCTCAGTTTTCGCTTGCGGACAAGCGAAGTCTAAGCTTGGGGGGAGTTGATACGTCCATTTTGCATCACTATTCTATATCATCACTCACTATTATTCATTGATATATTTCATATTAAGAGATGGTACTTATGTTATTTCATCTATTTTTGCATGATTGATGATTTTATGGAGGATGGATCATTGGAGCCAGGATTCTGATGCAAAAGGCAGTGTTTGGAGGCAAAATTCGCAAAGATCAGAAAATCCCAGAAAATATATGGAAAATCCTATTTTTTTAGAAGACGAAGGAAGCCAGAAGGAGGAGTGGAGATGGGCCACCGGGGGCCCACACCACCCCCAGGCGTGGGCCAGCCCTAGCTGCGCCACCAGGTGGTGTGGCCACCCTGGCCCACCTCTGGCATCGCCCTTTGGTGTGTATAATCCCCTCGAAACCCTAAGACTCAGGGAGCGACCACAGAAAGATTCCGCCGCCTCTGCGGGGCGGAAAACTACAGAGAGAGAAAGAGCTCTCCGGCAGGCAGAAATCTGTCAGGGAAATTCCTTCCTAGAGAGGGGAGATCGTCGCCATCAACACCACCATCAATCTGGACTTCATCGGGATCATCATCATCTCCACTGGCACAATCATCACCACTCCATACCGCTGTAACAATTGGTTTGATCTTGCATAGTTCTTAGGGGAAACTTTCCCGGTGTTGATTACTTGTTGTAGTTGATGCTATTGAGTGGAACCATTGAATTATTGTTCATGTTCAGATTGTTACTTATCATTATTTCATCTCTGGTCTTGATCCATATGATGTCTCATGAGTAGTTCGTTTAGTTCCTGAGGAATGGGAGAAGTCATGTTGTTAGTAGTGGAATTGTGTTGAGAGAGACTCAATGGTTTGATAATTAAGTCGTGGTGTTATTCTTCTAGTGGTGTCATGTTAACGTCGACTACATGATACTTAACCTTTATGGGCCTAGGGGAATGCATTGTGTATTTGGCTACTAATCGTGGGGTTGCCGGAGTGACAGAAACCTAAACCCTCGTTAGGAAACCTTTGCATAAGGGAGTGTAGGATCTCAAAGTTTTAGGCTGTGGTTAGGTTTTTATCTTAATTACTTCATTGTAGTTGTGGATGCTTGCAAGGGGTATAATCACAAGTATGTATTAGTCCTAGGAAGGTCATTACATTAGCATAGGTTCACCCACACAACACTTATCCAACCAAAGAAGATTAATCAACTATATGAAGTGAAAGCACTTGACAATATTCCCATGTGTCGGCGAGAACGTTTGGTTATCTTAAGTAATACAACCGGCTTGTCCTTTGCTAAAGAAAGGATTGGTCCACTTGCTGCAATTATTATTATTGTCTTTTATTTACTCGCGCTTTATTTATCTGCATTATCAAAACCCCCTAAAATTCCGTTTGCTAAGTAATTACAGCGAATTTCTGATCCAAGCCACTCATCAACAACTTCTGCTCCTTGTTGGGTTCTACATTCTTACTTATTGAAAATACTTCGATACACCGCCTATACTTGTGGGTCATCATTTACATATAGGGAAATTTCTCTTAGTTGCATATCTAGAGAATTTACCTCTGCATTAAGCCTAAAATTGAAAAGGATTTTTTTGGTGTAGCACCTATTCACCCCCTCTAGGTGCCCATATGATCCATTTCATCAAGAACGCTAGGGCGACCTACCAGCAGTGCATGCAGGAGTGCCTAGCGAGCCAAATTGGCCACAACATCCACGTCTATATCGATGATGTGGTGGTGAAGTAGACTCGCCAGAGCGACCTACTCGCCAACCTGGACAAGACTTTCATGAATCTACGGAAGTACAACATCAAGCTCAATCCGGAGATGTGCATATTCGGTGTACCCACCGGCTAGCTGTTGGGGGTACATGGTCTCCAAACGAATTAACGAAGAAAACCGCTGCAAGATTAACACCATCGTGCGACTCGGGAAACCCGAGTGCCTCTGTGATGTCTAGAAGCTGGCAAGGTCACGGTCCTTAGTCACTTCATCCCCTGACTCGGCGAGAAGGCAATGCCTCTCTATCGCCTGATGCGGAAGAACTCCACATTTGAGTGGGACAGCAAGGCCGATAATGCACTCAACACACAGAAGGAGGTGCTACTTGCGACACCAGTACTCGCCGCGCCTCTCAACAAGGAGCCAATTCTTGTCTACGTCGCAGCCTCCAACCGAGTCATCAATGGTCATCGAGCGACCCGAATAGGGAAAGGAGCGCCCCGTACAGCGCCATGTGTACTACCTCAGCAAGCTCCTCACCGACTCAAGGCAACGCTAACCGCAGTACCCAAAACTGGTCTACGCGGTCTTCCGAACCCATCGACGACTCCCTCACTACTTCCAAGAACACCCTATCATGATTGTCTCCTCCGCCCCGCTATAGGATATCATTCACAATCGCGACGCGACAGGGCGAGTCGCTAAGTGGGCCGTCGCAATCGGCATCCACAACGTCAAGTACGAGCCATGCCAGGCCATCAAGTCTCAAGCCCTAGCCATCTTCCTCGCCGACTGGGAAGAAGCGCAGCAGCCCGAGATGCTACCCTATCTCCACTACTGGTCCCTCCACTTCAATGGGTCCAAGAACTCGGATGGTGCGGGGGATGGGGTAATCCTCACCTCCCCCAAAGGTGATAAGCTCCAATATGTGTTGTAGGTCAACTTCACCTCCTGCACCAACAAATCTTGGGCCACGCAGAGATAAACAAAACCTTTTTCCCCTACGCAGTACTCCCAAGATCTAGCTTAGGTGATAGGCCACGAGATTTACCACTAGACGCGCAGGTGCGGATTTTTGATGAAGCACGTCAGTTGATGCCGTGCCGAACGATCCCACGTACAGCACGTCCAGATCCCCATGGACCTCCTTGTCTCCAGCGCCGCACATGCAACGCCTCCACCCATATCCACACGTACAGGAAGGAGCTCCAGGCAGACGACTGATAGATCCTGTCTAGCCCCCGAAATGGGAGTGGAGAAAGTGATGGCTAGGTCAGGGACAATCCCTTGTCACTCCACTTATATACACTCCTAGCTAGGCTCAATGCTTGAGGCCCATCTAGGCCGTACCCCAATCTCCACATGGATCTAATCCACATGGGATCCTTACCCTTAAGTGTGTGACCCTATAGGTTCACGTACACCTGGACACGACACGAGTCACTACTCCGAGTCGATAGCTAGTAGTGGTCTCTAGCAAGATGTGCCAACTCCCAAGCGCCATAAAGTCAGAGGACAAACCTTTCTCAATGTGACTTTCGTCCAAGTCCCTTTGCCTCACGATATATCTTTTCAAGCTATAGGTGAGTTGTTACCATCCCTTTAATAGCTCGACTCTCTCTTCTTGTTCCGTGATATACGATTCACTGGACTAACACTTAGTCCGACTCCTTGGTTAACACTTAACTAAGTTGCGCATGGCCATGCATCTGAACCATATCACACAAGAGGGCCTAGAGAATATCTCCATTACAGACGGGAAAATCCCATCTTGGTAATCCATGTCATGTAGCTTGCTTCACAACCAACCCGAACCCTACCTTTATAACTGCCCATTTATGGAACAACGTTTGATAGGACCTAAGCTTGCGATCCACAACTCAGATCATGCGATCACCTCAAGTCGAAGGATTCCATTGCTTGAGACTACAAATGACAACATGCTCGTTGCATCTCAACTGTAGGTCAGTCCGACTCGCTAAACTCTTTAACGGAATCAGTGTAATTCGCCGACTTTCACATTAGTCTAAGTTGTGTGTCCAACACAACCTCAACGACCAAGGACAACTAGTATGAACAACATGAATATATAGTTCCACAATCGAATCACATATTCAATGATACATATCAGTAGTTCATACATGGACAATAACTTTATGAATACATTGCGAATAACATCATCCATGGTTGCCTCTAGGGCATATTCCCAACAGTCTCCCACTTGCACTAGAGTCAATCATCTGACATCACATGTCTAGGCATCTATTGCCCATAGCTCTCAAGTGCGCCTCATGCTTCGGTTGTGGTAGCGGCTTTGTCAACGGATCCGAAATATTTCCATCCGTGTGTACCTTGCATAATTTGATATCACCTTGATCCACGAACTGGCGAATCAGGTGGTACCGCATGAGTATATGTTTGTTCTTCTGGTGTTGTCTAGGTTACTTGGCTTGTGCGATAGCACCATTGTTGTCACAATACACGTCTAACGGATTGGACGAGCCCTGAACAAGATCTATGAGGAAATTCCTCATCCAAACGGCTTCCTTTGCCGCCTCCGAGGCAGCAATATACTCAACCTCTGTCATAGACGTAGACACCGTCTCTTGCTTGGAACTCTTCCAGCTCACAGCCCTTCCGTTTACCACAAACACATAACCAGATTGTGAACGAGAATCATCTGAGTCAGTGAGATAATTCGCATCCGTGTAACCCCTTACACTGAGTTTATCCTCACCTCCATAAACCAGGAACATATCCTTAGTCCTTCTCAAGTACTTAATGATGTTTTTAGCTGGTGCCTAGTGGATCTCTCTAGGGTTAGCCTGGTATCTGCTCACAACACTTAGATCATAGGAAACATCTGGCCTAGTACAAATCATAGCGTGCATGATGGATCCGACTGAGAAGCATACGAAATCGCACTCATCCAACTTTTCTCATCATTTGTCAAAGGACACTGAGTCTTGCTAAGTTTTACGCCATGGGACATTGATAAGAACCCCTTCTTAGACGATTCCATGTTGAACTTCTTCAACACTTTGTCCAAATATGTACTCTAACTCAATCCAATGAGCTGCCTTGATCTATCTCTATAGATGTGGATTCCTAGTATGTAAGTCGCCTCACCCAAGTCTTTCATCAAAAACTCTTTTCCAATGATTCCTTAGTTTCTTGCAACATCTGGACATCATTTCCAATCAGTAATATGTCATCCACATATAAGATCAGAAAGTTTACTTCGCTCCCACTAAACTTCTTGTATAAACAAGAATCATGATCACTCTTGATGAAGCCAAACGATTTGACTTTCTCATCAAAACGAATGTTTCAACTCCGAGATGCTTGCTTCAACCCATAAATGGTTTTCCGAAGCTTGCATACCTTGTAAGCATTAGCCGGATCGACATAATATGTATAAAAAATCACGCATCCACATACCAACCACCAAAAATTCTGGATATTCTCATGCATGCGAGGCTCAACCTCCCAAGTCATCTAACGCTTGGTTTGCCAACCAAAGAACTTTCTCAACTTTAGCGTGCTACGCCTCATCACTCTCAGACTCTTCCAATATGGTCAAAGGACGAGTCTCAAAGTTTAAATCTTGGTCAATCGTAATCGGCTCCATTGTCATTTGTCGTTTGGGATTACGAAAATGCTTCCACGACATAGAGACTTAGAACACACCATTGACACATAGCATCAACTCGGGAAACTCATGACGGCAGGCCAGCTTCCCGAAGCATGCCACTATCATGAGTGGTCCAATGTACCACAAACTAAGTTTTCCTTTGATGTTAAATCTTATAACAACTAAGTTTTCATTTGATATACAATTTCATAAATGTTATAATCTTGCAAACACATTTGTAGTGTTAAGTATATTTGATACTTGTTCTGTTTTACTGAAATCAGGTCCTTCTGCATAGAGGTTCTTGCTGGAGAAGAGGTGACGTTGCGTGTTGATGGCAAGCATGATGATGGCCAACGACACTCTCCCTCGACATTTATCACTTAGTTTATGTTTAGGATGATTATTGTAATCAAAAGATTGTGAACTTCTTTAGTGTGTCTCACACTTTGTTAGACGGTTATTCATATCAGTTTGTAACAAACAGTTGTTCCACTTTTATAAATGATTTCTATTTGTGTTCATATCTTGTTTGATTATATGTGAATTATCCTTGTTGTTTGAAACTAATCGATAATACATGAACATTTGTAAAATATTGAAATGCCTTAAAATACCCAAATTAATGATATTTTCATTAATGAATGAAACCATTGTTTAAATTCAAAGTTATGTTGATAATATGTGAAAGACATTCGATTTCTTGTCACATATAAATCATGCCTAAGTTCGGAAAAATAACTTGAACACCGTGTATTACTTGAATACAAAGTGTTTGATGAATTGTTGAAAGAAAATACATATTTGATGTATTGTGTTTTGACAAAATGGTAATTATCATTATATGATTGTTTGAATGTGTAAAGAAGTTTACCAAAGGAAACATGAGTATGAAACTATTTGATATGATCAAAGTGTTTCATCTACAAAAGGGTATTAAAGTTAAAAGAGAATCTAATTACTGTGATTTGATCAATATTAATGAAATTCAACTTTATAAGATTAGCATAAAAGAAATTGTGAAATGCAAAGCGTTTTGAAACGTAAAAATGCAAAGCATCACAATATGATATTAGGTATCAAAGTGGGTGAATAGATGGCACCAAAATAAATCGTTGTAGTGTAGATGTAGAGAGCATTAGTTAGCAATAGTCAGCACTCAATTAGAATATATATAGTGAACCATATGAATTCGTGAAAGCAGCTCCATATCTAGTATGGATCATCGTGAAAGTTTTGGGGTTATTCGATATAACCAAAACAATAGCGAATAAGTCCTTGTAAAGTATTCATTGGAAACTTTGAATACGAAATCCATAGCTGAAACCAAAAGAAAAGAAAAACTAGTATTGCTTGGTTTTTTGGTACATTTTTGAGAAAGTTCGCATTCAGTAATATTTCTCAATTATGGAGCAATTGGAAGATAGTGAAAAACATGATGAGGATTCAAATCCCCGCATCAAAGTGTTGAGAAGCGCAATGGACAACTTTCCTAAACGATTCTCTTCACCAAAGGAAAGAATCAATGATAATGATCATTGTGTTTTCCCCACCGGTGTTTTCACTACATGAAGTAGGATTCAAAATGTAAACCATATCTTGTATGGAGACATTTGTGAATCATTTGTCATGATTCTTGGAATATGACATACTTACGAACTACTAAGGAAATAATGGTAAGCTAAAGTTATGGGAAATCCCATAGCAAAATTCCCTTGAGATTAGAAAGCAATTCGTTGCTAAATCTCACAAGTATAAGGGGTTACTTGGATTTTCCCAAATGACTACAAAGCCATAGTGGAAAAAGGGGTGAATGACAAAAGCACAATTTGTCTAGTATTGGATGAATTCAAATGAATTTGATTCAAGTGTGCTAAATGTCTAGTGGATTTAAAACTGGTAAAGCACTAGTATCTCATAGTGAATCTCCAAGTTTGATATTTGATCAAAGGATTTTGAAGCTGTTCCAAATAGCGAGTAGATATGCAATTTTCATGAAATTGAGTGGGAGCTATAAAAGTCTTCCTAAAACAATATGTGAATGGCATATATTTGAGTGGGAGCAATATAAGTCTCAAATTCAAATATGTAGGAACATAGTATGAGTAAGAGTAGTGACTCATACCCAAATATGCTGGGAACATATTTTGAGTGGGATCTTATAGGAGTGATTCTTAAGTGTGTTAAGGATAAAAGCACAAGTACTTATAAATAATGATTTATAAGGCATAGAAGTTGATAATAAGTGTATGATGATATTATGTAGTATTCCTTAAGGGATTCTGAAAAGGGTTTTAGAATATAAGTTAATTAAGGAACTGGTCCTTAATAACTCAAGTTAGGAATAGTATTAAGTTTAACATCAATGGTTGAAAGAAAGAAAAGGATGATCATCATCCACTATGTTGAGACATATGTTCTATCTTAGAAAACCATGATGATAACTTAACATAATAGATGATCCAATAAGGAACGTTTAAAAGTGATTAAGTTTGAATCACAGAATGTTGAGCCAAGTTTGTCCACATTGTCTGTTAGAGAACTGTAGACATGTTTTCCAAATCCATAAATGATGACATATCTTAAAGCATAAAGGGTTATGTTATAAGGGAATATGTTGCAAACTCCTATAAATACCGATTAGAGTCAAGTAGGAAGCAAGGTGAACAAAACATCGAAAGTTGCACAGAGTGCACTAGTGTTTTGATGAATACATTTATAATAATAGATAAGGATACCATCTAAAGTGTTGTATAATGTTATGGCGGGGCTAGTTCACTTTTAACATAGAATGATGTGTCCCAGGGCACAGTGCCCATGAGAAAGCCCTCGAGGTTAATCTAAAGTCAATGTAGGCTCCTGAATCAGGCCTCATTCTACTGCCATAGCGACGATGCATACACAAAGATGTTATCATGTGATGATAAAGTATTAATACCAATCAAGGTGACATTAGTAAGTTGCAAAGGATTTGGGACTGTAAAGTACAGACCCAAGACTCAACCTCTTCCATGAGAAAGCATGTTCAGAGTACTAGATATATGGTGCCAATGATTAAGAACAAATGTAGCTAGTTTATTTGTACTCTAGTGCAAGTGGGAGACTGTTGGAAATATGCCCTAGAGACAAATAGTAATAAGGACTATTATCATATTTCATAAAGTTTATGATTATGTTTTATATCCTTCTATACCTGTGTTGAGTGGAAACATCAATACAAGTGTGATATATAAACAACCAGGGGTTCCCAGTGAAACTCTAGTCACTGGTTCATTGGTCAACAGATGATCAAGTTTCCTGATCATGTGGCATTTATGCCAGTTGGAAATGGAGTCAACTCATGCTGAGAATGAGATGATGAACCAATACCCAACCTAAACATCGTGACCCGATCATGTCACGAAGTTCAAGTTACAATAATTAGAAATGGGTCCTCATAGACTATTCCTTAGACCGTGAGGCTATATCAATCATTGTCTCCCGAGAGTGCTTAGATAGCATCAAGCTCCACTTGGTAATATAGTGGTTATAAAGGTGTGTTCAGGTACTTGGAGGAAACCGTAGAGGCAATATATGTCAAGAGCGGGATTTGTCCGTCCACGAGACGGAAAGATACTCAAGGGCCCACTCAGAGAAGTTATATCCAATAGCTGCGCAGCGTGTGATTTGATCACAGGGATATCACTTGTCAAAACGAGTCAAGTAGCATTGTTCGGTAACGAGATTGAACACCACATGGTGATGTTATTGATCAGATCTCGGGAAATACAAGTATCGAGAGACAAAGAGAATAAGACACGACCATCCTGGTTCAAACGACGAAAGATCTTCGTGGAACGCACAGGGGTCACATGGCCATCCAGGTCCCTCTGTTGATCATTGGTTCGGGAGTGTCCTGACCATGTATGGAGTGTTCCCGAACCGTAGGGTATCACGGTTAAGGTTTTGATGATGCTTAGAGAGTGTTTATAGGATCGGAAGAATCACCGAAGAATAGTAGAGAGAAAACCAGAAGGGTTTAAGTAAGTCTGGAGGATGTCTGGAGTGGAGGTGGAAGGTGTTCCATAGCCATGGAGGTTGAATAATATGTGAATGAATTTTAAATATTGATTTAATCATTTATTCATAATTATTTAATAAAGAGAAAATCAATTAAAAGGTCAGAAGGCTTAATGGGCCAATTCCGGAGGGAAGAGGGCCCATTAGGGAAAGGTGAGAGGGTGAAGGGCCAGAGGGGGTGGTCGGCGCCCTAGTGGGCCAACACCCCTGCGCGGGTCCCATGGTCGTGGCCGGCGGTGCCACCCTCCCCCTCAGACTACACGAACAAGAGACATCTTCAGCGCGGAACGTCGTCGTGTAGCGGGATTCGGATCAAGCAGCTCTACTTTCGCAACTCCTGCTGGATCGGGGAAGAGGGAGTCATCGTCAGGCACCGGACGTGTGTAACTCCCCGCGAGGTGTCTACGTGAGGCACTCAAGTCGTTGGACCCAAAGGAGCGTAAGGACTTCATCACAACCTTGAAGTCGGCTTCGGCTCGTCTACATCAACCACGCTCTCCTGAGCATTTACAACGCTTTTCGGTCTTCAAGGGTAAGTTCGCGAAAAGCCCCTCCCGTTACTGTATTACTAATAGATAGGTCCTGGCAGCATCAGGGGTTCAGGGGCGTAGGGTAAAAATTATTGTTTTTATACGCGGAACCCCTACAATTTGACCCTTTTTAATTCTTTTTATTTTATTGAATAAATATAATTGAATGATTAAATCAATATTCAACATTCACTTACATATTATTCAATCCCCATTGATGTGGAACTCATTCCCTCTCATTTCGGACATCCTCCCGACTTACTGAAACCCTTTTGGTTTTCTCTCTTCTCTTTTCTTTGGTGATTCTACCAATCCTAAAAACACTCTCTAAGCATCATCAAGCCCTTAAGCGTGATACCCCACGGTTTCGGAACACTCCGGACATGGTCGGGACCCTCCCGCACCAATGATCAACAGAGGGACCTGGATGTCCATGTGACCCATGTGCATTCCATGAAACCTTTCGTCGTTTGAACCATGAAAGTAGTGTCTTATTCCTTTTGTCTCTTGATACTTGCATTGTCCGAGATCTGATCAATGACATGACCATGTCGTGTTCAATCTCGTTACCGACAAAAGCTACTTGACTCGTTTCGACAAGTGATATCCCCGTTATCAAATCACACGCTGCGCAGCTATTGGATACACAACTTCTCCGAGTGGCCCCTCGAGTATCTTTTTGTCACGCGGATGGAAACATCATGTTCTTGACACATATTGCCTCAACTGTCCCTCCGAATACCTGAACACACCTTTATGATCACCGTTTAACCGGGTGACGTTTGATGCTATCAAAGTACCCTCGGTTAACAGTGATTGATATGGCCTCACGGTCTAAGAAATAGCACACTAGGTATATTATAATCATCATAACTTGAACTTTGTGACATGATCGGGTCACGATGCTTATGTTGGGTATATTTCATCATCTCATTCTCATAATGATGTGAATCCATTTACAACTGGCATAAATTCCCCATGATTAGGAAACCTTGATCATCTGTTGACCAATGAACCAGTGACTAGAGTTTCACCGGGAACTCCTGGTTGTTTATATATCACACGTGTATTGACGTTTCCATTCAGTACAATTATAGCATGATATAAAACTTAATCATAAAGTTTATGAAATATGATAATAATCCTTATTATTATTTATCTCTAGGGCATATTTCCAACAATCGTCCACTTGCACTAGAATACAAATAAACTAGCAGCATTTGTTCTTAATCATTGGCACCATATATCCCGACACCTTTGAACATGGTTGCTCATGGAAGAGGTTGAGTCCTGGGTCTGTACTTTACAGTCCTAAATCCTTTTCAACTTACTAATGTCACCTTGATTGACATTAATACTTTATCATCTCATGATAACATCGTTGTGTATGCATCATAGTTATGGAAGCAAAATGAGGTCAGTTTCTAGGAGCCTACAAATATTTTAGATCAGACACTATGAGCTTTCTCATGGGCACTGTGCCCTGGGACACACCTTCTGTGTCAAGACAAACTAGTCTCGCCATAATAGTATGCATCACTTTAGATGGTACCCTTATCTATTATTATAAATGTAACCATCAAAACACTAGTGCACCCTGCGCAACTTTCGATGTTTTTATCACCTCGCTTCCTACTTGATTGTAGTCGGTATTATCGATATAGGAGTTCCCAATCTTCTTACGACACAACCCTTTATGCTTCAAGATATATCATCCTTTATGGACTTGGAAACATGTCTACAGTTCTCAATCAGACAATTCGGACTAACTTAGCTCAATGTTCCATGATTCATACTGAATCACTTTTGAAACGTTCCTTCTTGGATCATATATATTATGTTAAGTTGTCATCATGGTTTCTAGGATAGAACCTATGTCTCAACATAGTGGGTGATGAGCATCCTGTTCTTTCTTTCCAACTATTGATGTTTAACTTAATGATATTCCTAATTTGAGTGATCAAGGACCATTGTTTAATCAATTCCCTTTCTAAAACCCTTTTTAGAATCCCTTTTAGGAATACTACATAATATCGCAATTACTTACTTTCAACTCCTAATCCCTATAAGTCATTATTTATTGGTACGTGCACTTTCATTCTTAATGTGTCGTCCACACACTTAAGAATCAATCCTTTTAAGATCCCACTCAAAATATGTTCCCAACATATTTGAATTCGAGACTTATATTTCTCCCACTCAAAATGTGCTCCCGACATATTTGAGTTCGAGACTTATATTGCTCCCACTCAAAAATATGTCATTCACATACTATGTTAGGAAGACTTTCATAGCTCCCACTCAATTTCAAGCAAATTGCATATCCTCTCACTATTTTGAATGACATCAAAATCCGTTAGTCAATTATCAAACCGAGAGATTTACTATGAGATGCTAGTACCTCACTAGTATTAAATCCACCAGACTTTCATTACTTCTAAATAAAATTCATTTGAATATGTCCAATACATTATTCATGACAAATCGTGCCTTTGTCATTCACCTTTTCCTATATGACTTTGCAATCGTTTGGAAAATTCATGTAACCTGTTACTTGGTAAGATTCAGCAATAAATTGCTTTCTAATCTTAAGTGAATTTTGCCTCTAGGATTTCTCATAATTTCAGTTCACCATTATTTCTTTCGTAGTTTGTAGGTATGTCGTATTCCAGTAATGTGACAAGTAATTCACAAATGTCTCCATACAGGATGTGGGGTACATTTTGAATCCTACTTTATGTAGTGAAAATATTAGTGGGGGAAAACACAATGATCAATATCATTAATTCTTTCCTATATGAAGAGAATCGTTCTGGAATGCTTTCCATTGCGCTTCTCAATACTCTGATGCAGGGTTTTGAATCCTCATCGTGTTCTTCACTATCTTCCATAAGATTCATATTCGAGAATACAAACTTTCTCAAGAAAGCACCAAAATTCAGGCAACACTAGTTTTGCCTTTCTTTTGGTTCTAGCCATGGATATCGTATTCATAATTTCCAATGAATATACTAGAAGGACTTATTTCGCTATTTTTTGGTTATATTGAGTAACTCCAAAACTTTCACGATGATCTATACATGATATGGTGCTGATATCACGAATTCAGATGGTTCACTATATATTCTAATTGAGTGCTAACTATTTCTAACTAATCGTCTCTACACTTACACTACAACAATTTATTCGGTGCCATCTATTCACTCACTTTGATAATTAATATCACATTGTGATGCTTTGAATTTTGACATTTCAAACGCATTGCATTTCACAATTTCTTATGCCAATCTAATAACGTTGAATTTCATTACTATTGATCAAATCATAGTAATTAAATTATCTTTTATCTTTAATATCCTTGGATGATAAAATACTTTGAACCTATCAAATGGTTTCATACTCATGTTTTCTTTGGTAAACCTATTTGCAAAATTCAAACAATCACAAAATGATAATTACCATTTCGTTGAAATACAATACATTGAATATGCATTCTCTTTCAACAATTCATCAAATAATTTTATTCATGCAATACACGGTGTTTAAGTTATCTTTGCCGAACTTGGGCATGATTCATTTGTGACAAAAAAACAAGTGTCTTTCACATATTATCAATACTAGTTGAATGCCTGTGCGTTGCTACGGCTCTCAAGTTTTATTTTCTAGCACATGTTAATACAATGCGAGTGAAAATTCATGTGTATATATAATCTTTGTAAAACATTAAGATTTGATTTCATCGTGAATTCTAATCCACCGGCTCCATATAAGGTCAGTGGTTGGTACATGTGCCTGCTTGCACAGAAAGTCAGTTGCTGGTAAATGTGCCTGTTTGCACACACGTCGACAATTTCATGTGAAGAGTAGGCACACGTTGGTAATTTCGTGTGGAGAGGCGGCAGTTTCATGTGCAGAGGAAGGAGGCGCACAAGGATCATGGGAAGGATCAGAGTCATTTTCCCCCTCTCCCTTCTCTCTCCTGTGAACAGTACCTGAGAGCGCCTCTGAGTTCCCGGGCAGATACCGAGCCCCTCCGGAGGCGATGTCGTTCGGAGGTGGCGGAGGAGAGGCCCCGTGGTAGTTTAGGGTCTTTTAGTTAGTTGGTTTGCGGCGTACTCACCACCGTCTTGGGCGTCCTGCCCGGAGTGGTCTCCAGGTCGTCGGCCAGATCTGGAGCGGGCCGGGGTGGATCTCTCTCCTCACAACACTCCGGTGGTCAGAGTTAGGTGTGGTGTGTAGATCCACTGTCGGAGACTCTCGAATAAGGCCTAGGACCCAGCATCTGGCGAGGAGATCGAAGATACGATCCTTTCCTCGCCGGCCATGGTGGCGGGGGAGATAGGTGATGTGGTGGTCGGCTCTTGTGCTTCTCTTTCCCGGCGGCCGTGGAGGCGAGGGGGATGCAGAGTGTGGCGTCATCTGCTTCTTCCTTGTCTGGATGCTAGGGTGGTACATGCTGCGGCGAGCTTTCCCCTCCTGCCTCTTCAAGTGGCCAAGGTGGTGGCTTTTGGTGTGCAGGTTTTGGTTGCTGCCGGCAGCGGATTCACTTCTGGAGCTTCTCTCCGGCGTCTCCTTGGCGGCAGATGGCTCGCCAGCGTGTCGGACCCAAGGGCAGTAGGGCTGCCGCTCCTCCGCTGCTTGTCTCCATGTGTCGGTCGCTCCCTGTGGCGAGGTTGCCGCTGACGCCGGAGTTTCGTCGTCGACCTGGAGGTTGAAGAGGATGAAGGACTTGATCGATCTTTCAAGTTTTCTTTAGGGTCCTCAGTGCTTATTTCTGGGCCTCAGTGTAATTTTTATTTCTTGGCTCTTTATGTACTCTAGGGACTCTTCTGCAGCAATATATGTCGGGTGCTTTGCACCCGTTCACCGTTCAAAAAAAGGATGATGGGAAAGTGGGCCTTATCTGAGGCGTGAGACAGTGGTGGTTATTAGCACAAATTACGGTTACAAAGTTCACCAAGACATCAAAATGATAAGGAGATGCCCTAGATATTGTAAGGAGATAAGCCAAAGCATCATTTTGACGTCTTCATCTTTATACAACTCTTTTGCACTGAGTGTTGATTTTCGAAAATTAACAATTGACTCTCTCCGTTTCAAAACATAAGATACTTTAACTTTTGCGTAACGGATATATCTAGATCCATTTTAGTGAGTAGGTTCACTCCTCTCTCCGTTTCAAAACATCAAATGTTTTAGCTTTATGAAACGGGTGTATCTAGACCCATTTCTAGTGAATAGATTCGGAGTGAACATACACACTAAAAAGGGTCTAGATACATCTGTTTCACAAAAGTAAAACATGTAATATTTTGAAACGCAGGGAGTATATAGTATAAGGGAATGATACACATGCATATTTATAATAAATAAATAAAATTCTAACATGCATGTGAAACAATATGGGTACCCCTTAATAGGTAGTAAACATTGCAAACCAAACACATAGGCCTATTTCTTATAAAAAGTTCCTTGATGCATCACTACACATGCATTAGCAGAAGGTTCAAACCAACCTGAAAACATTGGTTAAGATTTTGGTGTGCTTATGCAATGCGACTTAGACCTGAACGATTTGTCACGTTATGTGCAACCATCGGCCACATTAAGTTAAGTACCCTTTTTTAAAACAAATTGGTCATCTCTAAAGGTTGTGAAATCTTAGAAGTGAGAATTGCAAAGTTCATAGACCTTTTAATGAAAACGAAGTTACTGCTAGGAATCAAATCTTCAAATGCTAGCATTGCATGTGTACATATATTCTTTCAAAAACAAGCAAATAGTCGCACTGCCCCAACAAAATAAAATATTGTAGTCACTGGTACCGTTCTTCGTTGAAAGGAATACATGGCATCAAGATTACTCACAAAATAGTTGCACTTGTATATGATAGGCAATTTCCCTGGCTTTTAATTCAGTCTCTGAAACAAATTTACAGAGTTTAGTTAACAATTGGTAATGTTCGGAGTGTTGCAGTAACCTAACAATAGCTAAGAGCAAAATAAAACAGCTAGTATTTAATATTTCAAATCGAACTTTTAAGATCCCATGGGTCTTAAGATATCAGGAAGTGGTCGCTCAAAAACTCCCTTATTCAGTAACCAGAAATTCTGGTTGCATATAAGCCATAATTTTACAAAGATCAACTTGTAGCAGTGTCAAATGTAATTTTTATAGAAAGGCTAGATAATGTATAGCACGTTGTCTGTGTCAACTTCAAATAGATCATAGAAATTCTGGTTGCACGTAAACCATAATTTGCAAAGAACAACTTGTAGCAGTGTCAAATGTAATGTTTATAGAAAGGCCAGATAATGTATAGACCATGTATGTGTCAACTTAAAACGGATCATTATTCAATACATAATCGTCAGTTTGTACTCGCCAAGTATTAGACACTGCTTCACTTATAAAAAAACCAGTGACAGTGAGTCAGGTGTTTGTCACCATAGATTGTCGGCAAGTGGATATCAACTCACCACAACTCACTGTAGCGCGGTCTGAATCTGGTGATCTTGGAATACCTTCTGACAAGGAATTATTGTTCAATATATCTCCCGAGAATTCAACTATCCCACATGAGTATCATTTATCCTTCAATACTTCAGTTTCTCTTGCATAATTTGCAGAATACATGTCTATCATATGTGTCAATACATTGATTGTGCACTGACTGATCATACATAGAAATCATGAAGTCTTCTAAACTCAACTGTAGATACCACCATGATATTTGACCGAACAAATATTACAATGGTGAACTTGTGATTTTTCTACATATTGGTGCATTACAGAATTGCGAAATATAATTTGAATAGTATGTTGCAGGTGATTTGGTAACTGGAAAAATAATGTCCAAAATTGGAATCGTCCAAACTTTCCATAAAAAAATCGAATTAAAGAGAGGGTGCCCTTGGGCTCCCAGTCCCTTCTTTTTCTCTCTTATTAGCTAGGCATTCCACTTGCACTTATATTTAACCAAGAACATGACATGTAGTGTTTACTGGAAAACTGAACTCGAGCTGTCTGAATATAATTAACTGGAAAAATGAACATGACATGTAAGTCCACCGCAAAGTCCAGTGAACAATGGTCGGCTGTATACACAACATATATCAACCGAAGACTTAATTGGGATCATTCAGTTTCACATGCACTTCTTAATTCGTGACGGGTGACAGAAGGCCACATGGACAGATGTACTGACCTTGTTGGTGAACCCGATGCCGAACAGCATGCGCCCAACGATAAGCATGGCGATGTTTACGGCCGCGTCGGTGATGGCGCCGCCAGCGAAGAAGAGCACCCTCCCATGAGCACGATGCGGTGCCATCCCACGGCCTTGGTGACTCAGCTGGCCAGGAGCGATGCCGCTAGCATAACCACATTGAGCGACGACGTGAAGAACCGCTCCAGGAACGGCTCCATATGCGACATGCCACCTGGCAACATCTATAATCGATCAAACTCCATCCGGCCAGCTAGCTCCCATATGTAACTGAAGAAGCAGCTAGCGATGGATGCTCGCCTGAGATCTACATACAATAATCTTAGCTAGGATTTTTGTCAAGCACCTTGTAAGCACACATAAAGACAGACCTGCACAAACTGAGATCTTCGCAGTCCTAAGAGAGAGACATGTAGGTGAAGAGAGAGAGAGAGAGGGAGCATTTTGAATCATGATTATACGAAAGAAAAATCTAAACCAGTTGAAATAAGGAAAGAAAGGCACACAAGTTTCAAACTCTGTACCTATAGGATCTAGATACACGCCTTTGGGATTGCTCACATCGGTTGAGAAACGCTTGAGGCTGACCATACATTTCTTTCAAGTTTTACATCACGACCTGCTCTAGAGAATTGGTGCACTGGACCTCATAGGAAAGATGGAGGTAGCGCTCAGATCTGAGAGGGATAATGTAGCAGATGATGGATATGCAACATGTGAACAATCTTGAAATGGAGAAGGGAGAGGAAGAAGTACATGGAGAAAAGTTCTCACCGACCGACTCCTACACCGACGAGAAGAGATTGGAGGAGGCCCTCTTCCTCCCAAGAGGCGCCCCCCTTGTCGACCTTTTGGGCGGATCCGGTCAATGTCGCCGCTTTGTGCCTCTGCCGGACACATGTGCCACTCTTATGGCCATGAAGTGAAGTAGAAAATCTAGAGGGGATTAATCCGGCATGGAGGAGCTTTAGTTGGGGAGCTGCGGGGGAGGACGACGTGCTGCGATAGTTCCTCCTTGACGGTCTGAGAAAGGTCCCGACGGCGTTCTCATACCACATCGAGGCACTCCGGAAGGACGAGGACGTCCTCCTTGGAGTTTTTGCTTGATCTGTTAGTGGCAGCGGGAGGGCGGTGCTGGGGCGGAGGGCGAGATGGGAGGGGCGGAGGCGGAACCCTGTGCTAGGGTTTCGTGGGAGGAGGTTTAGGGCTTTTCATTTTGGCGTCCCGAACCGGCTTTTTCCACTCTATTGGTGGCAGAAAACTGTAATTACCTTAGCCAAGTATTGGAAAGACTCGTCGTACCCAGGATGTACATTAGATGGTCCTGATCCGCCCAATGTTTGATGTCAAAGCTGTCTGAATATAATTAATTGGAAAAATGAACATGACATGTAAGTCCACCGCAAAGTCCAGTGAACAATGGTCGGCTATATACACAGCATATATCATCCGAAGACTTAATTGGGATCATTCACTTTCACATGCACTTCTGAATTCGTGACGGGTGACAGAAGGCCACATGGATAGATGTACTGACCTGGTTGGTGAACCTAATGCCGAACAGCATGCGCCCAACGATGAGCATGGCGATGTTTACGGCCGCACCGGTGATGGCGCCGCCAGCGAAGAAGAGCACCCTCCCATGAGCACGATGCGGTGCCATCCCACGGCCTTGGTGACTCAGCTGGGCAGGAGTGATACCGCTAGCATAACTACATAGAGCGATGACATGAAGAACCGCTCTAGGAACGGCTCCATATGCGACATGCCACCTGGCAAAATATATAATCGTTCAAACTCCATTCGGACAGCTAGCTCCCATATGTAACTGAAGAAGCAACTAGCGATGGATGCTCGCCTAAGATCTACATACAATAATCTTAGCTCGGTTTTTTGTCAAGCACCTTGTAAGCACACATAAAGACAGACCTGCACAAACTGAGATCTTCGCAGTCTTGAGAGAGAGACATGTAGGCCTCCTTTGAAGAGAGAGAGAGAGGGAGCATTTTGTATCATGATTATACGAAACCAGTTGAAATAAGGAAAGAAAGGCACACAAGTTTCAAACTAGGTACCTATAGGATATGGATACACGCCTTTGGGATTGCTCACATCGGTTGAGAAACGCTTGATGCTGACCATACATTTCTTTCAAGTTTACCTGCTCTGGAGAATTGGTGCACTGGAGCTCATAGGAAAGATGGAGGTAGCGCTCAGATCTAAGAGGGATATGGTAGAAGATGATGGATATGTAACATGTGAACAATCTTTAAACGGAGAAGGGAGAGGAAGAAGTACATGCAGAAAAGTTCTCAGCGACCGACTCCTACACCGGCGAGAAGAGATTGGAGGAGGCCCTCTTCCTCACAAGAGGCGGCCCCCTTGTCGACCTTTCGGGCAGATCCCGTCAATGCCGCCGCTTTGTGCCTCTGCCAGACACATATGCCACTCTTATGGCCATGAAGTGAAGTAGAAAATCCAGAGGGGATTAATCCGGCATGGAGGAGCTTCAGTTGGGGAGCTGAGGGGGAGGACGACGTGCTGCGATAGTTCCTCCTTAACGGTCTGAGAAAGGTCATCGACGGCGTTCTTAGACCACATCGAGGCACTCCGAAAGGACGAGGACGTCCTCCTTGGAGTTTTTGCTTGATCTGTTAGTGGCAGCGGGAGTGCGGTGCTGGGGCGGAGGGCGAGATGGGAGGGGCGGAGGCGGAACCCTGTGCTAGGGGTTCGTGGGAGGAGGTTTGGGGCTTTTCTTTTTGGCGTCCCGAACCGGCTTTTTCCACTTTATCGGTGGCAGAAAACTGTAATTACCTTAGCCAAGTATTGGAAAGACTCGTCGTACCAAAAATGTCTATTAGACGGTCCTGATCCGCCCAATGTTTGATGTCAAAGCTGTCTGAATATAATTAAATGGAAAAATGAACATGACATGTAAGTCCACCGCAAAGTCCAGTGAACAATCGTCGGCTATGTACACAACATATATCATCCGAAGACTTAATTGGGATCATTCACTTTCACATGCACTTCTGAATTCGTGACGGGTGATAGAAGGCCACATGGACAGATGTACTGACCTGGTTGGTGAACCCGATGCCAAACAGCATGCGCCCAACGATGAGCATGGCGATGTTTACGGCCGCGCCGGTGATGGCGCTGCCAGCGAAGAAGAGCACCCTCCCATGAGCACGGTGCGGTGCCATCCCACGGCCTTGGTGACTCAGCTGGCAAGGAGCGATGCCGCTAGCATAACCACATAGAGCGACAACATGAAGAACTGCTCCAGGAACGGCTCCATATGTGACATGCCACCTGGCAACATATATAATCGATCAAACTCCATCCGGCCAGCTAGCTACCATATGTAAATGAAGAAGCAGCTAGTGATGGATGCTCGCCTGAGGTCTACATACAATAATCTTAGCTAGGATTTTTGTCAAGCACCTTGTAAGCACACATAAAGACAGACCTGCACAAACTGAGATCTTCGCAGTCCTAAGAGAGAGAGAGAGACATGTAGGCCTCCTTTGAAGAGAGAGAGAGGGAGCATTTTGAATCATGATTATACGAAAGAAAAATCTAAACCAGTTGAAATAAGGAAAGAAAGGCACACAAGTTTCAAACTCTGTACCTATAGGATCTAGATACACGCCTTTGGGATTGTTCACACGGTTGAGAAACGCTTGATGCTGACAATACATTTCTTTCAAGTTTTACATCACGACCTGCTCTAGAGAATTGGTGCACTAGAGCTTATAGGAAAGATGGAGGTAGCACTCAGATCTGAGAGGGATGAGGTAGCAGATGATGGATATGTAACATGTGAACAATCTTTAAACAGAGAAGGGAGAGGAAGAAGTACATGGAGAAAAGTTCTCACCGACCGACTCCTACACCGGCGAGAAGAGATTGGAGGAGGCCCTCTTCCTCCCAAGAGGCAGCCCCCTCGTCGACCTTTCGGGAGGATCTGGTCAATGCCGCCGCTTTGTGCCTCTGTCGGACACATATGCCACTCTTATGGCCATGAATGGAAGTAGAAAATCCAAAGGGGATTAATCCGGCATGGACGAGCTTCAGCTGGGGAGATGAGGGGGAGGATGACGTGCTGCGATAGTTCCTCCTTGACGGTCTGAGAAAGGTCATCGACGGCGTTCTCATACCACATCGAGGCACTCCAGAAGGACGAGGACGTCCTCCTTGGAGTTTTTGCTTGATCTGTTAGTGGCAGCGGGAGGGCGGTGCTGGGGCGGAGGGCGAGATGGGAGGGGCGGAGGCGGAACCCTGTGCTAGGGTTTCGTGGGAGGAGGTCGGGGGCTTTTCATTTTGGCGTCCTAAACCAGCTTTTTCCACTTTATCGGTGGCAGAAAACTTTAATTACCTTAGCCAAGTATTGGAAAGACTCGTCGTACCTAGGATGTCTATTAGACGGTCCTGATCCGCCAATGTTTGATGTCAAAGCTCTCTGAATATAATTAACTGGAAAAATGAACATGACATGTAAGTCCACCGCAAAGTCTAGTGAACAATGGTCGGTTATGTACACAACATATATCATCCGAAGACTTAATTGGGATCATTCACTTTCACATGCACTTCTGAATTCGTGACGGGTGAAGGGCGCTGGCGGGATTCAAAATTCGAATCCTTCTAAACAATTCCGTGGCGCGTATTGGAGATATGCGCCATAGAAATATCTCCCTTTTTTTAATTTTTTTCAGGAAAAAACTTCTTTCCGCCATAACTTTTTACTGTTTTCAAATTTGGGGATTCTGTAAAATCCAAAACGGACTTTGGCGGCTAAATTCAAATAGGAAATTTCGAGACGATCGTTTTGATAGGTTAAACATTTTTTTCGACATCGTATGCAAAAGTTATAACCGTTTTAACGTGACATGACCTTTTTTTTGCAAAATACATCAAAATTCATGTTTTTCAAATTTCCCTACAACTACACTCCAAAATGTAACTACATCTGAAAGGAATTTTTTTTGATGTTATTATCATTTTCATTTATTTTTTACAAAACTGAAAAGGTGATCCGGGGGGGGGGGGGGGGGGGGAAGAGGGTGGGATCTGTTTTCCACTTTCTGTGGCGCATATGTCTATATGCACCACATAACAATTACTTTCTATGGCGCATATATGCATATGCGCCACATAATTGTCTCCCTCCCGTGAAGGAAAGCTCTAAACCGAAGTGGGCCACCCTGGTCAGTGAGGTACAGTGAGGATACCTAAAAAGTCTATCCCCAACAGCAGCCCCCGGAATCCTCCAAGATCTAGAGTCAGAATTTCACCATCGTCTGGCTTGATCTTCAGCTTAAAGAATCTTGAAGGGTTCCTGAAACTTCAAAAGGAAGGATAGGATCTGGGTCTCAAACGAGTCGGACCTATGAATACATTATTCAGGTTTCCAGCTCGAAATTCAAACTAAGCCGGAACTTGGTCTCTGACGTAATCTGACACTAGTCATGGTCAAGTCACGTCACTAATAGACATTCCTGTTAGCACGACCGTTGTTGGGTCCGCCTGTTGTAGAACTGAGGCGTCGTTTTAATGCAAACACGGAGATCGAGGCAGCGTAATCATCGCGTGGGGTTTACCCAGCTCCTTCCGCGAGATGTGTCACGGTTACTGTACACACTGCACGAATCTTGGCGCGGACGAAGGATATAAGGGGTTGACATTCTCTCCCTCTTCTCTTCACCAGCATTTGCGCCGCTTCCTTCCTCCCAACGCCTCCCATGAAAATAGAGCTCCTCTGCCTCCATAGAATCTTCCAGTGCCGCCCATCCTAGGTCACCGGTCCACGAGAAAATGGCTACGACCTCATCTTCCGGCGCGGCGGCGATGATAGGGACGGTTTTGGCAGTGGAGAAGGAGAGTCACCGCGGGGTCTGGATCCCCTACGTTTTGGATGACACCAAGCTCCGTGTCATGGAGAACAAAGGGCTCCTCCCTGCCGGCGACTGGCGGAGCGGCTACGGCCAAACTGTTCCTACTCCTCGTGCCGACGAGCGGGTGCACTTCGGCACCCACCTCGACAGAGGTTTGAGTTTCCCACCCTCAGATTTCATTTCTGAGGTTATAGATCACTACGGAGTTCAACTCCATCATCTTCCCCCGAACTCTCTCTTAGAGATGAGCGCGTATGCTTCTTTGTGCGAGGGGTACCTCGGCATTAGGCCGAGTCTCACTCTTTTCCGATTTTATTTTCATATTTGGAGAAATTCTATTACTGTCGGTATTCCATACATTGCCGAAACCATTAGTTTTTCCGTTAGGAGAGAGCGCATGTATCCTCGGATTAAGGCCAGTGAGTAGGTGAAATAGTGGCCATCCACTTTCTTTTACCACAAGTATATTCCTGCTCCCGGCAAAGCTACTGCTTTCCTGGCTTTTGTCGACAGTGCCGTCACGCCCCAAGAGTCTTGGGACACAGAGGCGCCGACTCTTAGTGATGATCTATTGCTTGCCAAGAGGAGGATCGAATATTTGATGAAGCACAAGGGCCTTAAGGGGTCCGACTTGGTTCATTGCTGGGTGGAAGGCCGAATCCAGCCTCTTCAACATCATGGAGACCAGCTTATGCATTCCATTATGGCGTCCAAGAAAGATACTCTCCGCATCTCCCACCGCCCTTACATGATAAGGAATACGAGTCCCAAATCAAGTGGCTAATAAGGAAGCGGATCAAAAAGAAAATCCTGGAGCTGTCTTTGGATATGCATACGGCTAAAGATCCTGTGGTACCTGTAAGTTTCCAGCTGTAACTCGAATTATGTGTTCATCTTTACATTGTTGTTTCTTTTCGCAATACTTAGGGATCTCTTCTTTTCAGCTTGTTGACCTCCCCGAGTTGGAGCTTGCTCCTCTCGAGGGATATCCTCCTGAGATTTCTCAGGATGACGGAGAATTGATTCCACTGCCAGAGACCTTTACTCGAACGCGTAAGTCTCCGACTCTGGCTATTGGTATGAAGGAGGTGCCTATTGTGAAGAGGTAACTTTCCTCACAAGGTTTTTGTATTTTGTTCATAATTCTTTCTGATATGTAATGTTCTTTATTCTATTACCTCCTGAGAGCTAAACAACTCACCAAGGGCAAGGGGAAAGGAGGCTCGTCGAAGCCCCTCTGCCAGTCAAAGCTGAATTTGACTTCTCCTGGCACAACACCTCCGACTCCTACCCCTCAGCCTTCTACGGCGCCGTAGATTACTCCATATCCGATCGTCATAGAAGATTCGGCTCAACAAGTAGAGCCAGCGATCCTCGGGTCACAAACTGACGTCACCATCGGTGACTCAGTTTTTGATAAGGGTGAACCCTCTTCGGGTAATGAACCCTCAGCAGAGGTCTTCGCTGAAAATGTCCTTAACAATACAGGTCTTTCCAAGATTGGCATTACTGGGAAGTCTATGGAGGAAATCCAACGGCAAGCCCAACAATGCTTGGAGAGCCGGAATATTACTGCCGAGGAAGAGGCACAAGAAGCGGAGGACGTCAAGTACTCCGAACTTCTTGAGCAGATCCGTCTTCACGACGAGGGGCTGAGAACTGGTGTGCTATCGCCACCACCAGTTATCCCGCTGACCCTCGCCGAGAAGGTTAGCACCGAGGTGTCTATGAGCTTAAACAAGCTCACCCATGAACATCATGTAAGTTGAATTCCAACTCACCTTTTTTACTTTATTTCATATCATATCCTCTAGCCCCTAAGTATGAAGTTGGATAGACAATCTGGATTTATGCTTCCCTAGGATGCCAAAGAATGAACTAGTGTAGCCCCCAAGGCTCATGCTGATATTAGTAAAGATATTAGCCCGAGTCTTTAGTAGAATTCTGACACTGGGTATTCTGACTTACAGAAAGTTAATTAGTATAACCAGGAATTGTTGAAGAATATCTACAACAAGCGGAGAGAGATCAGAGCTCGCCGGCTTGAAAATGCTCAATTGAAAGTGTCAAGGGATGAGGCTGAAGATAAACATTATAGTCCTCAAACCTTGCCCTTTATTTCAAAGTCGATTTTTTTATTCAACTGTTGTTCTTTTGCCTACAGCACTGGTAAAGCAATCATGTGCTATGATTGAAGAAGCTGAAAACCTGAAGACTCTAGCGGTGGAGAACACCGACTTACGTCGGGAGCTACACAAGCTGAAGGCGGATCATGAACGGAGCATTGCTCAAGTTCTGGAATCCACTTCCATGGCCACCGAAGAACGTGATCGAAGGATCGCGGCCCAGGATCAAAGGATATCGGATATCAATGATGCTTTGTTCAGAGAGAAGGACATCACCGAGGCACTCCGGGCTGAACTCTAGAGTCTACGGGAAGAGAAGACCAAAGTTGACGATGTCATCTTCGGTATGTTTCCCCTTTCTAAATTTCTGCCTTTTCCGACTTTTGGAGTTCGGATATATTTTCTTAACCTTTTTCATTATATGCGCAGGTCCTCTGAACTTGCTGGATTCTGCCTCCACCGAGTCTCGCACCAACCGACTTACTCAAGTCGGTGATCTGCTTCACGATTTCCGCCAATCTTTGGAGGATATTGGCGAAGTACTCAAAGTTCCGAACATGCATAGAATGTCCGGCTTTGAAGTGCGAGACAAGGCCAAGTAGATGCCCCAGGTCATCCAGGACTGGAACATGTCGTACGCGCGAACCGCAGCGCAAACCGCTCTCACCATGGTTATGGGCCACCATGGAAGCATGGAAATCTGGCAAGTAACCAGAGGGTATTCTACTATGGATGAAGACGGACAGGAGTAGAACATCAAAGCAATCATGGACTGCTATGCCGGATATGGGTGACACGTAGCCGACTTAAGCAGCTACGACACTCCTTTCTTCACTCGTGTGGAGACGCCTCCTCCGCTTGCCGAAGTAACAACAGAAGTCTCCGACGATGAACAAACCGTTTCGGATTTGAATGTCTCGGAAAGATATCAAGGTGAGGCTGATGTCTCCAGTGAGCCGGCAGCTCCTACCTCTCCCCCTGCATCATAGTCATTTGAAAAACAATGTGTTATTCTGAAAACAATTCAGGTTGTAAATAAGTAGTATAATACTTTTGCTAGTGCCAAGATTTGTTATTTCTATTTAGCACTTTTGGCCTTAATTTTATGTGCCTGAAATGTTTACATAAGCACTTGTGTTTTTCGTCTGTACTTATCGTTTATCTGGCTTTCCGCCTCATCCCTTTAGTGAGCCGGCCAACTTTCAGCACGGAAACTTTGCCGATCAACGAAGCTCAATTGCTAAACCAGTTTAAACTCGGAAACCAAGATGTCTTCCAGTACCAACAATTCACTACTCAGAAAATGCCTGCATCTGGCAATCAAATAACTAACCAAAGTATAAACTAGAAAATTTAGAGTTATACCCAAAGGTAGCATTTTTAGAATCGGAAATCATAACCAGAACAAACATGAGCATAAAGTACTTTCAAGTATTCTGGGATATTCGAATGTGACATGATCATTCAGAAATAAGATGGTAATATAAAACATCTCAGAAAAATTTGAGGCAACCAATACTTTTATTTCTCATTGAACATGTACACATATATGATTACAAAGAAAGATAAATTAAGAATAAAATGGACGCAGCTGAGCAATATTCCATGGTCTATCTAATTCTTCCAGGTCTGTGCTGCCTCCAGCTCTCTTTCCTTTCTTAGTAGCACGTCTTTCTTTGACTGGCCGCATATCAGTTAGATAGTAAGAACCATTGTGTAATACTCGGCTAACTAAAAAGGGACCTTCCCATACTGGGAAAGTTTGTGCTTTCTTTTCTGCATAAGCTGGAGAACTAAATCGCCCTTATTGAAAGACCGGTTTCTGACTCTCTGGCTATGATACTTGCGTAACTTCTGCTGATAGGCTGTTGCTCTCATCTTAGCAATGACACGAACTTCTTCGATTAAATCGAGATCATTTTGTCGAAGTATGTCGAAATTTCAGCATCCTCTTCAATATACGAGCAACTCGAGGAGAAGTATGAATCAAATCACTTGGAAGAACTGCTTCTGCACCATACACCAAGAAGAAAGGTGTATATCCAGTTGACCTGTTCGGAGTTGTTCGTAAAGTCCATATCAGAGAAGGTAATTCCTCTGCCCAAGCCCCCATAGGACGTTGTAGTGGTGCTTCGAGTTTTGGCTTTAGGTCTTGTAGGATTAAACCATTTGCTCTTTCGACTTGTCCAATAGCCTGTGGATGTGCGACTAACGCAATGTCAAGCCGGATATTTTTTTCGTTGCAGAATACAGCAAGCTCTCCCATAGAGAAGTTACTCCCATTGTCCGTGATAATGCTAAACAGATAACCGTATCGGATTATGACATCCTCGACAAATCTTCTGGCTGTTGCTCCATCACAACTAGTGACAGGTTTAGCCTCAATCCATTTTGTGAATTTATCCACCATCACTAAGAGATGGGTAAATCCACTTGGAGCCCGTTTAAACGGTCCTACCATGTCAAGCTCCTAGACCGCAAAAGGCCATGTTATAGGTATTACTCGCAGCTGATCAGCCGAAACGTGAGCTTGATTGGCGTACTTTTGAAGCCTTTGCACGTCTTGACCAGCCTTTCAGCATCTGTCTTGGCTATAAGCCAGAAAAAACCGTGTCGGAAAGTTTTTGCCACTAAAGATTTGGCTGCAGCATGGTGACCACACTCACCTTCATGGGTTTCTCGTAAGACTTCCACTCCTTCTTCCGGAGATCCACAACGCTGAAAGACCCCAGACAAGCTCCGCTTATAGATCTCACCACCAATTATAGTATAGGCTTTTGCTCGTCAAGCAATCTGCCGGCTCATAACTTCATCTTCGGGTAATTTGCCATCTACCAAATAAGCAAGGTAGGGTTGACTCCAGCTAGGAATTACAGCCATAACTTCTACTAAAGGTGAGTCGTATTTGGTTGGATATTCCTCGTCTACTCCTTTTATAGAGGGAACTTTGAGGTGCTCCAAAAAAGCGCCATCTAGGACCATTTTTCGTGCAGAGCCTATACAAGATAGTGCATCTGCTTCCTCATTTTCTGTTCAAGGGATGTGTTGAACCTCAAGCCCTCGAACGATTTAGATAGTTCATCCACAACAGCTCTATATGCTGCCATGTGCTTATTCGCATTACAGATATCTGACACTTGTTGGGCAACAAGATCCGAATCTCCGTAACACATCAAATGTCGGATGCTGATATCCTTAGCAATTCGGATTCCATGCAGCAGTGCTTCATACTCGGCAATGTTATTTGTCGCCGAGCCCCCGAGCGCCTTAGACCCTTCAAAGTGTAAGGTCCAGTATACCGACTCTAGGAGGGTCATATTTTCTGTTGTCTCTGTCCAGTCAGTGAGGATTTGGGATTTGATTGCTGTGCGAGGTTTATACTCAATGTCGAAAGCTGAAAGCTCTATGCCCCATTTTGTGACGCGTCCTGTAGCATCGCTATTATTGATTATATCTCTCATGGGAGCTGTGCTCACCACGGTAATGGGATGTTCCTGAAAATAATGTCGTAACTTGCGAGATGTAAAAAACACACCATAAGCCAGCTTTTGATAGTGCGGATACCGCTGCTTTGATTCAGTTAGGATCTCGCTGAGGCAGTAAGTCGGACGTTGCACCAAGTGTTCTTGATTTTCCTCTGGTCTATCCACCACCATGATGACATTGATGACTTTATTCGTTGAAGCGAGATAGAGCAACATCGGTTCACGTGGTTCCATGCTGCAAGGATAGGAGCAGATGAGAGTATTGCTTTCAGGTCTTGTAGTGCAGCTTCAGCTTCGTTAGTCCAAATGATTTTTTTGGTCTTTTTCAGGAGCTTGTAGAGTGGTGCGGCTCTTTCACCGAGCTGGCTTACAAACCGACTGACTACAGCAATGCAACCAGTTAGTCTTTGAACGTCCTTTAGGCGAGTAGGCCTAGAAATATTGGTATAGCCTTAATCTTGTCTCGGCTCACCTCTATGCCTCTTTGAGACACGATGAAACCTACCAATTTTCTGGCTCGTATTCCAAAGAAACACTTCTTAGGGCTAAGCATTATTTTGTATTTTCGTAGATTGGCAAACGTTTCCTCCAAGTCATAAATTAAAGTTTCCTTCTTTTTGGACATCACCGCAATGTCATCAACATATGAATGTACATTGCATCCGATTTGGTCATGGAGGCAATGCTGCATAGTGCGCTGGTATGTAGCTCCTGCATTCTCGAGCCCAAAGAGCATCATAAAAAACAGAAAGTTCTGAAGGGGTTATGAATGAAGTTTTGACTTTGTCTGATTCCTTCATCCGGATTTGGTGATAACTAGAATATGCATCGAGAAAACATAGGAGTTCCGAGCCTGCCTTAGAATCAATAACTTGATCAATTCTAGGTAGAGGGAACGGATCTTTGGGACAAGCCTTGTTCAAGGAAGTATAATCAACACACATCCTTAAATCAATGTTGTCCTTTTTAGGGACCATTACAGGATTGGTCGACCTCTCAGGGTGAATGACCTCTTCTATGAATCCGCTAACTCGAGCCGGGCTAGGTCCTTAGCTACTGCCTTACGCTTTTTATCGCCGAAACATCGTAGGGACTGTTTGACGGGTTTAGCATTCGGGTGTACATTTAGAGAGTGCTTGGCAAGTTCCCTAGGTACTCCGTTCATGTCAGATGGCTACCATGCGAAGATATCTTGATTTGCTTGGAGGAACTTGACGAGCGCGCATTTTTATACGCTATCTAGGCCTACACCTATCTGGGTCACCTTGGAGGGGTCATCATCCTTCAACGGTGTTTTCTTCGTCTCTTCCGATGCATTGAACTTCGGATTCGGCTTTTTCACCTCCTTCTTCGTCGCGGGCATCTCGGACGGATCAATGGTCTTCTTGATCTCCTGGTACTCCTGGGCGTGCAGCACGGCTTTAGCAAAGGCGGTATTTCCATCCTCGCACTCTCGCGCCTTCTTCGGGTCTCCCTGATGGTGATCATGCCTTTGGGACCTGTAATTTTCATCATATTGTAAATGTAACACGGACGAGCCATAAAAGCCCAGTAAGCCAGACGTCCGAATATAGCATGATACATAGTTTTGAATGTGACCACTTCAAAGGAATGTTCTTCCGTCTGATAGTTCTTTGGAGTTCCAAAGGTAACATCCAAATTGATCTCTCCCACGGAATTTTCTTGTGTTCCCGGGACAAATCCGTGAAAGATCACAGAGCTATAATTCAGCTGTATCTCCGAGATCCGCATCCGGTGTAGCGTTTGGACATACATAATATTGATGCTGCTACCGCCGTCCATGAGAGTCTTAGAGAAACCATATCCATCAATAAGTGGGTTGACGACTAAGGCGTATTTTCCTCGCATGTGCAACTCAGGCGGATGATCAGCACGGTCAAAGGTGATTGCCACTTCTGACCAGTCCAGGAATTGTGGGACAGCCGGAATGGTTGCATTGAGCTCATGCAGAACTGCCTTCTTGACCTTAGCTGGTTGAGATCCAAGGAAGGTGATGTAAGTGTCTTTTTTTGATGGAAGTTCTTCTTTCCATCCGGCTTGGGATTTGATGGGTCAGCTTCCTCCATGTCGGAATCTTCCTTGGTCTCCTTTTCTTTTTCGGGATTCTTCTTTCCCTTCTTCCGCTTAGCCCTGTAGCCAGTGGTATCGTCTTTCTTGATGTCATCATTAAGACGACACTCGGTGTTTGTGTGAGACGAGCCCCCACTGGCATCTAAGTGATGCACACATGGGTTGTTGGCAATGTCGGCCTAGCAATAGGTTTTGCCAGGTTGTTGGTCTCCTCTACCCTGGACTCTTGATGTCCCACGACCGCGTCCGTGGCCACCGTCGCGCCCTCCTCGTCCTCTAGACCCAAAAGTAGTAGTGACCACTGCCGTTTCCATGTTGGGTTTTTCTTTTGAGGTGTTCTTGCGCTTTCGAGCTTGTTGCTTTGGTTGTTTTGCCGACTATGGCATAGCTGGGGCGTTCAGTAATCCCTCTACGTCGTCGTCATCATCTGCATACTTGCTCGCTGTTTCTATCATCTCTCCCAAATCAGTGACCTTGTCACACTTCAAGCGATGATGTAGTAAACCAATTGGGAGTCCTGCAATGAAAGCTTCAATCGCAGTTTGGTCATTTACTCCACGGGAGTTCTTAGTGTCGATCCATCATCTGAGGTAATCTCGGCAAGTTTCTCCCGCTTTCTGGGTGCAACGCTGTAGGTCTCCTTCCATACAGGGCCTCTAGTATGTGCCTTCGAAATTCCAAAAGAACGCGCTTTGCATGTCATACCAGATGTGGATGGTGTTCTCTAGAAGTTCATTGAGCCATGATCGTGCCGTCTTCCGCAACATAAGTGGGAGATATCGGGTTGCGACAAAGCTGTTTCCTCCTTTGGCGATGCTGCAAGCCTGGAAAAAATCCTGGAGCCAAGTATCTGGCCAAGCCACACCATCGTAGGCTTGGATGTGTCTTGAGATAGCAAATCCTTTTTGGAAGTGTGTTTGTCGAATTCGTGGTTCAAAGCATTTTGGGCCCACGTATATATCATCTTTTTCATAGCATTGCACCTCTATGTTGGAGTTAATCCGGTGTCTCATGTCATTTGGTGACAGGGAACGCCGTCTCGGTTGTTTTCTATAGCTACGGTGCCTTGGAGATGGACTTCAGCTTCTGCCGCCACCTCCTCTGCCACGATGCCCTCCTTGGCCTCCTTGAGAGCCGTTGTGATGGCTACTGGGTGGAGAGGGTGGAGCAGGTGGATTGTTTCCGCCTAATCGCCGTCCTCTGTCCGGAGCGTCATTATTCCGGTTCCGGGGAGGGTCTTCATTGCGACGAGCCCCCTACTGGCTTGACTCGGCACGATGTTCGTCGTTCTTTCATGCATCACTCCCACCGCAATGAGGTTTAGTCGGACGACTTGTATGTCTAGGAGGTGGCATTCTTTGACGGTGCTCCTCCCAACGTTTCTCCTTGTCTTCTTCCCGGTGTTCGTTCGAATCTCATCGGGGAGGATTTCTGTGGTGCTGCCCTGAAGATCCGGTTGTTGAGTAGTTGTCTTCCTGACGGTTGGAATGGTGATGCTGCTCCAGATCCTGTTGGGGCCTTACGTCATTCCAGGCCAGATCCGTGCGGCATTGGTCCGATTGAGAGACCAGTTTTCCGCTTCCGGACTTCGCGACCTTCTGCTGCTCCAGACCCTTGGTTAGTAGCTTAATGCCCAATCAGACTTGTTCCGGGCCTAGATTATTTGCCAGGATATCTCGATTTGCGGCAGTTTTTTGTACTGGTGTTGGGTACACCAGATCTCCCTTACTATCAAGTCGAGGCATCCTTGGATCTCCCTCAAAGAGAACCTTGTGGATTTTTGGAAATTGATTGTCACGTGTGTGACGTTTCTGGGTCTTCTGATGCTGTAGAGATATACTTCTCCACAGTAGCTATGCGCTTCTTCTCTTCCTCGATGTTGTTGGCTTCATCCAGGAGTACTTGGCGACGCGCTTCTAGGGCCTGAGCCCTTTCCTCCAGCTTTTAAGGAGTAAGTTTGTAGCTGTAGGGATAGGTGTAGTTAGAGCAGCATCGATGAGTTTATGGGCACCTGTAGTGACCACGTGTCCATCCACCGAATCTTCTTTGGGCTCATCTGAGATAAGTGCTCCATCCGAGTCTTCCTCATACTCCTCGGCAATCAGTTCCTCTGTTGGAAGTTCCTTTGCCGGGGTCTTGTTCTTCTTCTTTGCCTTCTTGGCCGTGCCGGTAGCAAAGACGACTTTGGGTCTGTTTCCCAGAGTCAAGCTCTAAGCGATACATTCGGACATCTGGACGTCGGGATTATCTCCAAGATCCATGTCATCCTGCGCTTTGGGAGAGTTTTCTCAGGATCCTTCATCCATGGCTTCTCCTTCTTCTGCAGCTTTGGAGTTGAACTCCTCTTCGTATTCCGCGGAGAACTTTCAGAAATCCGCCGACGTCATCGAGTCAACCGGAGATGCGGGTAAGTGTGTGTTTGTTCTGATTGCCTCCAGCACCGAGTCTTCGTTGTCTCTAGCATCGGCAGAGCCAGATCCAGATCCAACATATCCAACAAAGTGCAACGTGTGGGTCTTGAGGTAGTTGTGGCTTTCCTCGTGGGCTTCTTCGAAAATCCTGATGGTTTCGAGAACCTCATCCACGTTTGCACCTTGCAGCATCATGTGCCTCAACCTATGCCCTAGGAAAGGTTGGTTTGTTCTGGCGTTAGTAGAGCCGGAACCAAGGTTGTTGTCCTTCTCCTCCTGGATTTTGACCTCAGCGGGTAGATCAATCTGGGATTTGGCCTCACTAGGGAGACCCACTCCAGATTCGATTTGAACTGCAAGATCTGCTTCGAGTTCGGCTTTCTCCACTATCTCCACAACAGGTGCATCCTAGGTGGGATTATGATTTTTTGAGATCCGGAACTCTATCGCCTCTGCAGACAAAGTGGACCCAGAGACTTCTTCTGCGTCTATCATCATCGCTGGGGTGCGTGGGACAGGTTCAGCGAGACCAATGTACACATCGATCTCACCAAAAGACATGATGGTGTAAGCAGTCATGACCTCCCTAGCCGGAATCAAAGTCTCCTCGAGAACGATGAGAGGGACGTCACTGGCATAGAGGACTAGATCGATGGTGATGGTCTCGCCGATTTTGATTCTTGCAGATTTCGCTTGAAATGCAGATCCGAAGCTCACTTGCCCCACGGTGGGCGCCAATTGTCGTCGGATTGATGACAAGTACGCCATGAGGGGGTCCTCGAGGCGTGTGGAAGAGAGGGGTGTGAGACGTACGGTATTCCGGTACGGTGAGCACACAAGTTTACCCAGGTTCGAATCCGCCGGCTTTGGACGGATCCTACTCCTGCTAGTAATCCAGTAATACGGCAGAGCTGGAATATGGTGTACAAGGGTTAACTCGTCAATGCCCATTGTTATGGACTTGGGTTTTGGAGAAGGAGGGAGCACTAGAGGCATCAATCGGCTAGCAAACAAGCACACAGGGACACAAGTTTTACCCAGGTTTGGGCCTCGTAGAGGTCCCTACTCCTGCTTGTCTGCTCTTGGAATTAACGAAGGAATCAAAGATTACAGGGGCACGCAGATGCAATCTGGCGAGAGTTGGGGAAACTAGGGTTGTGATTGTCCTCCTCGCCACCCCCTCCTAGCCTTTATATAGACAGGCTAGGTCTCGGGTAGCAGGTTGAGTCGGTTACAGATTAGGGTTTGCCCTTTGAACCTTCTATCTTAAGCTTCTTCTTGTGTCGCAAGCAATTGAGAGTCCGTGGGCCACTCAAATCCTTATTGGGCCTTGGAAACACCATGGACTTCTGCCGTATCTGGACCATATATGCCAAACTCGAGTACCTATAGGGTATACCCATGTCAGTATCCCCCGAGTGTCCAGTGGAATCGCATATTCAACTAGAGACTTTATGAAGCCTTTCGAGTGCATGGCTGATCATATTTCGAGTGTTCTGTTTGTGTCATAGGGATTGTTGATATATGTGCGTAATTTACCCGATGTATCGGCATCAGTTAACTGCCTTAGGGCAAAGAAACGCAATCTACTCAAACTCGAGTCCCTGGACTCGAATTCAGAAAAATGATGGCGTAATTCGACTTAGGCCGCGAAGGTCTTACATGAGTCGAATTCCAGTGTATAAGTGTGAGCATTCGACGCGTCTGTCAAGGCATGTCCATCGTACTTGTAGGTACGGATATATTTCTGGTAGTGCGTAGTAGATGCGTTGCTAGGCCTTATTCAGGTCTTATCTTCACGCTGTAAGCTCGACATCTAAATTTTTTGTCATTGCGGAGATGATTCGGGTGGCCCTGGAGACATAATCTCTTTGTAGGAAAATATGAAGCGGAGTCGCCATAGGATTCGACTGTGGATGTTATCAACACATATTATGATGTACAAGGAGTAGCCCATGGTTGCCTATTCAAGTCGTAGACTCGAGTGGGGACTAAAAAACATTTGCGACTGCTGTCATCTTTGGTTGCTTGTTTCAGTCGAATATGCTTCCGGCGCTCCCTATGGGAGTAACCCGTAATTCACAATCGAATCATTGATTCGAGTGATGGGTTTGTCTTAAATGGTCATACACCTGCATAAAAATTCTTTCAGGTACGCGGCCAACGCTCCTGTTAGGAGTAGCCCCTGAGTGCTTGGTTGAGTCGAAGACTCGAGTAAGGACTAAAGTAGTCAAAATCTTCTGATGCTAGAATCAATTACGTCAGTGCTGACAATGTGATGACCTCAGTTGCCCGCGTGAGCGGCTTTGATGGGACGTGACAAGCGGTGGATCCCACTTTCTAACTTCGATTTGACTGGGCGTGTGTAATCTTCTGTTTTAACTACGTCTCCTTGATTTCCGCGTGTAATGGGGGTAGTGGGGGATGGTTCGTGATAAACCCTCGCGATGTGTCGATGGCGATGTACGCCACGCGTCCAGTAGGGTTTCTGCTGGCTGTTGGGTGGCATCCGCGAGGAGGTTAAGTAGCAGCGCAACTGCGGTAATTTTCCCCATCTTTCTTCTTGGCCGTGCCTCCTTCGCCATGTTTGCTCTCTCTGCTTCCTTGCACGCTTCCTCTTCGTGGCACTGGACCAACTCCGTGTCTTCCCCAGTTACTTTCTCCATTTGCACCACCATCGAAAGATGGGTAAGAAGAAGGGAGGTACCGCTGCTGGATCTACGACCACCATTGCCACCATGAAGAAGAAGGGAGGTACCACCACCATGGGCACCAGCGCCGCTGGTGCTAGGAAGAAGAAGGGTGCGGGCACCCGCGTCACCAACGGCGCCTGGCGAGCGTCCATCATCAAGCTTTCTGAGCTGCATCTTCATCGCCAAGATGGAGCTCTTCCACCCGCGGAAGATGACTCGCGAGTGCCCGGTGACGAGGTAATCCCTTGTCCTCCTCTGGGTTTCCGGGTGATGTTCCTTGCATTCATCATCCGAGGTCTCTCTCTCCCCCTGCATCCTTTCTTCAAGGGTCTCCTTTGTTTCTATGGGCTCCAGCTGCACCAGTTGTCCCCAAATTCCATTCTCCACATCTCTTGCTTCATCACGCTTTGCGAGTGCTGACCCGGAATCAAGCCACACTTTGGCCTCTTCAAGAGGCTTTTAAGCTGAAACGTCAGTCGGCGTCCGGTTCGATAGTCTACAACGTAGGAGGCTGCATGATCCATGTCGACTCCTCTATCACCTACTTTGACATCAAGCTCACCGCGTCCGTCCAAGGGTGGAGAGACAAGAGGTTTTACATCCGCGACCAGAAGGCCGACGGAGAGCGCTACAGACTCACACCCTTCGATCCCGCGGCGACTTGCAAGAGGAGGCACTCATGGAAGAATGTCATGATGTCTGGCGAGTCCTAGGAAACATAGGTGTTATATAAGCACGTCTGCGACCTCAAAAGCCGCATAGGCAAAGAAGAGGGTGGTGCCGCTCTCATTCGCACATGGTTGCACCGCCACGTTCAGCCTCTACAAGCCAGAGCCCACCCGATGTACTGCTGGGCTGGTGCGAGCGATGTCACTCGCATATCTGCCGAATGCATTTCTGCGGGTGAGGTGGATAGGAGGGTGTGATTGGTGACCAAGTACACTGCCAAGGAGGTTCTCCCAGGCGGACCAGTCGTGCCTCCTTTCGATGCCTCTAACCCTCGTCCTGAGGAAGAACTATACTGTGAAGTAGTTTTCTTTGTCGATTGCTATTATGGTGCTTGATACATAATGATGTATCTTCTGAATGCAGGACTGGAAGTTGTCTTCCAATGTGCCCCCTCATCCTGAAGGAGTTATCCCTCGCAAAGTGGATGAAGAGGATGAGTCGGAATCGATCATCCCGGTTGAAGAGGAGGAGGGAGCCCCCGAGTCCAGCGACCCAGCACACTCGCAAGCGCTCCCGCAGCTAGGATTCTGATGCTTCTTCCCCGATGACACCGGAAGGTCCTTCTGCTGCAGCAGAGGAGCCAATACCAGTCGTGCCTGTACGCGCCATGGCTCCTCCTGCTCAGAAGAAGATGCGACTACCGAAGGATTCGTCGGATGACTCCTTTGACCTCGACAAATTCGCTTGGTATGTTTTTGATGTTTGCGAGTTCGCCTTGTTCATTTTGAAGTTGCTTTTTCTGAGGTTGTGCTGGGCATGTTTTGTAGTCAAACGGCGTCGTCATCTTCTGACGATGTCCAATTTGTGAAAGAAGTGGCTGAACGGTCTCCTTATCCTCCAGTGGCGGCCCACTCCGGTCACACTTCTTCGAGTTCCCTGCGTGCTAGGGAACACCAGATGGTTGCCCGGACGACTGCGCGGCAGTCATCTTTGGAGTCCCTGGAGGATCACGTAAGCATCCTTTTTGCTGTTGTAGCAAATGAATTTATACTTTGTGCTGCCGCTGAACCTTTGTTTTCCTTTTGGTGCAGCACATTGTGAAGGAAGTTGCTCGCCTGGCGGAGCAAGTCCTTGTCATGGGTCGACAGCACGCTCTGCTGGACAATCGCCACTGCATTGTCGAAGGTTAGTTTTGGCTTGGTCTTTGTTGTCGTGAAATTTATAAATTCGATTGATGATACATCCTATGCTTTGTATTGAGCACAATGAACTTCTTCGTCGTGCTGCTTCCCTCAAGAAGGCGCTTGCCGCGACGGCGAAGAATCGCAATCAAGCAGTCCCAGCTCTGGAGGAGTCGCGAAAGCGCGAAGAGGATCTGCGCGCTTCCACTGCTGAGAGGGAGAAGTTGTTCGAAGAACAACTTTTCTCAATTGCCAAGTCCCTCTCAGGTATTTTTTCAGTTTGATTTCATTGCTCTTTGCTTGATGTCATGTTGTTGTGCTAACACTTTGTGTATGCAGATGCCGGCGACCTGATCTTTGACGCCCAGTCTCTGCGTCGTGCGGATGTGTTGGCGGGCACCGTTGCTGCAGTCGAAGACTGCAGTATTTCCCTCCAGGAGACGCTCGGGAAGGCCAAGGATGTGCTCAGCCGCATCCGTGAGGATTTAACTCCCAAGGCCGGGCTGATCGAGAACTTTGAAGACCTAGTGGAATCCCTCGCTGGTGGTGTTCCCGTGGAATTCAAGAACTCTCAACGGTCCGTCGGCGCCACCATGGCACTCGCGATGGTGCAAGCCCATGGCGTAGAGATGGATCCCGCCGCTATTTCCGAGGCGATGCCTGTCGACACTGGAGGCCAGCAGGTAGTGTTTGCTCCCTTTGCTGGTAGCTGCGCTAAATATGGTCCTCAACTTATCAAGAAAGTCGCCAAGTACTCGGAGGAGCCGCGGCGAGCGAAGGCGGCGAAGACCGCGGCATTTGGGGCTACCACCAGCAAGTCCGTGGCATCGGAGACTGCCACGGATGCGATGAAACCCCCAAACCAAAGTCGAAGTCGAAGAAACAAAATGTTCCTTAGTCTTCGATGTGTAATAGCTATAGCTTTAGCCTTTTGCTTGAACCGTGCTTTTGTGGGGCGGGGTTGTTCCCTTGACATTTATCGAATTTGACTGCAGTCTTTGTTTATCAATGCCTAATGAGTCTCTTTTGTCTCTTGCTTTATTGTACCTAGGGTCCTTCGAGTGGTCCTCATGATCCTCCGCCCACCGATGAAACCTTGGCGCAACCACGCTCAAAGGTGGAGGAATTGTCGTTACTTTTGCGACTGCGCGATCGCATTAAACAACTGGAGCGTGAGTTGCCCATCATCCGCGGTAGTGCGGATGTGTGGAAGTCGAAGGCGGAGAAGGCCACTGCTCGCAAGAAGTATCTGTTGGAGGAAGTGGCGCAGTTGAACGAGCAGTTCAAATGTTGGCTTTCTGCCTTCTCATATTTTCTTTTAGTCAGTCGCGCCGACGCCTTGTCTTCACACTTTGTTGTTTGCTTGGTGTAGTCGATAGCGCTCGTCATCGACAGTTTGAGAAGGATCGGGTGGCTATTCGAATGAATAACTTGACCCGGGAGCAGCTGCAGGCGAGTGGGTACTTTTGGGTGGACCACGACCGTGCCATTGCAGTGGCGACCCTGCAGGATCGTTCTTGTCGAGTGCTTCAATGCTTGAAGAAGGTGCAATCGTGCCTCAGGCACATTTATCAGACGATGTTTCCACTAGACATCATTCCTTCAAGCCTGTTGGCTCTTCTAGCGAAGTTTCAAGATTTACGCGTGGTGCGCGAGTGCGTTCGTCAGCAATTGGTTGCAGGTGCGAAAGCTGCCTTATCAATGGTGTGACTACACCGACCAGATGTGGACATGGCATCCGTTGCTGCTGGACCGCCCCCACCGCCAGAAGGGATGACCTGGAACATGTTGCCGAACTACCAGGCGGTTGACCAGCCAGCAGAAGACATCGTCGACTTCTTTGAAGAGCAGAAAAATGTTCATCTTTTGCAGCAGTAGCGTAGTTTGTATCCTGCACATAGATGTATGAGTGTTGTAAAGTTCGTACGACTGTGTTGGGTGTAATTAATACCCATTGATATGTGAAGAGCTTGCTAGCTTGTATTTTTTGCGAGTGTATTGTACTCTGCAGTTCCTTTTCATTAGCCTGACTTGTGTTTATCTCAACTCCTTGCCAAACTGTCAGGTGTGTTGCAACTTGGTTGGTGTTTTATCAAGGGTTCGATTGGTGTTGTGTCGGCTACTCAGGATACTGTGATTTTTTTGTAGAACGAGGGTGTAAAGGGTGGCGCAGCCCCCGAGTAATAAAATTGCAAGAAAATAGGGAAAACACAGAGTTTTGGAGCACTTAGCTTTATTTATTCACAGAATAGTACGAGGTACAATGTGTGGCTAAGTAGCCTGGCTGAGTAGCCTTATTTGTAATGTAAAAACGACTAGGGGTAGAAACGACGCAGCTACGTGATGTTCCAGGGGTTGGAGTATGCGACTCCTGTCTCATAATATTTAAGGCGACAGGCGCCACCTGGGATTACTTCTGTAATCACGTAAGGTCCTTCTCAAGGGGACTCGAGCTTGAGATGCCCTTGTTGCTTTCGTCGCAGGACCAGGTCTCCTTCGACGAAGGATCTGGGGCGTAGCCTTTTGCTGTGATAGTTGCGGAGGCTTTGCTGGTAGATCGTTGATCTATCCGCTGCGATTTCCCGTGCCTCGTCAAGGAGGTCGACGGAGTCTTCGAGTGCTAGAGTTGACTCCTTCTTGCTGTAAGCGACAACCCATGGGGCTTTGTAGCGTACTTATGCGGGTAGCACCGCTTCAGCACCATGCACGATGAAGAACGGAGTGTATCCCGTGGCGCTGTTTGGAATTGTCCGCATGCTCCAAAGCACTAATTACAGTTCGTCTGGCCAGCATCCAGTGGCTTGTTCGAGTGGTCGAAGGAGTCTCTTCTTGATTCCACCGCAGACGAGGCCGTTGGCCTTTTTGACTTGACCGTTGGTCTGCGGGTGAGCCACTGAGGTGTAGCTTATGTTGATTCCCAGGTTTTCGCAGAATTCCTGGAACTCTTTAGAGGTGATGTGTGGGCTCCCCCGGATTAACAATCCGAGAAATCCCTGTTATGCATATACCCACGTTCCCATGATTAGTGAGGCATGGAACATAACCGACAAGTATCATTACAACATCCGAAACATAACGAATTTACAAGACTTACATAAATGCCATTATGGCTACACCATCTTTAGCAGCGGAACATCATCTAGCGCAGAGCCCAATCGTGCCTCAACCTACAGGCGACTGACTGGGAAGGCTGCCTAGCTTGTTGGACATCACCTTAATCTTTCGACGTCGAACCGCTGAAAGCCTGGCCAAGTAAATAGCCAGGGACAAAACCATGAGTACTTTTGAATGTACTCGCAAACCACCAAGATAAGTAGAATAAGGAAATGCAATTCTGGCTGTGGCGAGTTAGCTCTATCTAGGGTTGTTTGTGAAAAGCCTAGACTATCTCTTGCAGTTATGGCATCTCCATATCTTTGTTGAAAAAGAGTTTTGAAACATGCCTCTGTTTTATAAATCTAGACATCTCCTTATCTTTGTTGAAAAAGAGGTTTGAGAACAATTTTGGAGTAGAAACCCTTTCTGTACCTCTTTGACCACCTCTGGTCAAACAAATCTTTCGAACTCAGGTTCCCCCGGAACCCTCCATACGTTCATCCTTTCTTTCCAAACAACCACCGTTTGGGTACTCCTAGCCAACACCTTTACAACCGTCCTTGACCGTGGACACGGCTATTCGAATAGATTATACTCTACAGAGTTCGTGCACTTTCCCCACAAGAATCAATACATCCACCGGGATAAAACCACGGCCCACTACCACTGTAGATGGGGGTCCCGATAATCAAACCTAACCTTTCGCTTGTCGACCCTAGCAAAGGCTGCTTTTCCTTTGGGTTTGTTCTCCCCGGCAACGAGTATGTGGCTCCCAGCCATAGTCTTACCTTCCGTACACGCATATACCCAAGCCGCAACTTGGCGTATACCTTAACTTGGTGACTCCACTTCCTTCCATACCGCCTAAGTCATACCGTCTGCGGGAGACCCAATTGTTGCACCGGCACTCCTGCCAAGACAGGCTCACTCTTGCCAAAGCAAACTACAGGCTCCAGATCTGAGATCTGTTAGCGCCTGCCCGGAATTCAAGGGATCTCTCCCTATAAGCATGGTACAAGATGCCCCGGCTAATGAAGACAAACTATGAGCTAAGCCCCAGCACCTGGGTAATGTGGTTGCACTGATAAAATTGTTCCGGTAAAGGCGTAGAACATCCCTTCTCTTTCTCTTGTCCATTTTCCCATTGCTCATCAACACCACTTCTTTAGTTAAATCCTCTGCTTGGGAACGATGCCTCTTCCCAAGGGTTTTACAAAGCAGTTTTGAAAGATTTGTAGTAGGGTAAATCCCAAAACAAGGTATTTTCTCAAAGTCGGGTTTCCAACGATGTAGGATGCTAACCATCATACTCTCGGTCTAAAGGGGAAACATGGTAGGTACAACAGGGTGGTGCCATGAGGGGCACAAGGTCATAACTAGGAGGAGCCAAGTTATTCGTGCAGTATTTATAAAACAAGACATGTAGATAAATAATGCTATTTATAAAGAGGATACAATACAGGTAATAAAGAGAGTAGGACAAGTATCGGAATTTGGGAATGGTGGCTTGCCTATGATCAGAAATAAGTCCCTGCTCTTCCTTATATAACCAAGAATACCCAACAATTAATAATAAGAAGTCCCTTTCTTCTCGTCGTAAAACAATCAAACTATCGCTGTCATCGAGTATACATGTAAGCAGACAATACCACAATCAATACAGGGCATACATGCATCAAACCATATAGCAAACACGCATAAGGAATCCTACTTAACTTAGTAGGTTCTGGAGGAGTTGGATACTAGGAGTGGAATTACTAGATTGCCATTGAGGTGTTTTTCCCTTGGGAGATGGTTGTCAAGGCTAAGTACCATGAACTTGGAGTGAGGTTCTAAGGTCTGTAGGATACCAATGTGCAACAATTATATCCTCAGATGGGTCTTGGCAAGCCAAAACCAACACAAGTGGTTTCACTAGATTATCAATTTCCTAGATTTAGTTATGCTTTTTATAGTGGAATAAACTCTAGTTTGAGGAAATAATTCACCAGAATTTATCTGGAGGCCCAAAAATTGTTTCCTTGGGTGGTTAGGTAGGGTTTGATGTACTGAACCACATAGAGTTGCAATCTTGTCAAAAGAATTACCATAATGCCCTTAATAAATCATCAAATGCAGTTCTATATGGTTTTTCTCTTTTTCACCAGATTAGTTCTACAGAAGATCTTGAGTTTATTCCAAGGGCATGTGGTAGGCATTTAGAATATCTTTATGTAGGAATTGGATTCACTTGTCAAACTCCTAGAGTGATTTATTTAGTGGTAAACCACTTACAGAAGTAATTAAATCACTAAAATCTAATAGAAGATCAATAAATCCCTATCTCCTGGTTCTAGATAGGTAATGGTGTGCCACTTCTCTGAGAGTTGGAATCAGGTCAATTCCATAGTTGGTTTGACCTAGAGAATTTGCCCAACGTGGGTAAAGGCTGTTTTTGTTATTTTTACTGTAGGCACACTAATGTTCACCATGGCATAGGACCTGTGCTAGGTGCCAGGTATATCAGATACCTTCTAGTAGAGCTTGGTGTCATATATTTTGAAGATGTGTAGGTCACTGAGGAAATTATTTGGTGTAAAGTATAGCTTGCTGCAGAATAATTTCTAGCAAATAAAGGAAATTATTTTTGACTAGGTGTTGCCTCTACATGCTGGAGAATACATCTGGGTACTACCAGAATTTTAGATCTTGGCATTTGGATTTTATTTATATTTTCAAATTGATTTAAATTGAGTGGCACCTTTCTGGATCTGGAATTTAAAAGAAAAATTAATGGGCAGGCGGTTAACTGGGCTGGGTCTAGGACGTGTTGGGCCACGCAGAGGCGGGCTGGCCCAAGCGGCGCTAGAGGGAGCACGCGCGGCACGGGTTTGAACCTGAAGGGTGGGGCCCGTCCGTTAGTGCGCGAGGGGCGCGAAGAGGTATCGGCGGTGATGGGCTGTTCGATCTAGTGCCGATCAACGACGGCCAGTCGTCGTCTACGACGAAAGAAGAGGCCGGCGGTGGAAACCCTAGGGGGCGGCGGGGCTCGCCGGGGGAGCTTACCAGGGGCTCCGGGGAGGTCGGGGAGGTGACGGGGCGATGCGGTGGACGACGGCAAGCACGGGGATGGTCGGCACGGCGGGGATGGTCTCCAGGAAGTGGCTCGCGCGACGGTGACCGAGGGCTACCTCATGGGAGCTCAACGACAACGACGAAGGGGACGGTCCTGGGCAAGAAAAAGGACACGGTTAGATAGAGGAGGAGGAGAGGGTCACGACAAGGTGACATGCAGGAGGAGAGGATCTAAGAGGAGGGAGCTACGCTCAGATCTTGAGCAAGGCCGAAGCTTCCTCTTCTTCTTCTTCTGGACAACACAGAGCAGAGGAGAGGGAGTGGAGCTTGGGGGAAGTGAGTGGAGGGGAGAGGGAGCAAATGAGGTAGGGAGGGGTGCTGGGGGTGGCCTCTGGCCTTTATACCAAGGGGGATCTATGGTGTAAATGTCCATTTTGGACATGGGGGAGGGATGGAGCTAGCCAGGGATTGGCCGAGAGGGCGGTAGGAAGGGGCAAGAGGGGGATTTGGTCGGGCAGAGAGGGGTAGGGCTGCTGTGGTAATTAAATGTGGCAGATCTTGTAAGATTGGGGTTGTCTCTCTCTCTCTACTAGTCCAAGGGTAAAATGGGCAATGCTGGGGTGGAGCTACAATGCTCACGACTAGGGGAGTGTTGGGTGTTGTGGAGGAGTGCTTGACAAGCTTTGGTGGTGGGTTTGGTCCTAGTTTTGTTCAAGTTTAATTGTTTTGCAAGATTGTGATCACAAGAGAGCTTGTGAAGGAGTTCAGCGATTTGCATTGGATAGGATGGGGAAGATGGTACTGGTGGATAAATGAGGTTAAAATAGCTCTCTAGGAATTATTTGGGATTTTTCAAAGGAGTTTTAGTCCACTTAACACTATTTATTCAAAAAGGGCAGAAGTAGTTTCTAGAAGATCATTTAATATTATTACATTGGACAAGGTTGGTTTTTGGTGTGAGAGGGTCCCAAAGGTGGATGCACACTTAGGGGAATTTTCCAAAGATTTATTGTGGCTTAAAAGTATTTAAAATAATTATTATTCCATTTCTGCCATTTAAGAAAAAGGGAAAAAGAAATAATAAAGAATCTCAAAAATAAATATTTTTGAGATGGGAAGGTATAGGATGATAGATGGATCGCAAAGGAGTCAAAATTTGGAGAAGTATTTTGGCAAAAACCAAACTTTCTATTGTGGAGGGGTTTTTTGAGGTTTTGTCTATTAAAGGGATTGAATAGTCTTGGTCCATAATAATTATGTATACAATTTGATAAATCTTGATGATCAAGGTAGATGACGTGGACAAGATGTAGCAAGCATTTGCAACCTTGGGATTGGAGAATCCAAGTTGATTTTGGTGAGATACCCTACATTAAGGATCTAGGGTGATGTTAATTTCATACCCTCAAAACATGGTTGTATCTTGGAGCTCAGAGCTCATATTCATGCAAGGTATATATGGAGAGTTAGAACAAGCCATATAGATGATCATGGAAGAAAGAGTTTGGATTGGTTATATTTGAGGTGGTCTGGAAATGGTGGCAAACTTTGTTGAAAATAAGGCTGCCATACCAGATGAGCCATGATGCCTTATAAACCATGTGGGTTTAATAAGTACAAAGATCCACTTGGAACAAGTGAAGTGGATGGTGATATAACTATATGAGTAGAACACATCCATGCAAAGAGTTGGTCAATATAAGGTTGGATGTTGGTGTGAGCCTCTGTCAAAGTGGGCATGATGACTAGATTTGCAGGAATAGTTATTTTCTTGAGTGCAAAACCATCAAGAAAAATTGGGTTGGAGGATGATTTAACCAATGGAAAGGGTGGGCCTTGGTATTAGTTAGTATGGCTAACAATATGGTTCAGGTGCATTTCCAAAAATGCACATGGTTTGAGGAAGGGAGGCATTCAAAAAGGTGATGCTGGAAACATATTTCCAGACTTGGCCAAATTTGGCAGATTTGGTGTTTTTGACTAGAAGGTGGGTGGAGATGATTTTGATGGGTTGCAAGGTACCAGAGCATCATCAAGAGGATTTGGTTGAAGAGTAGATTGAGTAGAAGGGAACCATTCTTGATATAGGTCCTTATTGACTTGGAGACTTCTCGAAGGGATCATTGCAGAATTGATCTAGTTAAGGTTTTCAGATGGTCACCTGGTGGCTAGAGAGGGGATCTAGCTTTGTAATATTGCTTAGGGAGTGGAGATATGGAAACCTCTTGTTCCTAGTGATAAGCTTCTAGAGTGGCTCATACTACTTCCTAAGCAAGCAAGTCAAACAGCAGATCAAGGCAACTCATCAGACAGCAGATCAAGGCAACTCAACTTACAAGCAAATCCACTACTACTAGGGTCACCATCAAGCCTAGCTTGAGGTAAGGTTTGGGGAATTTTGAAGAGGTTGTGGTTGGAGTCAGGTGAGAGTCCTTGGTATCTCTACCAAGAGTATTATTCAAATGCTTTGAAAAGAGGTTTTGGGAAACCTAGAGATAAGATTAGTTGGGGGTTCTGTCTTGAAAACATAAGGAGGTTATAGCTCTTCATAGTTTGATCAATAGAAGTTACTAAAATAGTTTTGGATTACAAAAGCACCTTGGATCATGCTTTGAAATGCCAGAACATTTGAAAATATGTAAAATGAGCCGGGATAGTTTTGGTAAATAGCTTTTGTCAACTGATGGTGAGGTAAGGAGTAGCATATGACATACACTCACATGCACAGGCACAAATGAACAACAAGCACACACTGCACCCATGAACAAGAAAAGTTTTTATTTCCCCTTGATTTTGGCATTCTGGATAACTAATCAGGGTTGCTGAAATTGGGATGTTACAGACCTTTCCCCCTTAAAAGAATCTCGTCCCGAGATTCGGGAGAGTAAGGTTTGGGGATTTGTGTTGGAGGTAGTGGTAGGTGTTTCTAGCGTACTAACTTGCCGGCTTTGTCTTTGAAAGTGGTTACTACATCGAAGAAGTTGAGCTTCAGTCTTCCGGGATGCACGAAGAGTTGAGCGGAGTCTAGTCCTGATTATGAGGGATGTCTGTAGGCAATTTGTCTTTGATCAGGATCACTTCGTCAGTGAGGTTGAACTCCAATCGTCTTGAAAGCACGAGTATCGTGCATGCTTCAACCAGGATTGCAAGGGGTGATCTTCTGGTGGTTAGGATTTATGGCGCTTCTCCTAAGGGATTATCGTATCCTAGTTTGCGTCTTCAGGTCCAACGGTTGGATTGCTTATGGAAGAAGCTTATTCTATTTTGCGGGAAAGACATAGTCTTCCCCCCTTAAGATTAGACTTGGGTAGATCGGAGGGTTGGCATAGTCCTTCCTTCTTGGAGTCGCAGGTGGATATTTTAGAGGCTGACGTCCATTTTTCTCCGGAAGTCAAGATCGTCAGAAGGCATCCCATCTAGAGATCTTCTGAAGTATTCTATGGTAGCCAGTCCTCTATGGATGGAGTGGAGAGACGTAGTCTTTCCACCATAGAGCTTCATTAAGGCGCCTTAGGAGTGGTGCAGATCTTCTGTTTGAGAGTGCTGACCTGGGGTTAGTGGAAAGTTGCATCTTCCTAGAGTCTTGAGCTGAGGTCGTCGATGGACACCCTACTCTATAAACCTTGGCGGGGGTGGTTTCCTAACGAAGCCTTTAAGGGGTTTAGCTCAAGGCAACTTAGCGGTTTATGACTCTCATGGCTAGGGTTTAGACAGGGTGGATGTAGTCAGCACCGATGAAGAGGTCCTCACTTGAATCTTTGGCGTTGCTTCTGCTTGAGGGCGGAGTGGACTCGTTGTCTTCATGCATCCTCGTCTTCAGGGAACTGAAGTATCTTGGCCTTCTGGGGAGGAACTTCCCGTTGGTGGTAAGCGTTCCGGGTTGGGTATGATGCAACGTCTTGGGTAAAACACGCTAGAAGGAAAACAATCAAAGCTAGCATCGCAATCCAAGGAAGTTATTACATAACCAACCAGTCTGCACCCGAAGGTGTCAATAGTACTTAAGCATTACAAAACGTGTTCAGGGACGATACATGACTCTACCCTGTTGCTGGATGGGTGAGTACCACAACGCGGGTGTTTACTCGGAGGGTGCATCTGTGGTGTCGTGGCTGGCTTCTTGGGAGGGGGTTCAGTTACTGAAGATCCTCTGGGGTATGCGGAATATTCAGCTTGTCTTCCGAAGTGTACAAAATCCGGGCCATGTGGAACTTAACCGGCTCTAGGTGTGTGCATATTTGAAGTGTACAAAATCCAGGCCAAGTGGAACTTAACCCGGATCTAGGTGTGTGCATATTCGAAGGGTACAAGATCCGGGCCAAGTGGAACTTAACCCGGCTCTAGGTGTGTGGATATTCGAAGTGTACAAAATCCGGGCCAAATGGAACTTAACCCGGCTCTAGGTGTGTGCATATTCGAAGTGTAGAAGATCCGGGCCAAGTGGAACTTAACCCGGCTCTAGGTGTGTGCATACTCGAAGTTACTAAGGAGCTACATTAATTCTCTAAGGAGCATTCGGTAGAATAACAAGTTACTCCCCCGGAGGCTCGGGGACTAATGGTTATATCATTAATATCTAATACATGTTAAGGAAAAGGCGAAGTAACATACCTCCATCATCCGACCTGCAAGGTTGATTGCCTTAGCAGCGGTGTTCATTTGTGCAGCAAACTCGGCGAGCCTGAATTTCTCCGGGAGATCATCATTATGGACGAACTCCGCCTTGTTCTAGTTGTTAACGAACTCGATCAAGGTCGGAGGATAACGAACTCGATCATGTGGGGCACCACCAGACCCTTGGCATGGGCTTCCCTCCTTTCAACCTGGGCAACAGCAGGGCTGGTGTACAAAACGAGTTGTGCATCAGCCGACCCGAAACAGGTGTCCTTTGTAGGTGGGGTTTTCTTCAAGAGAATGGATGCAAGTGTACGTTGTCCAGCCTCGGTAGACGTTGCCTTGGCAGTGTCAGGAGCCTTCTTGCCCTTAGGCTGCTGCTGAGAGGTTGAAGTTGTTGCGATGGAATTTCCCTTGGGAGCTGCCTTGGTGCTGCTGGTGCCCTCTCGCCGAGTCTTGGAAGACTCGGACGAGGCGGACGGGCTTGGTGCTGCGGCTGGTGCTTGTGTTGTTGATGCGGATGCTGGAGCTGATGCTGGTGCTGATTTTTGTTTCGGCGGGGGTGCTGAAGGAACCTCGGTGGTGGCTGGTTGCGGCTGAGCCGAAGAGGGAGCAACTGCAGCCTCGGCAGAACCGCTTCCCCCCGTTCCGAGTTTGCCATCCTCTTGACGAGGTGGGCTAGAACCCGGAGCAGCCGCTGAACCCTCCTGAATGGGGCTCAATGGGCGTGAATCGTATCCACGAGGGGGAGAAGGGCTGTGTCGGAGCGGAGAGGCAATGCTGGATCCACTTTGAGGAACCTCCACCGCGGCCCTGCTGAATCAGATGATGAACAATGAGAAACTATGCCAAAGGAAAAACAAATGAATAGCAAAGCGAGAAATGACTTACTCATCTGAGGTCAAAGGCTCCTTTGGCTTGCGAGCTCTCCGAGCTACGGCCTTGGTCGTGGACTTGGTGGCAGCTTTGTCTACGGACTTCTTTCGCCTTTTGGTTGGCTTAGAAGGTCCGGAGGAAGAGGCAGATGCGGCCCCCTTTTCTTCGATGCGACCGGGACTGGCTCACCCGTGGCAAGAGGAGGATATTCATGGATCTGCCCACCGGGGTTAGCTGATGCCGGAAAAGCGTAAGAAAGAGGGATAGCGTCAAATGCCTCCATCACCTCAACGTTGGAATCATCTTCGTCGTCAGGCCAATCTCTAATGGAAGAGAATTTACCGGCGTGTCGCTTGGTCGCATCAGCCATCGACGGGAACATCTCCTGATCCGGCTCCTCCTCGTCCGAGGCATCTCGATCAGGCGCCCATTTGAGAGAAGGCTCGGTGCCATCCTCAATAGTTCGCTGAAGAAACATCTAAGGGAAAGAAAAGGTAAAGGGATCAAACCTACGACAAAATCCAACATATGATTTAAATCGGAAAAAGATTGGGGCACGAGACTTACCGTGGGAGGAAGCCTATCTCGACAGAAGTGTTCAATCCCCCACACCCACTCAGCGGAGAAGTTCTTGTTGGTGGTGAAGATGGCCTTGACTCGGCGGTAAATTTCGGTGTTTCTCAACTCGAATAATGAGGTTCGGTTGGGGTCATGGTGCCAGCTCATGTGGCAAAGTTTATGCGGCGGTTACTGGCGCAGACCCTTAAAATGAGGCAAAGTAATGATTACCCTCCACGTGGGGAAGCGTACAAGAAAAGGAAGATTGACCCGGATGAATATGAGTTGACCCGACCAGCGAGTGAAAACTCGGAATGTCCCAAGGGAAAGTAAACCTATGAAATCCGGACTATGAGGTAACTCGTAAAAGGAGCAATAGGCTCGGTAAAATTGAACCTGTTGTGGCCCTAGCGGCTAAGGCAGCTAAGACCGCACAAGCTTCGGGGACTAAAGTTGGGGGGATACCCCCGAGTAGGGTCACGCGGGGTATAAAGGCCAAGTTAGCCGAGGTACGGCAAGGTTAAAGTAGGTGCTGGCCGAGTCATCTCAAGGCAGGCCGAATCATGGGGTAACCCGGACCAGGGGATGTCCACCTAATTGGGTCTCAGCCGACTTATGACGTATGTCGGTAAGATGTATATAACTTGTATGCAGGTACAGGTTTGGCCGGATCAACTAGGTGCGATCCGGGTTATATCAAGCTTGTAAGAGAAGGAAGGTATCTCACTGGTCAAAGGGTGACCACTGTGCACAGAGCGTGAGCGAAGCGGACAGAGACTAGGACCACCAAGGCGTGGCCGCCAAAGGTGACGATGCCTGTGTCGGATGACACGGGTGCCGCAGAGGCTCACGTAGCCTCTGCGGGGATGACGCTGGGCAAAAGTGACACGGTCGGCTTACTATTTTGGGAAGAGGCATATTCCCTGGAATATGCCTCCACGTATGGCCTAATTGGAGACCTAGCCACCCCTATATAAGGAGGGCTAGGGCCTCTGTAGAAAGGGTTGATCTCAAGTGGGTTGGTCTTTACTGGTTCATTTCTAGTTTTCCTGAGAGCTAGCTAGTGGTGAGAGTAAGAGAGTTCCTTCTTCCTCCTCTCCCCAATACAGCTCAAGGAGCACTTGTAACCTTGGAATCTCATTGAACAATACAAAGCTTCTGTGTGTAGAATCACTACACTATCCCTCCCTAGATTCCTCTAGTGCATCTTGTCCCCACCTTTAGCCTATCCATGGCATCTGCCGTGACACCACCACGACAGCGTTCTATGAAAAGAACACACATTCAATGACACTGGTGGATCCATGTGTGGTTTATGAGAAGAACACACATGCAATAAATTCTAGTGAATCCATATGTAGTTTGTGAAAAAGAACACACATCCAATGACTCTAGGTGTGCTTTGTGAAAAGAACACACATGCAATGTCTCTAGTGGATCCATATGTGGTTTATGAAAAGAACACACATGAAATGACTATGGTGGATCCATATGTGGTTTATGAAAAGAACACACATTGAATGACACTATGGGATCTATATGTTTTCTATGAAAAGAACACACATGCAATGACACTTGTGGATACATATGTGATTTGTGAAAATAACGCACATCCAATGAATCTAGTGGATCCATATGTGGTTTGTGAAAATTACACACATTTAATGACTCTAGTTGTGGTTTATGAAAAGAACACACATCCAATGACTATAGCTCTCGGTTATGAACAGAACAGACATGCAATGACTCTAGTTGTGGTTAATGAAAAGAACACGCATGCAATGACACAAGGGCATCCATATGTCGTCTATGAAAAGAACACACATGCAATGACACTTGTAGATCCATATGTGGTTTGTGAAAAGAACACACATGCAATGACTATGGTGGACCCATATGTGTTCTGTGAAAAGAACACACATTCAATGACACAGGTGGATCCAAGTGTGGTTTGTGAAAAGAACACGCATGCAATGACTCTGGTGGATCCATTTTGGTTTGTGAAAAGAATAGACATGCAATGAATCTAGGTGTGGTTTGTGAAAAGAACACACATGCAATGACTCTAGCTGTGGTTTAGGAAAAAAAACACATGGAATCACACTAGTGGATCCATATGTGGTTTGTGAAAACAACACACATGCAATGACTCTAGCTGCGGTTTATGAAAAGAACACACATCAAATAACTCTAGTTGTCGATCCATATGTAGTTTATGAAAAGAACACACATGCAATGACTATGGTGGATCCATATGTGGTTTATGAAACGAACACACATGCAATGACACTTAGGGATCCATATATTGTTTGTGAAAAGAAAACACATGCAATGACTCCGGTGGATCCATATGTGTTCTGTGAAAAGAACAAACATTCAATGACATTGGTGGATCCATGTGTGGTTTCTGAAAATAACACACATGCAATCACTCTGGTGAATACATATGTGGTTTGTGAAAAGAGCATACATGCAATTACTCTAGGTGTGGTTCGTGAAAAGAACACACATGCAATGACTTTGGTGGATCCATGTGTGTTCTACGAAAAGAACACACATGCAATGAGACTAGATGTGGTTTATGAAAAGAACACACATCCAATGACTCTAGTTGTGGATCCATATGTGGTTTATTGAAAGAACAAACATGCAATTACTCTGGTGGATCCTTATGTGGTTTATGAGAAAAACACACATGCAATGACTATGGTGGATCCATATGTGGTTTATGAGATGAACACATATGCAATGAACTCTAGAGGATCCATATGTGGTTTGTGAAAACAACACACATCCAATGACTCTAGCGGACCCATATGTGGTTTGTGAAAAAAAGACATTTAATTAATCTAGCTGTGGTTTATGAAAAGAACACACATCAAATGACTCTAGCTCTTTTTATGAAAATAACAAACATGCAATGACTCTAGCTGCGGTTAATGAAAAGAACACAAATGCAATGACACTACGGGATCCATATGTGGTCTATGAAAAGAACACACATGCAATGACACTAGTGGATCCATATGTGGTTTGTGAAAAGAACACACATGCAATGACTCTGGTGGATACATATGTGTTATGTAAAAAGAACACACATTCAATGACACTGGTGGATCCATGTGTGGTTTATGAGAAGAACACACATGCAATGGATTCTAGTGTATCCATATGTGGTTTGTGAAAAGGACACACATCCAATGACTCTAGGTGTGCTTTGTGAAAATAACACACATGCAATGACTCTAGTGGATCCATATGTGCTCTAGGAAAAGAACAAACATGTAATGACACTAGCTGTGGTTTATGAAAAGAACACATATCCAATAACTCTTGTTGTGGATTCCTATGTGGTTAATGAAAAGAAAACACATACAATGACTCTAGTTGTGGATCCATATGTGGTTTATGAAAAGAACACACATGCAATGACTCTGGTGGATCCATATGTGCTTTATAAGAAGAACACACATGCAATGACTATGGTGGATCCATATGTGGATTATGAGAAGAACACACATGCAATGACTCTGGTGGATGCATATGTGTTATGTGAAAAGAACACACATTCAATGACACTGTTCGATCCATGTGTGGTTTGTGAAAAGATCACAAATGCAATGAGTCTGGTGGATCCATATGTGGTTTGTGAAAATAACACACATGCAATGAATCTGGTGGATCCATATGTGGTTTATGAAAAGAACACACATGAAATGACTATGGTGGATCCATATGTGGTTTATGAAAAGAACACACATTGAATGACACTATGGGATCTATATGTTTTCTATGAAAAGAACACACATGCAATGACACTTGTGGATACATATGTGATTTGTGAAAATAACGCACATCCAATGAATCTAGTGGATCCATATGTGGTTTGTGAAAATTACACACATTTAATGACTCTAGTTGTGGTTTATGAAAAGAACACACATCCAATGACTATAGCTCTCGGTTATGAACAGAATAGACATGCAATGACTCTAGTTGTGGTTAATGAAAAGAACACGCATGCAATGACACAAGGGCATCCATATGTCGTCTATGAAAAGAACACACATGCAATGACACTTGTAGATCCATATGTGGTTTGTGAAAAGAACACACATGCAATGACTATGGTGGACCCATATGTGTTCTGTGAAAAGAACACACATTCAATGACACAGGTGGATCCAAGTGTGGTTTGTGAAAAGAACACGCATGCAATGACTCTGGTGGATCCATTTTGGTTTGTGAAAAGAACAGACATGCAATGAATCTAGGTGTGGTTTGTGAAAAGAACACACATGCAATGACTCTAGCTGTGGTTTAGGAAAAAAACACATGCAATCACACTAGTGGATCCATATGTGGTTTGTGAAAACAACACACATGCAATGACTCTAGCTGTGGTTTATGAAAAGAACACACATCAAATAACTCTAGTTGTCGATCCATATGTAGTTTATGAAAAGAACACACATGCAATGACTATGGTGGATCCATATGTGGTTTATGAAACGAACACACATGCAATGACACTTAGGGATCCATATATTGTTTGTGAAAAGAAAACTCATGCAATGACTCCGGTGGATCCATATGTGTTCTGTGAAAAGAACAAACATTCAATGACATTGGTGGATCCATGTGTGGTTTCTGAAAATAACACACATGCAATCACTCTGGTGAATACATATGTGGTTTGTGAAAAGAGCATACATGCAATTACTCTAGGTGTGGTTCGAGAAAAGAACACACATGCAATGACTCTGGTGGATCCATGTGTGTTCTACGAAAAGAACACACATGCAATGAGACTAGATGTGGTTTATGAAAAGAACACACATCCAATGACTCTAGTTGTGGATCCATATGTGGTTTATTGAAAGAACATACATGCAATTACTCTGGTGGATCCTTATGTGGTTTATGAGAAAAACACACATGCAATGACTATGGTGGCTCCATATGTGGTTTATGAGATGAACACACATGCAATGAACTCTAGAGGATCCATATGTGGTTTGTGAAAACAACACACATCCAATGACTCTAGCGGACCCATATGTGGTTTGTGAAAAAAAGACATTTAATTAATCTAGCTGTGGTTGATGAAAAGAATACACATCAAATGACTCTAGCTCTATTTATGAAAATAACAAACATGCAATGACTCTAGCTGCGGTTAATGAAAAGAACACAAATGCAATGACACTACGGGATCCATATGTGGTCTATGAAAAGAACACACATGCAATGACACTAGTGGATCCATATGTGGTTTGTGAAAAGAACACACATGCAATGACTCTGGTGGATACATATGTGTTATGAAAAAGAACACACATTCAATGACACTGGTGGATCCATGTGTGGTTTATGAGAAGAACACACATGCAATGGATTCTAGTGTATCCATATGTGGTTTGTGAAAATGACACACATCTAATGACTCTAGGTGTGCTTTGTGAAAATAACACACATGCAATGACTCTAGTGGATCCATATGTGCTCTAGGAAAAGAACAAACATGTAATGACACTAGCTGTGGTTTATGAAAAGAACACATATCCAATAACTCTTGTTGTGGATTCCTATGTGGTTAATGAGAAGAACACACATACAATGACTCTAGTTGTGGATCCATATGTGGTTTATGAAAAGAACACACATGCAATGACTCTGGTGGATCCATATGTGCTTTATAAGAAGAACACACATGCAATGACTATGGTGGATCCATATGTGGATTATGAGAAGAACACACATGCAATGACTCTGGTGGATGCATATGTGTTATGTGAAAAGAACACACATTCAATGACACTGTTCGATCCATGTGTGGTTTGTGAAAAGATCACACATGCAATGAGTCTGGTGGATCCATATGTGGTTTGTGAAAATAACACACATGCAATGAATCTGGTGGATCCATATGTGGTTTATGAAAAGAACACACATGAAATGACTATGGTGGATCCATATGTGGTTTATGAAAAGAACACACATTGAATGACATTATGGGATCTATATGTTTTCTATGAAAAGAACACACATGAAATGACACTTGTGGATACATATGTGATTTGTCAAAATAACGCACATCCAATGAATCTAGTGGATCCATATATGGTTTGTGAAAAATACACACATTTAATGACTCTAGTTGTGGTTTATGAAAAGAACACACATCCAATGACTATAGCTCTAGTTTATGAAAAGAATATACATGCAATGACTCTAGTTGTGGTTAATGAAAAGAACACACATGCAATGACACTAGGGGATCCATATGTGGTCTATGAAAAGAACACTCATGCAATGACACTAGTGGATCCATATGTGGTTTGTGAAAAGAACACACATGGAATGACTCTAGTGGATCCATATGTGTTCTGTGAAAAGAACACATATTCAATGACACTGGTGGATCCATGTGTGGTTTACGAAAATAACACACATGCAATGATTGTGGTGGATGCGTATGTGGTTTGTGAAAAGAACAGACATGCAATGACTCTAGGTGTGGTTTGTGAAAAGAACACACATGCAATGACTCTGGTGGATCCATATGTGTTCTAGGAAAATAACACACATGCAATGAGACTAGCTGTGGTTTATCAAAAGAACACACATCCAATGACTCTAGTTGTGGATCCATATGTGGTTTATGAAAAGAACATACATGCAATGACTCAGGTGGATCCATATGTGGTTTATGTGAAAAACACACATGACATGACTATGGTGGATCCATATGTGGTTTATGAGAAGAACACACATGCAATGAACTCTAGTGGATCCATATGTTTGTGAAAAGAACACACATCCAATGACTCTAGTGGATCCATATGTGATTTGTTAAAAACACACATTTAATGAATTTAGTTGTGGTTTATGAAAAGAACACACATCCAATGACTCTAGCTCTGGTTTATGAAAAGAACAAACATGCAATGACTCTAGCGGTGGTTAATGAAAAGAACACACATGCAATGACACTAGGGGATCCATATGTGGTCTATGAAAAGAACACACATGCAATGACACTGCTGGATCCGTATGTGGTTTGTGAAAAGAACACACATTCAATGACTCTGGTGGATACATATGTGTTCTGTGAAAAGAACACACATTCAATGACACTAGTGGATCCATGTGTGGTTTATGAGAAGAACACAGATGCAATATATTCTAGTGGATCCATATGTGGTTTGTGAGAAGAACACACATCCAATGACTCTAGGTGTGCTTTGTGAAAAGAACGCACATGCAATGTCTCTGGTGGATCCATATGTGCTCTAGGAAAATAACACACATGCAATGACACTAGTTGTGGTTTATGAAAAGAACAAACATCCAATAACTCTAGTTGTGGATCCATATGTGGTTCATGAAAAGAACACACATACAATGACTCTGGTGGATCCATATGTGGTTTATTAGAAGAACACACATGCAATGGCACTACGGGATCCATATGTGGTTTATGAAAAGAACACACATGCAATGACACTGGTGGATCCATATGTGGTTTATGAAAAGAACACACATGCAATGACTCTGGTGGATCCATATGTGTTCTATGAAAAGAACACACATTCAATTACTCTACTTGTGGTTTATGAAAATAACACACATCCAATGACTCTAGCTCTGGTTTATGAACAGAACAGACATGCAATGACTCTAGTTGGGTTAATGAAAGAACACACATGCAATGACACTAGGGGATCCATATCTGGTCTATGAAAAGACCATACATGCAATGACACTAGTAGATCCATATGTGGTTTGTGAAAAGAACACGCATGCAATGACTATGGTGGATCCATATGTGTTCTGTGAAAAGAACACACATCCAATGACATAGGTGGATCCAAGTGTGGTTTGTGAAAATAACACGCATGGAATGACTCTGGTGGATCAATTTGTGGTTTTTGAAAAGAACAGACATGCAATGAATCTTGGTGCGGTTTGTGAAAAGAACACAGGTGCAATGAGTCTAGATGTGGTTTAGGAAAAAACACATGCAATGACACTAGTGGATCCATATGTGGTTTGTGAAAAGAACACACATGCAATGACTCTAGCTATGGTTTATGAAAAGAACACACATCTAATAACTCTAGTTGTGGATCCATATGTAGTTTATGAAAAGAACACACATGCAATTACTATGGTGGATCCATATGTGGTTTATGAAACGAGCACACGTGCAATGACACTAGGGGATCCATATGTAGTCTATGAAAAGAACACACATGCAATGACACTGGTGGATCCATATATTGTTTGTGAAAAGAACACACATGCAATGACTCGAGTGGATCCATATGTGTTATGTGAAAAGAACACACATTCAATGAAATTGGTGGATCCATGTGTGTTTTGTGAAAATAATACACATGCAATGACTCTGGTGGATACATATGTGCAATGACTCTAGGTGTGGTTCCTGAAAAGAACACACATGCAATGACTCTGGTGGATCCATATTTGTTCTAGGAAAAGAACACACATGCAATGAGACTAGCTGTGGTTTATGAAAAGAACACACATACAATGACTCTAGTTGTGGATCCATATGTGGATTATGAAAAGAACATACATGCAATGAATCTGGTGGATCCATATGTGGTTTATGAGAAGAACACACATGCAATGACTATGGTGGATCCATATATGGTTTATGAGAGTGAAATAAAAGTGGAACTTGTAAGATCATGGAGTTTGTATGTATGTTAGAGAAACGCCTGGGCCGCTAGCCTAAGCCATGCCTAATCATGGTGGAAACTTGCAGCATAACCATAATGAGCATTCTATGAAGCATCCTCAATAAAAATCTATGCACATAGTAAATAAAAAGATCGCTAAGATGCTCATTGTCTGCTTGCCTTGTATTTTGATTATGGGATAGCTCCGGTGTCATGTGCAAGGGGTACCCCGTTGGCGGTTCTCTATCATACGTATATACTTACAATGATAAGAGCTTTCGTGTGACTGAAGTTCAGTAGCATGAGGATCGGTCTTCGTAAGTAAGGGGCATGAGACTTCGATTTATAACTTGTCAAGCATATCCTCTTAGTTGTGTCACTTTCACCTTAACCACATTAAAGATGCTTATGATAGGGGCAATGAGAGCTCAAAGCTTACGAGTACCGTACTTTCAGCATTTGGAAGCGTTTCAAGTTATTCAAAACCTTTTCTTCTACTTGTTGAGTCTCCACATATTCTTTGAGCACCTTCTTGAGAGCATGGTTGTCATTCTTTGTGTTTGTTCCATTACTTGATTATTTGTGTTTTGACTTTGATGCTTGTATCCTTGATATCTTTACTTCTAGTCATCACTTGAACTTCAGAGGTGCCTTGACATTCATAATCAAAGGCAAGCGAGATACCACTCTATCATACCTTTTTATGCGCATGGTAATGTTGCTTATGTTTGTGCCTCATGCTACTTGTTATTCTTGAGTTGGAATCTATTCATAGCTTGCAATGACTATTAAGTAGACTTGGTGGCATACTCTTTATGAATTGTCTAAGTAGTTGATCACATTGCTGAGAATATTTACATCATATGAAGCAAATGTGTTCGTGATAGTTCTTTTATCGCACTTAGTTTTCAACTGAATTGCTTGAGGACAAGCAATAAGCTAAGCTTGGGGGCATTTGATATGTCCAAAACGTATCTACTTTCCCGAACACTTTTGCTATTGTTTCTCCTCTAAACTTGTGTGATTTGGATGCAACTAATGCGGACTGACGCTGTTTTCAACAGAATTGCCTTGCTGTCTACTTTTTGTGCAGAAAATCAACTATCAGGAAAAATCCTGGAAAATATGCCAAAAATCCTATTTCACCCGAAGACTCCAGGAGCCAGAATACGAGACGGAGAAGAGCCCTGGGGTGGCCACACCACCTGGTGGCGCGGGCTAGGCCAGGCCATGCTAGGGGTGGTGTGGGCCCCCCAGGCACCCCCTCGGCTTCTCTCTTCGCCTATAAGGAGCCTTCTGACCTAAAAACTTCGGGGGGCCGACGTTTTTCCAAAAGGAGTTCCGCTCCGCTGCCACCACCAGATTCCATGAAACAGTACCAGAAACTCCATTCTGGCACCCTGCCGGGACGGGGAGTTGGAGGAGATCATCGCCATCATCATCACCATCGCTTCTCCATCGACCATCCATGTTTCCCCCATCTATGAGTGAGTAATACCCCGCTGTAGGCTATGGGGATGGTAGGGATTGGCTGAGATCGTTCATGTAATGGCATCAGATTGTTAGGGCATGGTGCCTAGTATCTTTTATTAGTGCTTTATGACTTTGTTGCGACTTGTTGTGCTTAATTCTTGTCACTAGGGCCCGAGGGCCATGATTTCAGATCTGAACATTTTATTGATTCATTATGATAGGATTGTTCTTGGTCTTATCTACAAGTTGTATACACACGTTGTTGTCCGAAACCTATGGCCCTGAAGTGACAAAAATCGGGATAACCGGAAGGGAAAGGCTTTGATGTGAGGATCACATGTGTTCACAGAGTGTTAATGCTTTGCTCTGGTGCTCTATTAAAAGGAGCACCTTAATTTCCAGTAGTTCCCTAGAGTCCCCGTTGCAAACCGGCTGGTAGGACAAAAGATGTTGTGCAAGTTCTCATTGCGAGCACGTATGACTATATATGGAACACATGCCTAGGATTGTCTAGTACTTGGGTGCTTTATCTTATTTGTCTGCAATTGCCCTATGTTCTGATTGCTATGTGAATTGTATTGTCCATGCAACGCCCGTCCATCCATCCCTATGCCTACCGCACTCGAATCCCACTGTTTACTGCTTTTGTTACTACTGTCTTTGTTTTGCTACTTCTGTTACTTTACTATTCCTACTAAAAAACTGTTGCTACTGATAAACTGCTGTGAGCAAGATTGTTTCTAGGTGCAGCTGAATTGACAACTTAGTTGTTAAGGCTTACAAATATTCTTTGGCTCCCCTTGTGTTGAATCAATAAATTGTGTTTCACTTCCCTCGAAAATACTGCGATACACCCCCTATACTTGTGGGTCATCAAGACTATTTTCTAGCTCCGTTGCTGGGGAGCATAGCTTTATTTATCAAGTTCACTTGGATTCTCTATTGTTCGCTGCTATGCATCCATCATGGGTAAGTCTCGTGATGGCAAGGTTCCTATTTTACCATCCACTACAAGAAGAGGTACGGTTCTAAACACCTCTACTACTCTTGATTCACCATCTGGTATAAGTAAGCTCGTTACACCACCACATACACATGCTACACACACTGCTACTACTGCTGAATCTGAGACTTCTGATGCTTATGATGCTGCTTCTACTGTGCTTGATAAGAGTGGTTCATTAGGTCCTTTCCTAGATGCTACGATTGCTAGAACTATAGCTGGAAATACCGAAACTCCTAATGAAAACACCACCACACCTGTTAGCTCACCTGAGTCTAGTGAGAGTTATGATACTGAATAAGATTATGTTGAGATGACCGATGAGATTATTGAAGAATGTAAGAACACCCATCATAGGAGCGCTGCTAAGAGTCTCCTTGAGAGGCGTACTATTAGACCCAAATTATCTCTTGATGCTAAATTTGTTGCTTCTCCCATAAACATTATAGATGAAGATTATGATTTCTCTCTCGATCTATCTTACATAGCTATTGTCGAGAAAGAACCTTTTTGTGGGACTAAGAATGAAAGTGCGGCATATGAATGAACTTTCTACCATGAGTGGCTTGTTTTCTGATGATATTAAGGTGCGTACATATTTTGTTGCTAAGATTTTTCCTTTTTCACTGAAAGGAGAAGCTAAAACATGGTTTAGTAATTTACCTCCTGGATCTATTGATAGCCCTGAGTGCTTTATTAGTACTTTCCTGCAGAAATATTTTCCTCCCAGTGCTAGACATGCTATTTTGCAGGAACTTTTTGATTTTAAACAGGGAGAAAAAGAGGTGTTGCCCGAATCTTGGGCAAGGTTTTGTGCTTTGATTCATGCACAGGCTGGAAGTCCATTACCTAAGAATGAGCTTCTTGATATATTTTATAATGGACTAACCGAGGAATCTAGGACATACCTAGATAGTTGTGCTGATTGTGTTTTCGGGAAGAGGACTCCAAAGGAAGCTGAGGAATTAATGGCCAAAATAAGCAAGAATTATGAAGATTGGACTCCTCCTAAACAAGTTACACCTGAAGTAATTGTACCTGAACCATCTATTCCTGTGCCTATTCCAACATCAAAGAAGATGGGAGTTATTGAATTAAATGATGAAGTGATGAAGGAAGCTAAGAAATGTCTTAAGGAGAAGGGAATTAAAGCTGCAGATGTCAAGAATTTACCTCCTATAGAAGAATTATGTAAGCCTATTCCCTACTCACCCACTATTGAGGTACACTCTCTCCAAAACTTTGATGAAGGTGATATCCCTTACTTGAAACCTCCTGATCAATGCTTAGAAGAATTTGATATCTTTATTGTTAAGCAAGATAACTTTAATAAAAGGGTGCAAAATCATCTAATGGAAAACACGAGAGCTATTGTTGAGTTGAAAGATATCGTGGAAAGGACCTCTAATGATGTTAAAATTATTGTTAAACACTTTCAAATGGTTCAAACTCAAATAGATCAACTCGTTAAAGTACAAAATGACTTGCTAGTTAATGCTGCTAAAGAAAAACATGCTTATGAAATTAGAACTAGAAGTGGAGCTGCTACCCAAGATCCTCTATATCCTGAGAGGCATCCCAAAAGAATTGAGCAGGATTCTCAACAAGCTGAAAATAGTGGTTCTACTCGTAAGAAAAGGAAAAAGAAACATAAAACTGTCGTAGAACCCTCTGAACCTGATATAGATCCTAATAGTATATCTATCTCTGATGCTGAAACTGAAAGTGGTAATGAAGAAAATGAAGTTCCTAGTGAAGAAAAAGTTGAAGAAGAACCTGAAAACCACACTAAGAATACCAAATACACTAAAGAAGGTTTTATTGCTAAGAAACATGGTAGTGAAAGAGAACCTTGGGTCCAAAAACCTATGCCTTTCCCTGATAAGAAACACAAGTCAAAGGAAGATGAACACTACAATAAGTTTTGCGAGTGGATGAAGCCTTTATTCTTGCAAATTGCTTTGACTGATGCTATTAAATTGCCTCCTTACTCAAAGTATATGAAGGACATTGTCTCGAATAAAAGGAAGATCCCTAATGAAGAAATTTCTACTTTGATTTCTAATTATTCCTTCAATGGTAAGGTTCCTAAGAAACTTGGAGACCCAGGGATTCCAACTATCCCTTGCTCTATTAAGAACAGTTATGTTAGAACTGCTTTGTGTGATTTGGGAGCTGGAGTTAGTGTTATGCCTTTCTCTCTATAAGAGTCTTCAACTAGAAAAATTGATACCAACTGATATATCGTTGCAAATGGCTGATAAATCTACCACTATTCCTGTGGGTATATGTGCGGATGTACCTGTTCAGGTGGCTCACAATTGCTTGATATTAACTGATTTTGTTGTGCTTGAAATGCCTGAAGATGATAATATGTCTATTATTCTTGGGAGACCTTTTCTTAATACTACAGGAGCTGTTATTAATTGTAATCAAGGAAAGGTGACCTTCAATGTTAATGACAAGGAACATATTGTCTATTTCCCCAAGAAGATTGAAAGGACTTATGGCTTGAATTCAACTGAACATGTTGAAGGCATTCAAGTTGGAGAAATATATTGTCCCATACCAAGAGAAAAATTTGAAACTATTATGATTGGGACCATTGCTATCAAGGTTGAGGTAACATAATCATTAGTGGAGTACAAAGTTTTTTCTCATATGCAATTGTTTTGGTAGCAAGTCTTGATCAACCTTGCTAACAAAAGGATTCCATTGAACAAAACAATGTTTTCATTATGATTATCTCTGTTTATTTCTATCCTTTGCATTTTAGTTTTTGCTTTTGTTTAGTTTTCTTTGTGTTGTTAGTTGCTTGCATGCTATAACTTCTGTAGTTCTAGCCTTGTTTTTTCCTTGCATCATGTTTCCAAAAGAAAAAAATTCTGTCTGTCAGAAAAATCATTCTTCTATTTCTGAAAATTGCCCAAAAATAAAGTGTCTCGAAAAATTCCAGAAAATTCATATTAAATTTTTACGTGAAAAAAGGGGCAGAGGAGTACCTGGTAGGTACAAGGGGGCCCCACCAGGCAGGCACACCATGTGGTGGTGCGACCAGCCCTAGGTGGCACCATGCCCTGGTGTGGGCCACCCCTGGCCCTCCACTAACTCTCTCCCCTGCCACTTTCTTCTCTCTCCCGAGTAAGCTCCAGTTCATAGCTCAAAATCGCGTTGTTTTTGTGCTTGGTCTCGATTTCTTCAATCTCCTTGCTCAGCCCATCTTTCTTGCTGAAATTTGGAGCATTTGTTCCCTGGTATGTGACTCCTCCCCTTGTCCAAGTAGATTTGTGTTTAGTGGTTTATATGTTGAGTATTTTGCTGCTATAGGTGACTGGTTATGAGGGCTTGTAAGCTTGTTTGATGCTTAGAGATATAGTTTTGATGCATGTTTAGGCCTCTTGCAAGTCCCTATGAGTAGAATCCTTCATTACATTCACTTTGCAATCACGTGTGTAATAGGTGCTTAAATTTCAGAATAGAAGATGAGTGAACACCACCTAAACCAACATGAGCTTTGGGTGCCTGAGGTCATGAAGGTCCACCGGGAGGAGGAGGTTTTCCCTCCATTTATCCATGCCCTGAGTTCATGAGAGATGCAGGAATTCTACAAGATTTCCACACTTTGGTTTCTAATGCAGGGTTAGAGCACTTTTTGGAAGATGAACCTTGTCAATTTGTGAAGCTAACCATGTCTGTGGTGCTGGATTTACAATGTAGTCACTCTTTACCTAACCCCATGGTCCATTACAAAATTTACAATATTGCTGTCAACCTTTCTCTTGATGATTTTTTGCAGCTATTAAGGTACCTCAATGGGGATCATGTAGGAAGATTAAAGAGAGACTTGAACCACTCATGGATTTATATGCAGAAATTTGCCAAGGGAGTAGCTTCTCGAAGGAGAGTGGAAAAATCCGTAACATTCATCTTCCCTCCATTCGCTACTTTGCCTACTTTATTGCCAAGTGTGTTCTTGCTAGGAAAACTGCCAATAAGTTATCTTCGTTTGATTTAGCATTTATCTCTGCTGCTCTTAGACGAGATAGGTTTTACAACTTGGGTGCTTTGATAGCTTTCCGTCTTGCTGCTAACCGTGAGAAAGGTGGAATTTGTGGAGGTATCATTGCTTCTCGTTTGCTAGCATTGCATGGTTTAGTGCCTCATCATCTAGACCTACAGTTTCCCATAGAGAGGCTTGATTTTAATTCCATGATACAGCATAAATTTATTTCCTCGTGGGCTAGTTTGAGTGAGTTGTCTTATGAGATAACCTTTCTCAAAGCTGGTTGGAGAAAGAGCAAGTCCGAGCGTGTTGTTCTTTTGCCTGCACCTGTTTTGTTTAACCTTGATAACAGGGAAGGATGGTCCCTCGCCGAGGAGGAGCTTGACACGTACTTGGGAGAGCTCTCCCAATAGGAGCAGGACACTAGAAGGGAGGTCACGGATGATTCGGTCCAGCCCTCGAATGAGGGAGAATCTTCATATCAACAACCCACTTATGATTGGGGAGCTTCTTCTTCTTCTTATGGACCCAGCTATGACCATTCTTACCAAGATCCGCCTGCTTGGAACCCCTATTCGTACATGGATTGATACCCACTTAGGCCAAAAGCCTAAGCTTGGGGGGAGGTACGCCGACACCGCACTCATCTTCATATCATGTTGTGTCGGTACTTTGTATATTCATGTTTTCGTTCTCTTTTTAGTTTTCGTTCTTCTTTGTTTTTGCTTTCTAAAAACACAAAAGGACCAAAAATATTTTTGTTGTTTCTCTTTGGTTTTATTCTTCTTTTGCCTTGGTTGGTTTTTCCCTTTTTGCTTCGTTTGAACTATTTGAAAAACCCAAAAAGATTTTGCTTTGCTTGTTTTTCTCTTTTGGTTCTTGTTTAAAAATCAAAAACACCAAAAATATTTGTCGTTCTTCTTTGCTTTTTGCGAGTTTGCTATAGGGTTCGGCAGTTCTCAGTGGATTATTGGTTTCATATTATTATTCAAGCCACACAAGTGAAGAGCAATTATGAGGATTAATGACAACTTGAGGCATGGTAAGAGGCTGGTAACGAACTCTATTTGTCTTCATTTTTGTACATATACTCATCATTGTGAGCTTGCTTAGTCCGTTCATGAAGAGTCTATGTTTTCTTTGGATGCTTAATAGTTCTTGCTTCCTTATGATTAGCTCCAGCTCAATAATAGTTTGTACATGTCTCATGAATGTTTTCTTGCATTACTCTATTCCTAAATTGGTATGACACCATGGTATCCTCCTCTGAATGTTTCATTTGAATTGACTTGGCACATTCTCACACATGCACATGACTGTAATAATCAGTTAAGCCTCGATGAATTATTTTGCCTCGAGGATCTTGAATCACTTTCATGTCATGAGTAGTCCTGTTTTGTTGCAAGCATGATAATGACATCTATTGCTCTCTCATTTGTCGCTCCCTTACTTTTGCTAGCCTTCACTTCCACCGAGTATGTTTTACTCAAGTTTCCAACTCCCTAAACCAAATATTTCCAAAGTGCCCACCATACCTACCCATTAGCATCATTTGCTACCTCCGTGCATATTCAATATGCCTTGTTTTCTTCCGAATAAAATGTTTGCTTGTTATGAGAAAGTTAGTTAGCAAATCTCTGACGAACTTGATGGCACACTTTATTTTGTTGCACTTAATAAACCTGAACAATTGCGTCCTTCTTTGTTGTGCATATGCTTGCGCTTTATGAGTTGAAGTTAGCAGAACCATGTATCATGGGGACCGCTTTCAACACTTCATAGGTACTTTGTACCTAGTTGATATCATGTTCTTTTGCTTATGGATCCCGGCGGTGTGAAATAAAAGTGGAACTTGTAAGATCATGGAGTTTTTTATGTATGTTAGAGAAACGCCTGGGCCGCTAGCCTAAGCCATGCCTAATCATGGTGGAAACTTGCAGCATAACCATAATGAGCATTCTATGAAGCATCCTCAATAAAAATCTATGCACATAGTAAATAAAAAGATCGCTGAGATGCTCATTGTCTGCTTGCCTTGTATTTTGATTATGGGATAGCTCCGGTGTCATGTGCAAGGGGTACCCCGTTGGCGGTTCTCTATCATACGTATATACTTACAATGATAAGAGCTTTCTTGTGACTGAAGTTCAGTAGCATGAGGATCGGTCTTCGTAAGTAAGGGGCATGAGACTTCGATTTATAACTTGTCAAGCATATCCTCTTAGTTGTGTCACTTTCACCTTAACCACATTAAAGATGCTTATGATAGGGGCAATGAGAGCTCAAAGCTAACGAGTACCGTACTTTCAGCATTTGGAAGCCTTTCAAGTTATTCAAAACCTTTTCTTCAACTTGTTGAGTCTCCACATATTCTTTGAGCACCTTCTTGAGAGCATGGTTGTCATTCTTTGTGTTTGTTCCATTACTTGATTATTTGTGTTATGACTTTGATGCTTGTATCCTTGATATCTTTACTTGTAGTCATCACCTGAACTTCAGAGGTGCCTTGGCATTCATAATCAAAGGCAAGCGAGATACCACTCTATCTTACCTTTTTATGAGCATGGTAATGTTGCTTATGTTTGTGCCTCATGCTACTTATTATTCTTGAGTTGGAATCTCTTCATAGCTTGCAATGACTATTAAGTAGACTTGGTTGCATACTCTTTATGAATTGCCTAAGTCGTTGATCACATTGCTGAGAATATTTACATCATATGAAGAAAATGTGTTCGTGAAAGTTCTATTATCGCACTCAGTTTTCAACTGAATTGCTTGAGGACAAGCAATAAGCTAAGCTTGGGCGGAGTTGATACGTCCAAAACGTATCTACTTTCCTGGACACTTTTGCTATTGTTTCTCCTCTAAACTTGTGTGATTTGGATGCAACTAATGCGGACTGACGCTGTTTTTAGCAGAATTGCCTTGATGTCTACTTTTTGTGCAGAAAATCAACTATCAAGAAAAATCCCGGAAAATATGCCAAAAATCCTATTTCACCCGAAGACTCCAGGAGCCAGAATACGAGACGGAGAAGAGCCCTAGGGTGGCCACACCACCTGGTGGCACGGGCCAGGCCAGGCCACGCGAGGGGGTGGTGTGGGCCCCCCAGGCACCCCCTCGGCCTCTCTCTTCGCCTATAAGGAGCCTTCTGACCTAAAAACTTCGGGGGGTTCGACATTTTTCCAAAAGGAGTTCCTCTCCGCCGCCACCACCAGGTTCCACGAAATAGTACCAGAAACTTCGTTCTGGCACCCTGCCGGGACAGGGAATTGGAGGAGATCATCGCCATCATCATCACCATCGCTTCTCCATCGACCATCCATGTTTCCGCCATGTATGAGTGAGTAATCCCCTGCTATAGGCTATGGGGATGGTAGGGATTGGATGAGATCGTTCATGTAATGGCATCAGATTGTTAGGGCATGGTGCCTAGTATCTTTTATTAGTGCTTTATGACTTTGTTGCGACTTGTTGTGCTTAATTCTTGTCACTAGGGCCCCAGTGCCATGATTTCAGATCTGAACATTTTATTGATTCATTATGATAGGATTGTTCTTGGTCTTATCTACAAGTTGTATACACACGTTGTTGTCCGAAACCTATGGCCCTGGAGTGACAGAAATCGGGATAACCGGAAGGGAAAGGCTTTGATGTGAGGATCACATGTGTTCACGGAGTGTTAATGCTTTGCTCCGGTGCTCTATTAAATGGAGCACCTTAATTTCCAGTAGTTCCCTAGAGTCCCCGTTGCAAACCGGCTGGTAGGACAAAAGATGTTGTGCAAGTTCTCATTGCGAGCACGTATGACTATATATGGAACACATGCCTAGGATTGTCTAGTACTTGGGTGCTTTATCTTATTTATCTGCAATTGCCCTATCTTCTGATTGCTATGTGAATTGTATTGTCCATGCAATGCCCTTCCATCCATCCCTATGCCTACCGCACTCGAATCCCACTGTTTACTGCTTTTGTTACTACTGTCTTTGTTTTGCTACTTCTGTTACTTTACTATTCCTACTAAAAAACTGTTGCTACTGATAAACTGCTGTGAGCAAGATTGTTTCTAGGTGCAGCTGAATTGACAACTTAGTTGTTAAGGCTTACAAATATTCTTTGGCTCCCCTTGTGTTGAATCAATAAATTGTGTTTCACTTCCCTCGAAAATACTGCGATACACCCCCTATACTTGTGGGTCATCAAATATACATGCAATGATTCTGGTGGATACATATGTGGTTTAGGAGAAGAACACACATGCAATGACTATGGTGGATCCATATGTGGTTTATGAGAAGAACACACATGCAATGAACTCTAGTGGATCCATATGTTCGTGAAAAGAACACACATCTAATGACTCTAGTGGATCCATATGTGGTTTGTGAAAAAACACACATTTAATGAGTTTAGTTGTGGTTTATGAAAAGAACACACATCCAATGACTCTAGCTCTGGTTTATGAAAAGAACAAACATGCAATGACTCTAGTTGTGGTTAATCAAAAGAAAACACATGCAATGACACTAGGGGATCCATATGTGGTCTATGAAAAGAACACACATGCAATGACACTGCTGGATCCATATGTGGTTTGTGAAAAGAACACACATTCAATGACTCTGGTGGATACATATGTGTTATGTGAAAAGAACACACATTCAATGACACTGGTGGATCCATGTGTGATTTATGAGAAGAACACACATGCAATAAATTCTAGCGGATCCGTATGTGGTTTGTGAAAAGAACACACATCCAATGACTCTAGGTGTACTTTGTGAAAAGAACACACATGCAATGTCTCTAGTGGATCCATATGTGCTCTAGGAAAATAACACACATGCAATGACACTAGCTGTGGTTTATGAAAAGAACACACATCCAATAACTGTAGTTGTGGATCCATATGTGGTTCATGAAAAGAACACACATACAATGACTCTGGTGGATCCATATGTGGTTTATTAGAAGAACATGATGGCTCAATGCACGGCGCCCAGAAAAATGCTTGATGGCGGTGTTGATGTAGAGCTCGTTGGTAACCCCAAGAGGAAGGTATGATGAGCACAGCAACAAGTTTCCCTCAGTTATGAAACCAAGGTTTAATCGAACCAGTAGGAGCAAGGAAACACCCCAAAGGTGTTACTAGCTGAGCTTTGGCAGGGCGCACTACCGGTCCTAGTAGCAACGTGGAGACCTGCACAACACAACCATAGAACTTTGTCCCCAACTTGCGATGAGGTTGTCAATCTCACCGTGTTTTGCGGAAAATAAAGGATTAAACGTATCGAATGGAAAGAAGTAAAAGTTTGCAGAAAGTAAACACAAAGTAGTAAACAGTTGTAGATTGTATCTAAAGTAAAAGGACCGGGATCCATAGTTCACTAGAGGTGGCTCTCCTTAGATAGATAACATGCCGGGTGAACAAATTACAGCGGGGCAATTAGCAAACACCGAGAAAGTAATACATGCATATACTAATCATCTTGACTCCTTTGAGACTTGATTGGGCATTACAACATAATACATAGACCGCCATCCAACTGCATCTATGACTAATAATCCACCTTCAGGTTATCATCCGAACCCCCTCCAGTATTAAGTTGCAAGCAACAGATTATTGCTTTACGAACTCCGTGTAAAGTAAACAATACAATTGTTCTATGAACAAAGGATTGTTGTTTTCTCCCTAGTAGCAACAGCACATCTAGTACCTTAGAGATATCTGTCACTTCCCCAGATTACCAGAGGCATGAACCCACTATCAAGCATAAATACTAACTCTTGGAGTTGCTAGCATCTACTTAGCCAAGATAGCTACTAACAACGGAAAGCATGCAAGATCTCAAATAGCAAAGACATGATAGAATCAATAATCAATCTGAAATAGCATCTCAATATTCGTCGGATCCCCGCAAACACAACATGTATGAATTACAAATAGATGATCTTGATCATGAACGGAGCTCACAAGATCTAAACATGAAAGCACAAAGGAGGAGAGACCAGCCATCTAGCTACTACATGGATCCGTAGTCCAATGATGAACTACTCACGCATCACACCGGAGGCTTGCATGGTGATGAAGAAGGCCTCCAGGGTGAATTCCCCTCTCCGACAGGATGCCGGGAAGAGCTTCAGATCCCCCGATCTAGGGACAGAGACGACGGCGGCTACAGACTCTTTCGTGGATTTTTGATCGGGTACCTAGGGTTTTCATCCTGAAGGCAACTTATAGGAGGAAGGAGAGGCCGAGGGGGTGCTGGGGTCGGCCAGAACACCCCCTGGCGTGGGCCAAGCCTGGGCGCGTGGCCAGGTGGTGTGGCCGGCCCCTGGCCCCTCTCCGTCTCGTATTCTGGCACTTGATCCCTTCCGATAAATAGGCAATTTGGCTTTTGTCCCGTCCAATTCTGAGAATATTCATTTTCTGACTTTCCTGGAACCAAAAACAGCAGAAAACAGGTAGCTGGCACTGTGGCTCTTGTTAATAGGTTAGTCCAAGAAATCATAATAAAAGTACTCCAAAGTTGGAACAAAACACAAGAAAGTGGATAAAACTAAGCATGGAACATCAAAAATTATAGATACATTTGCAATGTATCAACATCCCCAAGCTTAACTCCTGCTCATCCTCGAGTAGGTAAGTGATAAAAAGAAAGAATTTTTGAGGTGACATGCACCATCAAAGACTTGATCAAAATATTTTCAAAACATTCAAAGCTGGGATCATAGTACTTCAATCATAACATGAAAGACAAAGTTCTAGAAATAAGCAAAGAAACTAAGAGGCAACATGAAAAGGCACAAACAAAAGATTCATGAATAACAATGCTTTGCAAGACGTTTGTTTGTTTCACATAAAGAAAACATAGCATAAAAGTATTCAGCTTGTCCCTCAATAGAGTAGCAAATATAAATGCATAGGACACCTTCAAAGTTCATAAAAGTGACTAGATACAATAGTTTCAAACAAGCAATAACAAGTTATGCATCAATCAACTAGTCTTGGGACAATGCACATAGAACTAAGAATGGCCACTATGCTCTCAAAGTAGGTGCATAAAGTTAGAAGGTGGAGACTCAATATAATGGTGGAAGAAAAGCCTTTTGTAAAAGGAAGTAGGGATTCAAGTCTCATAAAGAGCTTCCAAAAATTATGGTACTTGTAGTTTTCAGCTCTCATTGCCCCTATCATAAGCATCTTGAAGGTGATTAAGGTTAAAGTGACACAACTAAGAGGATATGCTTGACAAGTTATAAACCGAAATCTCATGCCCCTTACTTACGAAGACCGATCCTCATGCTACCCAACTTCAGTCACGAGTAAGCTCTTGTCATTGTAAGTATATGTGTATCATTAAGAACTACCAACGGGTACCCCTTGCACATGATACGGGAGCTTTCCCATAATCAAAATGATAAGGCAAGAAGACAATGAGCATCTCCGCGATCTTTTTATTTGCTATTTGCATAGGTTTTTATTGAGGAAGCTTCATAGAGTGCTCATTATGGTGATACTGCAAGTTTCCACCATGATTAGGCATGGCTTAGGCTAGCGGCCTAGGCGTTTCTCTAACACACATACAAACTCCATGATCTTACAAGTTCCACTTTTATTTCACACCGCCGGGATCCGTAAGCAAAGGAACATGATATCAACAGGGTACAAAGTACAAGTGCAATGTTGAAAGAGTTCCCCATGAAACATGGTTCTGCTAATTTCAACTTATAAAGCGCAAGCATATACGCAATAAAGAAGGACCCAATGGTTCAAGTTTATTAGAGGCAATAAAGTAAAGTGTGCCATCAAGTTCATGAGAGCTTTAATCACTAGTTTTCTCATAACAAGTGGAAGGTAAGTAAAAGCATGAATATACTTGGAATAGCATAAGCTAGTAGGTAGGTATAGTGGACTCTTTGGAATAACTTGGTTTAGGGAGTTGGATGCATGAGTGGAACTCATACTTTGTTGTGGAGGCTAGCAAAAGACTTGGAGCGACAAACTAAGAGAGCAATAATGGCCATAATCATGCAGAGCGACAAAACATCATTGATCAAAGCATAAAGTGATACTACAAGTTGAAAACTAAAGTATCATAAAGGCTATGGTGACTTGAGATAGTCATAACATGGTGTGAGCATGTGCCAAGTCAACCCAAATAAAGCATCAAAGGAGAATACCACTATACTATGCTTCAATATGCTAAAACAACGCATGATTCATCCAAGGCACATTAAGAAATATCAATTGTTTATAACAAGTCATGCAACAGCAAAGAATAGTAAGCATAAATCCAAAACAATATCGAGCATGGCATGACAAAGCATAGGCCGCAGTGTAAAACAAGCTCTTTTTACCACATAAGCATGGACTTTCCTACTCTTTTCCAAAACCAAACCAAACTATTTGCAAACCAATGTGTGAAAGAGGGGGTCCAACCAACTTATTCAGAAAACTAAGAAAACCAAGCAAACTAAAAACCAAAACGAAAACGAAAAAGAAGACACTCCAAGAAAAACACAACTGTGCATGAAACAATAAAAATGAAGCGTTTGGAAGAAACCTGGAATTTTTATTGATGAAGAAGGGGATGCCTTCGGCATCCCCAAGCTTTGACGTTTGTACTTCTTGGATATTTCTTGGGGTGACACGCGTGGCATCCCCAAGCTTGAGCTTTAGTCCATCCTTCATCTCATTACTCATTCCTTCCATACACCTGAAATTTTTCCTTCATACAAAACTTCACACAATCTCATTAGCAACATTAGTGCACTTAAGATAAATAAGTCTCAAGGTTCAGTTCTAACACCAAATAAACTTCCATTAGAACACTAGCTACTGTAGCACTTCCCTCAAAAATCTCAATTCCCCAAAGGAACTCAAGAAGGAACTAACAAGAAGCAAATGCAGAAAATGGCAGAAATCTGTCAAAACAGACCAGCAGGTAAAGACGAATTTTTTCGAAGACCTTATGTTGCTCAAATCAAAAAGTGTTGAACTAACGAAAGTTAGATAACAACCTGGGGCAGAAGAAAAAAAATTACAGCTCAATCCGATGTACAGAGATCTCTCAGGAATTTTTACGGTGAAGCACAGAAATCTGTTTCGAGACAGCAACTTTCCCAATCATTACTTCACTCTCATTAGAGGTTACTCTTGGCACAAAAAGCAAATAAAAAGGATAAGTAGAGGTTATTACAGAGTTAATAACTTCCAACACTCAACTAAAACTCTTGGTTTATCTCCCAACAAGTACTTTTCTTTAACGCCTTTAAGTTAGGCATAAGAACGAAAGAAATAATCAAGTGTTCTCAAATGAAGAAGCATTAAGATCAATACCAGAAATATTTTCAACAAGGCAAGGTATATCATCCAAATAGGTTATACAGGATCCTCTCTCAATGCTCTTAGGTTCACTATTCTCATCAAAAGGGTTTGCAGGAACAATCCAATCAAGATTCTTTTCTATGGCATCATGTATTGCTACTAGTTTAAAGGGTATTGGTATCTTAGGTTCCTCCCCATTAGGTTCGGTTTTGATCATCTTTTCTCGTGTACCAACAACATCTACACATGAGCCTAGCATATTGAAACGTTTAAAAACTTTTCTAGCTTCTTTGGCAACATCATAGAACTCCTTAAACAAAGTTTCTAGAATAAAATCCCTCTTTTCAGGGTCTTCAATTTCTTTAAGCTTAAGAAACATTACATGCATTAAGGGGTTGAGGTTAACAAACCTAGCTTCTAACATGTGAATTAAAGAAGCTGCAACAATCTCATAGTTTGGAGCAAGTTCTGCAAGGGATCTATCCTCAGTATCTTCATGCTTACTAACATGATTAAAGAATTCTTCAATATTGTCTTTCCCAATTATAGAACCACTACCAATTGAAAGGTCTTTCAAGGTGAATGTAGGGATCAACATGGTGAGCTAAGGAAGGGGTGACAACTAAAGGAGACTTAATTTTTATGTGTTTTTGAAATAAGAAAGCAAACAAGTAAACTAATTTTTTTTGTGTTTTTTGAAGAACAAAACAAGCAAACAAAGCAAAAAGAAACTAAGAAAAACAAAAACAACAAAGTAAAGAGATTGGTTATGAGGGACTCCCCTTGTGAAGATGTCCTTGACTCCCCGGCAACAGCGCCAGAAAAATGCTTGATGGCTCAAAGCACGGTGCCCAGAAAAATGCTTGATGGCGGTGTTGATGTAGACCTTGTTGGGAACCCCAAGAGGAAGGTATGATGAGCACAGCAGCAAGTTTCCCTCAGTTATGAAACCAAGGTTTAATCGAACCAGTAGGAGCAAGGAAACACCCCAAAGGTGTTACTAGCTGAGCTTTGGCAGGGCGCACTACCGGTGCTAGTAGCAACGTGGAGACCTGTACAACACAACCACAGAACTTTGTCCCCAACTTGAGATGAGGTTGTCAATCTCACCGTGTTTTGCGGAAAACAAAGGATTAAACATATCGAATGGAAAGAAGTAAAATTTTGCAGAAAGTAAACACAAAGCAATAAACAGTTGTAGATTGTATGTAAAGTAAAAGGACCGGGATCCATAGTTCACTAGAGGAGGCTCTCCTTAGATAGATAACATGTTGGGTGAAAAAATTACAGCGGGGCAAGTGACAAACACCGAGAAAACAATACATGCATATACTAATCATCTTGACTCCTTTGAGACTTGATTGGGCATTACAACATAATACATAGACCGCCATCGAACTACATCTATGACTAAAAATCCACCTTCAGGTTATCATCCGAACCACCTCCAGTATTAAGTCGCAAGCAACAGATTATTGCTTTACGAAGTGCGTGTAAAGTAAACAATACAATTGTTCTATGAACAAAGGATCGTTGTTTTCTCCCTAGTAGCAACAACACATCTAGTACCTTAGAGATTTTTGTCACTTCCCCCGATTACCAGAGGCATGAACCCACTATCGAGCATAAATACTAACTCTTGGAGTTGCTAGCATCTACTTGGCCAAGATAGCTACTAACAACAGGAAGCATGCAAGATCTCAAATAACAAAGACATGATAGAATCAATAATAAATCTGAAATAGCATCTCAATATCCATCGGATCCCCGCAAACACAACATGTATGAATTACAAATAGATGATCTTGATCATGAACGGACCTCACAAGATCTAAACATGAAAGCACAAAGGAGGAGAGACAAGCCATATAGATACTACATAGATCGGTAGTCCAAGGATGCACTACTCACGCATCACACCGGAGGCTTGCATGGTGATGAAGAAGGCCTCCAGGGTGAATTCCCCTCTCCTGCAGGGTGCCGGGAAGAGCTTCAGATCCCCCTGATCTAGGGACAGAGACGACGGCGGCTACAGATCCTTTCGTGGATTTTTGATCGGGTACCTAGGGTTTTCGTCCGGAAGGCAACTTATAGGCGGAAGGAGAGGCCGAGGGGGTGCTGGGGTCGGCCAGACCACCCCCTGGCGCGGGCCAAGCCTGGCCGCGCGGCCAGGTGTTGTGGCCGGCCCCTGGCCCCTCTCTGTCTCGTATTTTGGCACTTGATCCCTTCCGGAAAAATAGCCACTTTGGCTTTGGTCCTGTCCAATTCCGAGAATATTCATTTTCTGACTTTCCTGGAACCAAAAACAGCAGAAAACAGGCAGCTGGCACTGTGGCTCTTGTTAATAGGTTAGTCCAAGAAATCATGATAAAAGTACTCCCAAGTTGGAACAAAACACAAGAAAGTGGATAAAACTAAGCATGGAACATCAAAAATTATAGATACATTGCAATGTATCAGAACACACATGCAATGACACTACAGGATCCATATGTGGTTTATGAAAAGAACACACATGCAATGACACTGGTGGATCCATATGTGGTCCGTGAAATGAACACGCATGCAATGAGTC